>OZ014552.1:3985165-4585165 GCA_963966155.1 Clivina fossor | reverse complement strand
TGAATTTTAATAATAATTTAATAATGTCAAAGTGGTTTATATACTTCTAATCTTGTATTTTAGCTAGTCGAAAAACTAGCTTATAAAATCAAACCACATTCGACTAGCTCCATTCTCGCTTTGCGAGAATATTATTTATATATTAATTTGTATAATTACAAAAAGCAACAAATTTAGACAATATATCTGTCATATATTTATGTCAAATGAGTATAATTATTTTCAACTGAAATACAATTTTTTAGTATGACATTTCGGAAATTTAAATAATACGAATTTTATTTCAGAGTTGACTAAAATAATATATGTACATATGTCTATAAATAATTATTCGCTCGGTATTCAATTTCGTATACAATTCTAGCAACAGAGACCTAACCGTTACACAGCGTACCCTAAAATTTCGCTACCTGTTTGAAACATACAAACATTCCATTCTTATCTACGTTTTCGTATTTCTACTTTTCACCCCTCTACCTCACTTACCCCGTACACATCTTGTGTCATCGCGATGATACATTGTATTGCCCTGTTACTTTTATATTTAATTTTATTGAATTATTTTATAAAATGTACAATAATATATATATATATATATATATATATATATATATATATATATATATATATATATATATAAATATTTGCCCACAAAAGTGTAACGAATAGAACGAAATAGAATTTTTTGGGCTAGTACGCCGTGGTCGATCTACTCGTCGCAGACGTTTCGCCATACATCGTAGATGACGTCGTCAGTGCTTAGTCACCAAGCACTGAGGATGCCATCTACGATGTATGACAAAACGTCTGCGACGAGAATAGATCGACCACGGCATACCAGCCCAGAAAATTCTATAAATTCAAATGTTTTTCTTATTGTTCTTTACAGTAACTAGAACTACTGCGTTATTTATAAATAAAAAAAAATTAATTTCTTAAGTTTGCAGACAAATTTATTTATTTAAATGTTTATATACTTTTTAATTACAAATATTATAATAAAATTACAAAAAAACACAAAATTAAATTAGTTATTACACATAATTAGAAAAATTATTAAAAAATTATAATAGTATTATTATTTTCATATAAATAAAAGTCAAACTTAAAAAAAAAATCAATTTCTATTTAATTTTAAATAAATAATAAAATAAAAATTATATTAAAAAGTTATAATACATCAAAACATATGTGAAAAATAATCATTTCTGTTTTCTTATTTTAATTATGGAAAATAAATATAAACAAATAATAGTTATTTTTTAATTAAAATAGATGTTTTATATTTTTATTTCGTATTTGTTACATAACTAACAAAAATAATATCGTTTGAAACCAACTTTATATTTTGCTGGGTTGGTTTCGTTGCATAGGCAACACAACCAACACAGCAAAATACGAAGTTGCATACATAATACAAAATTCAGCGCCGCCTGCGCGGTTTTGATTCAAACTATATCACCCTATGTACTAACGTTAAAGAATAATATTTTACTTAAACTAACAATGTTAAATTTATATATATATATATATATATATATATATATATATATATATATATATACCGGGTGTCTACTTTTTTTTTGTTACATAGGGAATACAATGCTAAAATTTTCATTTGGTGATAAATTTTCCCCTAATTATTATAGAACAAAAGTACAAATACAAAAGTTGTTTAGAATTCAAAAATGCATCAAATGATGCCAAATTTATCAATATAGGATGTTCCGATCAAGAATTAGAAGCAAATTAAAATTTCCATTTTTGCGCTCTTTACATCAAAGTGCCATGGAAATTAAACAAATAATTTCATTTCTTCTGGAGTTTGAGTTTGACAGATCGTATTTATTTTATTATTACGTTCTGTATTATTATCATTATTATTGAAAATAATGAATAAACTTAAGGTAAATGAAAAAGTTCAGTGCGTAAAATGGTATTTTACTGGAAATTCGATACGACGAGTAAGAGATTTATTCAGCGCTTTCTTTGAAAACCGTCCCATACCTTCCGCTATGACTATTCGTAGGATAATTAAACAATTCGAAGAAACTGGAAGTGTGTTAAAACGTTGTAAAAATTGTAGAAAAATCAACGCAGAAGATCAGGAGGAGAATTTAAATCAAAATGCAATTAAAGAAAATACATTGAATATACTTTTGTGTGTAACGGAAAACCCAAATGTTAGTGTGCGTCAACTTGGTGCTGAATTAAATTTGCATCCTTCAACAATACATAAGGTACTAAAAAATGAAAAATATCATTCTTATAAATATTCCACGCACCAAGAGATATTTGAAGCGGATAAAATGGCTAGAAGCGAATTTAGTAACATTATTATGGAAAAATCCAATTTAGACAGAAACTTCTTGAAATCTATTTGTTTTACTGACGAGTCTACGTTTACTTTACACGGCGAACCTAATACACAAAACTTTAGAATATGGAGCCAAACAAATCCTCATTTAATGGTAGCAACACGTACCCAATATCCAGAAAAAGTTAATGTATGGGCTGGAATTTTTGGCAGGTGTATAATTGGGCCATTTTTTATTGAAAATAATTTAAACAACGAAAAATATTTGGATATGTTGCAAAATCATATTGGTCCGCAGTTAGAAGAGTGTGCAACTCAAGATAATGTTGTCTGGTATCAACAAGACGGATGTCCGGCACATTACAGCTGCAACATTAAATTATATTTGGATCAATGTTTTCCAAATTCATGGATTGGTAGAGGTGGTCCAATTAATTGGCCAGCTAGATCGCCCGATTTAGCACCGTGCGATTTCTTTTTATGGCCATATTTGAAGGAGAAAATTTATAAACGACATATCAAAAATCTTGTTGATTTGAAAAATGCCATTGTTGAAGAGTGCAATAATATAACACAAACACAATTAAGCTCTGTACGTCACGAATTTTATAACAGATTAGGTTATTGTTTGGCAGTTAATGACGATTTATTTGAACATTTAATTTAAATTGTTAGTTTCGTTTTTGTTCTCCTATATCTTGTATTCATGAATTATTATTATTTCTGTTTTATAGGTATATTGAATATTGTAATAAATAAAGAAAGTTTTACGGAGTTCAGCTATTTACTATTTATTAAACTCTTATCCGACGTTTCACTGCACAACTTACAGCATCCTCAGGGATAAGTTTAAATTATTATAATAAATATATTAGGCATAATGCCAGTCATCTAATTCAAATGTATTGTTTTTATAACTTGAAGTTAATAAATAAATTAAACAATTACTTAAAATTATAATGGAGACATTCACAATTTAAAACCACAGCTAGTACGTAGTGTACAGCCGAGTAAAATACCCTTTCATTGTAATAAATAATAAATACTTAATACTTTTTATACTTAATAGCTTTTCATTTACATTAAGTTTATTCATTATTTTCAATAATAATAATAATAATAATAATAATAATAATAATAATAATAATACAGAACGTAACAATAAAATAAATACGATCTGTCAAACTCAAACTCCAGAAGAAATGAAATTATTTGTTTAATTTCCATGGCACTTTGATGTAAAGAGCGCAAAAATGGAAATTTTAATTTGCTTCTAATTCTTGATCGGAACATCCTATATTGATAAATTTGGCATCATTTGATGCATTTTTGAATTCTAAACAACTTTTGTATTTGTACTTTTGTTCTATAATAATTAGGGGAAAATTTATCACCAAATGAAAATTTTAGCATTGTATTCCCTATGTAACAAAAAAAAAGTAGACACCCGGTATATATATATATATATATATATATATACCAGTATAAAAA
The DNA here is from genome assembly GCA_963966155.1 of Clivina fossor. NCBI lineage: Eukaryota > Metazoa > Arthropoda > Insecta > Coleoptera > Carabidae > Clivina > Clivina fossor. The sequence continues at coordinate 4,581,357 of OZ014552.1, read as the reverse complement.
TAACGGTTCGTAAAAATGAAAATTCTTGAATTCCGAAAGTAATTCCATTGCCAATATACATAGAAAGATTTCTCACGAAAACGAAGAATTTTCATTAAAACGAACCATTATTTTTAAACGAAAATGTTTCAGCAAACGGGGCATAACTGTACTAATTATATATAATTAAAAATAAATTCGTATTATTTTTGTTGTTTTAGGAAAGATTTTTATTATGCCAAAAATATAAAGAGAAAACTACTTGGTGGATACCAATATCTTACATAACGCCAAAAACATTCAACGTAGCTGATACTAAAGTCAAAGTTTGGATGCAACAAAATCAGTCTGAAATCAATATATCTTTGCCGAATAATATAACAATAGACGATTATCTTTATGTTAATGTAAAACAAGCAGGTAAGAGTATGTTTATATTACTAGGAGAAAAGCGATTGAGATTGTTGTCTTGAGCCCTAGATATTTGTGTAGCCGAGGCATAGCCGAGCAGCCAAGCAATTTGAGCTAAATACAAACAAAGCTTTTTATTTCCCTGAGTTAGACATAAAAATACTTGCCAAGTAACCTTAACAAGTTACTAACTATATATTATCTATATTTGTGTTTATATTAATGATTCTTTGGTCGAATATTGAATTTCTGACAAATTTGACGGTGCACATTGAAATTCTTACATTTTTTTTACACTTTCAATCAGGGTTCGGCTGCTGGTGATTTTTTTTTTTAAATTTAAAAAAAAAATTTTTTTTGTTTTAATTTTTAAATTTCGAAAGTAAGATTTTATTAATTATTTTTATGTATCCATTATGAATGTAAATAAAATGAAATAATTTTTCTTAAATCGTAATATATATATATATATATATATATATATATATATATATATATATATATATACATAAGTATATATAAAGACCGCGGTTACTTTTATCTTTATAATTTGCGATAAAACAAAGCAGAACCAGACACGCGTAAAAATACTTCAAGAAACGTTCATTTGTTTCTATTAATATGTATTTTGTATCTAAATATTTTAATTAAACAATTATTAGAAATTAAATTTAGTTTCAAAAAAGTAATTAATTAAAATTGATTTAAATCATTGATTAATATTTAAGAAATCAAATGATTAAAATTGTGATTTAAATTATGATCTAAATCAAATGATTAAAATTAGCCCAACTCTACTTTCAATTATCAAAATGAAATTCAGGCGAATATGTACAATGCTCTTATCAATTAAATTAACTTGACTTAAAATAAACTGCTTTAGGTTCAAGTTCTATATTAAAATTAATTTATAATCGACGTTTCGACGAAACTCAACGCTCAACTTTATCTTTTATGATGTGTTCTGAAAGGTTTTTTTTTGCTATGTTAATTTGACTTAATAATTTTTATATAACCCGTCGGAGATGTCAAATTAAATATACTTGACCGTGTTTCTTTGATTGAATATGCAGTTTTTGACCACCCTGGATCAGGACACATTGCATTTCTTCACACATTTTCAATAATTTCAATAAATAATTTTAGAATTATTTTCTTTACCTTTTATTTTCTTAAATTTATAATTAAAAAGGTTTGCGTTTTTGTTTTATATATAAATCGGTTATTGTTATCAAAAACGTTGAGTTCTGATGTGATTATATTAAGCGGTGTGCACTGTTTAAATACACAACTAGTTTTATTTGAATATTATTTGTAGGTTATTATCGTGTGAATTATGATGAAGAAAATTGGCGCTTACTTGCACGACATATCGTTCAATTTCCACCCGATATGCAAGCACAACTAATTGATGATTCGATGAATTTAGCACGAGCGAATCTGTTAGATTACGAAATTCCTCTCAATTTAATCATCGAATCATTTCGAAATCCGAAATATGTTTCGATGGCAACGGCTTTCCGTAATTTGCATTACATCGATCAGATGTTGGCTACCACATCAATTTATGGAAAATTTAAAGTAAATATAGTTTCAATATTTAGGTTGTAATTCTGTATTAATATGTATTAATCATGAATGTGGATGAAACTAAAGTTGCTTGTTTGGAGGAAACTGTTTTTGGGATAATGGAAAGAGTTTGTGCTACATCCTGTTTGGGTACATGGCGTGATTGTGCATGTATGAAAAAAATGTATTTTTAACCTTGATATACTAATAATAAACATAAATTGTATATACATACAAAAACTCGCCATGTACCCAAAAGGGTATGGCACAAACTCTTTCCGTTTTCATTCCTATATCCAAATAAGCAAATTAAGCTTTATCCACATTTATAATTCCTCTCATACATGCTCTCTTCTATTTCTACTGCACTTGGAAACTTTCACTCACGTAAGCCACGCTCTCAATCATATACCATTCCAACTACTCATCGGACGTTCACTAACAAACGTATATATCTTCAAAATCATTCATATAAATTCTTTTATCCAAACATTCATTAGACATTCGCTCAAGATGTCCGAATCATCTTAACTGATTCTAAAATGGCAACTTTTGCTATAACATATTTTTCAATTTCCCACTCATCATACAGTTAATCTATTTTGTATCCGATTCCTCCTAGTTACACCACATACATTATAAAATGCATATGAGCAAATATCTATGAAAACTTATGAATTAATTTGTGAAATTTCAGCTCTTCATGACTCAGTTAACACGAAGTGTTTACGATAATTTGGGTTTTGATGAGTTAGCAACCGATGACTATGACAGAAAAATGAAACGTAATGAAGTACTGCAATGGGTTTGCACTTTTGAAAATTCGGACTGCACGACAAAGGCCCGACAACAATTTAGAGATTGGATGAATGACGATATTGATAAAAAACCGGAAACTATCCAAAGAACGTAAATATATTTTGTATACGTACACAAACTCTTTCCACTATCCTGAAATCAGCTTTTCCTATCCAGACAAACAACTCTAGCTTCATCTACATTCATCCTAACCTATCTCATAGCATGCTCTTCTATTCCTACTACTTAAAAACTTTCACTGCACGCAAGCCACTCTCTCAATCATACCACTCCAACTATTTATCGGACATCATCTGACAAACGTATACCTTCAAAATCATTTATGTATATTCTTTTAACCAAATGTTCATTAGACATTCGCTCAAGATGTCCGAACCATTTTAACTGATAAACACGGCAACTTTTGCTACAACATTTTTTTTTAATTTCACACTCATGATACACTAATCTATTTCGTATCCACAATTTCTCCTAGTTACACCACATATACCCACAAAAAAATCTCATTTTCACTGCAGTTATTTTTTGTTTTATGCTTTTCCAGCTTTCCACCTACTAACATTGTATATACTCAAACGGGGGGAAGAGGGGTAGCTTCTTTAAAAACATTTATATTCCTAGCAAAAGTACTCAAAGCATCCAAAAACCTTAAAACCAGCATTAACTCTTCTTTCAATTTCACGATCAAATCGACCATCTATAAGATAATAAACTATACCCAAATACATATCTACTCATTCTACCTGCTCTAAACGTGCACCATCAACAGATACATTATACATTCAGTCGTCAAGTCACCCTTCTCAAAAACTAAAACTTTGCACTTCTCAACATTCAACACCAGACTCATATCACTGTGACTTTCTTTTAAATTTAATTTATCTTAAAAATATGTTGTGTTGGTTTGTTGTTGTTTAGGGTGACGCCAAATTTGAAATCAGTTGTTTATTGTACAGCAATTCGAGAGGGTGGTGAAGTTGAATGGAATTTCGCTTTTAAAAAGTATCTTATCACGAATTCGGGAACGGAAAAAGAAGTCCTGTTAAATGCAATGGGATGCGCATCGGAACCATGGCTATTATCACGGTACGTTTATATATATATATATATATATATATATATATATATATATATATAGATATATATATATAGATATATATATATATATATATATATATATATAATTAGTGACTCCGCAATTAAAGTGAAAATACCGTAGATTAAGTATAGAGGGAGGCGACGAATGCTAAGGGTTGAAAAATTGTCGAAAGATGTATGTATGGGGTACATAAGGTTCAAAATAGCTCATAATATTATTTAACGTTAAAAACTCATCTGTGCTTTTGGAAAACATAGTTGGTCAGACATGCGCACTTATGTTTTTAATTTATAAAAATTTATACGTAATGATATATGATACGTGTCTTGTAAAATATATATTTTTTCAATTATTTTAAATAGGTAACACATCTACACGCACACAGAAAGAGAGAGAGAAAGAGAGAGAGCGATAAATAATGTGTTTTATTATTTTTTGCATTTTTTTTGAAGCTATAACTGTCTAAATTAACATATTAAAAAAAAAAATGTCCGCTCGGAGTATGGGCTATTTTTTTTTTTTAATTTTATTTTGTCCAGTAGTTATTGCACAAAAATGGGTCAAAAAAACACGACAAAAATGAGCTTTTTTCTTTCAAAAATCTAATATTTTGTTATTTTTTTCGAATTTTAAAAAATTGCCCTATTACTCCAAAAAAAAAAAAAATTGTTTGTTTTTTGATTTCCGATAAAATCTCTTGAGGATTCGCGCAGCTGAGGCACCTCAAATATTATGAACAAAAAGATATAGGTAGATTGCTCGATCAGTTTTCTCAAAAAAAAAATCGTAAAAATTGCGCGTTTTTTACCCATTGAAAGTAGAATGGACCCTTAATATGTATGTAATCAGTGGTATATACAGAGTGTCCAAGTAAACTCTGTATGCATGGAGATCTCCGGAACTGTTAGAGATACGACCTCGGTTAAATTAGATAAAAGTTGCCTCATTACTAAGCGAGTTTAGTCATCTTTTGTTTTTTCCAAAAAATTCCTTAGGTTACTAGATATAGACAAAAATGCAAATTTTGCTGTTTTATATTTTCGCTTATAACTCTCGTATGCAAAACGATAAATTATTTTGGTTTGCACTTTCTTAAGACACTTTTTTACACAGAATTTCCAGGAGTAACCAAAATTTTTGTGCCATGTACCGTTTTCGAGATTTATAATGCAACTTTCATTTTTCTTATGTAACTAGTATTTCAATGTAGTGTCTTTAAAAAGATTTTTTTTTCTCTTTCCAGTGATATAACATAGTCCTACTTTATTTTAAATAATAACATGGAAAATTGAAAAAAATTTATTTTACAGAGTAATAATTCATTTTTTTAGTTGAAAACTGAAACACCAGACATGCGCATTCCAATGTTCACGCTTGCGCAAATCTCGGTACCAGATACTGCATTTCAACCAAATAAACAAAGTATTAGTAAAATAATATAATTATATGCTTTAATATTTTACCAATATTAAGGATATTATTAAGTTTATAAATATAATAAAAACTTATTTCATTGATATTATGTAGATATTTTATATGTAATATTAATTTTATTTTATGACGCATATATTTATATTAATTAATATAATTAAGTTTTAAAAAAACAAACATTTTCTTAATTTTTTTTCTGTAATACGTATTAAAATGTATGTTTCTACCATTACATAAATAATAAATGTTTGACTACATATTACTGTCCCCGAAAAACAGCTGATTGAGGCAAGCGATTTTGAACCTTAACTACTAGGTATAGATTAAAATATTGATTAAACTTATACAAATTATATTGAAAATCATGTTATGAAATCAGGTTGACCTAGAGACTTAGTCACTAATTCATTATATTTCTAAACTTTACTAACTATTTTTTTCTTCTAGCTATTTAGATTATGCTTTATCAAATAGTTCTGGTATTCGAAAACAAGATGGCAGTATTGTTTTCACATCGGTAGCGAAAAACGTAGCTGGTCATCTACTCTCATTCGACTTTATCCGAACGAATTGGAAAAAATTAAACGAACAGTGAGTAGAAAATTAATTAATTAAGAAGAGGTTCTCCTCCTCTGAATGACTAAAAAGTACGCAAAGTTTGGAAATTTTTTATTTGCAAATGAAAAAACATAGAAGGAAACTATTTGGGTATTCGAAATAATGTTTGTTTTGCCTTTATTTTCGAAAATTGTCGTTTCATAAAAAACAAAATGGCGCCCGTGATTCACTGTTTTCGTCGGCCATGTCAGCGCGGAATCGGTAAACTGCGTGTATTGCAGCGTCTCTGGATTTATCTGTAACAAAAATGAACAACAATGCCAAAAAGTAAACTAAATTTACTGGAGTATAGACCTATAAATTTACTAATTGTTTGTTTTAACTATTTTTTGTAAGGCCCTGTAGTGGAAAAAAAGGCTTAAAAGTCGACCTCAAAGTTTGAGATCGTACCACATCGTCAAATTTTAAGTTATTTCCACGTTCTTAGGTGTATACTCCAGTAAATTTAGTTTACTTTTTGGCATTGTTTTGTTTTTTATGAAACGACAATTTTTGAAAATAAAGACCAAAATAACATTTTTTCGAATTCCCAAACCGTTTCCTTCTATGTTTTTTCATTTGCGAATAAAAAAATTCCAAACTTTGCGTACTTTTTAGTCATTTAGATGAAAACCTCCCTTAAGGGGGAGATTGCTGTACTTTAGTCTAAAAATTGAGTATAATTTGGAAATTTTTTTTTCATAGAAGAAGTGCTTTTTTAGAATGGGAGTTTAACTAGTTTTATTCTTTAGTTAATGTACACTAAAATCCAAGTTTTTCGTAATAAACAAATACAAAATAGTGGCTCCAGGCCCCTCACCAAAAATGTCCCTTTTTTTGTGCGCGGGGCGTTCCACAGTTTGATCTCATATGTCCTGTCATTCCTTATGATGATATATACGTTCAGTATATCGGAAACGTCGAATTTAAAGTTAGTTTTGTTAATATTTCTAGTAATAATTTCGATGTATTCTGTTTAATAGTTACGGAAAAGCTTTTTCGACCATTTCCAAGATGATATCATCTTTACCTGTTTTTATGAATACACCATTTGAACTATCTCAGGTAAGAGAATTTTGACATGTAAGGAAATTTAAGATGTTATGTAATTAGGTTTTTGGATATCCAGATCAGGGATTCGGATCTCAAATTCGAATATCCGGATCTCGGATCTTTAAATTTGCCACACTTTTATTTAGACGGCTAACTTCTTTACTAATTTACTAATTTATTTAATATGTATATTTTTAGTTAGAAGAATTTAAAAATAAGAATTTGAACGACCTTGGAACTTCAGCAAGAGCATTTGACCAAAGTATTGAAATCGTAAAATATAATGTCGAATGGATGGATCATAGTTACAAGAGGATTGAAGAATGGCTAGAAGAAACCCTCAGAAGATACAGGCTACATCCTTATAATTATCATCACTAGAAATATTATTTTAATAAAAAAAATAGATATTAGAAATGGACTGGTCAAAGCTGTTCTTTTTATAGCAATTTGCATTTAATATACACTAGTCAAAAAAGAATACAATTATTTACGTCTTTAAAATATTTTGATGAATCATTAAAACTTTACATTTAGCACATTTATATTTGTAAGATAATCAAGTGTTTTTTGTTTTCACAAACGTTTTTGTTTTTTATATATATTTTTAATTATGTGCGCAATAGGCCGACACAAATATATTTGTGGTTGTAAACTTATATTTATCGAACAATCCAACTATCCACTCAACAAAAATGCTAATTTCGGTAATTTTCAACCAATCTTTGATAGTTCCATTGTATTTTATAGTGCCTGAAAATAATTTGTTTTTATGCCCATATAAAATTACGAAAGTTTTTCAAACATTTTAAAATACAAAAAAAAAAAACTATCAAAGATCGGTTAAATATTACAAAATTAGCATTTTTGTTGCAATGCTCTGAAAAACAGCTTTTTCAAACGCTTATTAACTAAACGTCAAATACTTTAATTTAAAAAGCTCTTTGGTAAAAATGTCACATTTTTATGTGGGCATAAAGCACAGAATTTCTGCTCGGTCACATAAAATGTTTGATATTTGTTTAGGTCATTATATGAAAAAAAGTCCAAACAATGGCATTTTTGAGCGGTCGGTACGTCCTCTAGATTTTGTTTATTATTCGAATCGGTTTGCGAAAGAACTTCTCTGATTAAAAACTTCAATTTTTTGCCTTCGCCGACAAGATAAAAAATTACTTATCAGTGGATAATTTATTGTGAAATTTTATTTCTCATTATTAATTTCTCATATATCTTTTCCGCATTTGATTCATTTTAAAATTGGAATGACAGGGGCCATATAAACTAAACCACGTGAATCCCCCCCCCCCAAAAACAGAAACGTTTAAACCAAAACAATTTTTTGGTTCATTGTTTCGATACGTACCAAGGCGTTTGTATTTACGTCAAACATTTGCATTCAGCGGAATATCTTGAAACAGTGTTCGTGAAACGCAAAGGCGTATTATCTCGTCTGAATGTTATGTGAATTACTTAAATAATTACATTTTTTATTTATTATATTTCATTAGTTTTTAATATTTTTTAAGTATATCTAGTAGACTTGAAGCAATTTCAAATAATTCCTATATTTAAAGTTTTTTGCCAGTCCATTCTTATATTGAATTAAATTGTTATTTATGTTTATTTTCGACGCTAAAATTTTTACAAAATAAAGCTGCTTTAGGTTCTGGTTCTGTATTAATATTTATTAATAATTGACGTACTCAACGTCCATTTTCATCGGAAAAACAGATACAAATGACATTTAAATGTAATTTTTCATAAAAATTATAATATTACGTAAATTATTACTGTAAAATGAAAAAATGTTATTATTTTTACTGTTAAAAACCTATGTAAAATTACATAAATTTATATATATATATATATATATATTCTTTTTTCTTTATAAATAAAATTCGGCTTTTAATTAAAAATTGATAAATTTCATAATCTAGTTATAGTATTTTGTTAGCTACTAACTTATTTCTATGTTTCTGTTTATTTACTGTAAATATCATTTGTATCTTTTGTTCCTGATGAAGATGTACGTTGAGTACAAGTCGATTATTAATAAATATTAATACAGAACTACAACAACCTAAAACCGTTTTGTTTTAATGGAGAATGATTGATGAATGATTTATTTACTATGTTAACTACTTTATAATTATTTTGATGTTTATATTTTATCTATTAAACGCAAAAATTCCATTGTACTAGTCAAAAATATATTATATTTAAATATCACCAAACTTATATTTAAACAATAATTTATCCATTAAGTGATTATGAATCACGACGCCATGTACCCAAAAAGAGGGTGTGGCACAAACTCTTCCATTATCCCGAAATCAGTTTCCTTCAAACACCCCTATATCCAGACCAAGCAAATTTAGCTTCATCCACATTCATAATTCCTCTTATACATGCTCACTTCTATTCCTACTACTTGGAAACTTTTACTCGCGCAAGCCACTCTGTCAAACATATACCACTCGAAATACTTATTGGACGTCCACTGGCAAATATATAGCTTCAAAAATCATTCATATACATATTTTTAACCAAACATTCATTAAACATTCGCTTAAGATGTCCGAACTATCTTAACTGACTCGGCAACTTTTGCTATAACATTTTTTTTCAATTTCACACTCATCATACCACTAATCTATGTCGTACCCACGATTCCTCCTAGTTACACCACCACATACCCCCAGGTAAAAATCTCATTTTCACTGCAGTCATTTCTCGTTTTATACTATTGCAGCCAAACCCAACATTCACTATCATACCATTAATTAATTTTTATAAAATTTAACAATAATATTCTTCACAATTCCATCTAACCTTTTAAATTTTTGTTAAAATAAAATAAAGTTTACTACATTTTTTTAAAGATATTTATTGTTCTAACACATAACAAAATCACAGGTCATAATTCAATTATACATTATTTTAATTATAAAATATATGCGTTTTCTTTTTTTTTAAACTAATAACGAATAATATAGTCAACGAAAAATTTATTACAAATTTCGACAAAACTGTTTGTTAATGTTTTAGCCAAAATATATTTTATGATTAAACTGCATTTCAGAAAATCAACGGCCTCGGGTACTCTTCCGACCAAATTTGTAACTAGAAATAAAATTAGTGTCAGCAGAAAATATTAGAAGCTAAATTCTTGTTATTTTATAAAATATACTTATGTAGAAACTCTATTTATATATTTTATGAATTTAGAAAATAGTTAATATATAAATTAATAAAATAAGTATTTTATACAAAAAAAATTTTTCCTATTGCTTTATTCGTATTCATACTAGATTGACAAAAAAAAATTCATTTTGCGAAATATTAATTTAATATTTTTGAAAATAAACTAACGTAAATCTGTCATATTATTCTGCCTAATTTATACATAGGTACACTAATATGTAAATGGTAAAATTTCAATGGCGAAATATTGAGAGATTAGATAAAAATAATGTCACAACATCTTATTTATTTAAAATACATATTATAGTATTTATAAGTAAGTAACCATTTCAACAAAATAATCTTACTAAAATTACAGTATTTAATTCATGTAAATACATACACTTTTAGTTACACGAGAGAAAATTAAAATTAAATATAATTATTTATATAAGTTATATGTTGGCATCTTTTTTTTTCTCCCCATCTATCAGTCAAACTATAGCTTTCTTAGTATTCATAGTTCCATGATTATTTGCTATTTGGTTAAGTTGACTAGCACTGATTTCGAATTATTATATATATATATATATATATATATATATATATATATATATATATATACCGGGTGTATACTTTGTTTATGCAATATAGGAAAAACAATGTTATTTTATTAACATCGTAATTCCTGCCTCCCCGTTAGTTTTAGTGAAAAATTATAAGAGACAAAAATTATTTAGAATTAAAAACTACATTATTTACGCTTAAAATAATTGTGATATTACGTCTCAGTAATTAATTATTAATTAAATAAATATTATCAGTTTTCAGCAATATCGGACAGCCATGGACAAAACGCGAATGTATTTTGTTCACAAATGTCAGTGTATTGTCATTTCTAAACAAAATACATATATATACCGGGTGTTTCAGACCACCCGTCCCACTCTTTTATTTTAAAAACGCGATGAGCTATGAAGTTAAAAAAAATTTCATAACCAAAGCATATGCAAAGAATTTATTGGCCTTGCTATAATTTTTCTGAGAAAATCGGTAGTTGGGGAGACCGAAATTTCAAATGGAAACATAGGTCATGTTTGGTATCGGTGGATAGAGTTTTTTAATTAGGTTTAAACAAGACTAACAAGCAGAAAATAATTATTTAGATAAAAAAATTTAATATACCACGTTTTTAATACGGACTAATAAGTTTAAAGTAATTTCTCCTAGCCCCATACAGATTTATAACCTCACACAGACAAACGTAGGGCGTATACAATAGATAATAGGAAGGTGTGTAGGGAGTAGCTGTGTTGCCCCACGTTTTTATATATGGAGTTATACATCTGCATGTGGCAAGGAAAAGTTATTTTATACTTTTTAGTCCATGTTAAATACGTGATATTTTTTTTTAATATAAATAATTATTTAACCTAAAATTTATTAAAGTAGTAAAAAATAGGGGTTTCTATTTGAAACATTTTTAATTTTTAAATTTTGTTGTTTACTGTGTACAGCAATATTCTAGACACATATTCAAATAGTTTTAATTTAGTTTTTAATGGAAAGATAGTTCAAAGCTTCCTTAAAAAGCTCCTGTTTACAAATTGCATAAAGATAATTGCATTCTGGAGATACGGACCCTGATATGTGTTACCAATTTCAAACAAAAAATTTAAAATACGTCACAAACAGTTGAATTAAAGTAAAATATTTTTAATGTAACATTTGTAAAATTTACTCTAAATTTAATGATAAAATAAACAAAATTTGAAGTAAACCCATAGATATTTAGACTATTTTGTCATTATCACATAAATACTAAGAAATTGGAATACAAATTTTATATTTATTAACCAAAAGTTTGGGCAACATTTTTCAAAAATTAAAATTTATAATTATTATGCATAAAAAGAATCTATTCTGAAAATTCGTTTTAAATCGTATAAACAGTATGTAAAATAAAATAAATAAATTGTCAACAATGTGCAATAATTAAATTGCTTTTAAGTATATATATATATATATATATATATATATTTAAAATTAGATAAATACATACATACATACATACACAATCACGCCATGTACCCAAATGGGTGTGGCACAAACTCTTTTCATTATTCCGAAATCAGTCGCCTCCAAACACTCCTATCCAAACAATCAACTTTCGCTTCATCCACATTCATAATTCCTCTCATACATGCTCTTCTATTCCTACTACTTAAAAATTTGAGTAATTGTTTTTTTGGAAAGTTGACTTCGTTGTACGGAACTAAAATTATATAATTTTTACAAGCACTAGAGAAATTAGTTTGTGAAAATTTGGTTAGTTACATATAAATAATAGAGCCATAATAAATTTTCAAAAATTTTAGTAATTTTTCCTCGGCAAGTTGGCAATATTGTATTTTGTTAAAATTATATAATTTGTACGTACACCAGGAAAATCTTTTGTGAAAATTTTATTAAAGGCTGTTAAATAATGTTGTTTTAATGAATTTTTAAAAGTTTTAGTAAGTTTTTCTCGGAAAGTTGACAACACTGCATTTTGTTGAAATTATATAATTTATGTGGGCAGTAGGAGAATTTATTTTTGAATTTTTCTATAAAATCGAATAGATAATATGGTCATAATAAATTTTCTAAAAATTTTAGTAATTTTTTTCCAGAAAATTGGCAACACTGTATTTCATTAAAATTATATATTTTATGTGGCAACAGGAGAATTTTTTCTGAAAATTTGATCAAATCTAATAAATAATGTAGCCACAATAAAGTTTAAAAAAATATTTTTTTTCTGGAAAAGTTGGCATCTCTAAAAAAAAAAAATCTTGGGCATTAAATAAACTTATCCTGAAAATTTCATTAAAATCGGTTAAAGCGTCAAGGAGGAGTTGCGATCACAAAATTTTGACTGACAACCGAGAGAGTGAGCTGACGACGCACATACATACACCCACATAAACTAAGTTCGGATTTGTCATCTGACGGCTATATGGAGGATTTCTATACATTTTTTTTAATGTTACAGACACCGTACCAATCACTATACCACATTTTCCTTGAAGTCAAGGTGGTAAAATTGAGCTATTCCATTTAGAATAAGAAAGTTAGAGTAAACTTCTGGTTAAACCGGAACTGACATCTTATTGCCAATATTTCACTTCAACTAAACATTACAGAATTCCTCGATATACCAAATTTCAAAACATATTATTATATAGTTTTCAAAATATGGATAGCGTTCGCTTGTCCTATTGCATAATGAAATAATACTTTATAATCACAATATTGAAATTTATATCTCACAAAATTATTTGAAATTAAATTTAATAACAACATTTTTGTTATTTATAAAGTTTAGCATAGGAAAATTAATCCACTTTAAACATTATTCAGACTTAAAAATTTACCTGAATAATAAATTTAATTTATTTTTATTTGAAAATTTTTCTTTAAAAAATAAGGAATCACTAATTATTAAGAATAACTCCAATATTTATGAGAAATTATATTCAGAAACAGCTCGTAAAATATTTGAGATCAAATTATATAATTTAATTTGACTAAAAGAGATACTTCCAGCCGAAACATAACAGAGACTTAGCAATCTAGGCAAAATATAAAAAGAGCCATCTGCTCCGATTAAGTTATATTATTTTTTCTTCAAACATTTCAAACGAAACTAAACTAAATATATGAAAATACATACTAAGTAACCTCATTTAACAATTGGGGAAGAGTATATAAGTACGTATATTATTTATATTTATTACCTGATTTTTGAGAATTAAAGGGTGACACGATTCCGACACTTTCAAAAAATCGATTATTTGCATTTTCTGAAAGATTATAGTGTGAAAAATAACGTGATATATTGGTTCGAAATTCAAACTTTTGGCAGAGTTACAGCAACCAATAGAGAGTTGTGTCAAAGCAGGTAAAACGATAGATCGGGCAGTAAAAAACTAACTTCAAACTTTAAACGCGTTTTCTCGAAACCATTTTTTTCACTTTTCCTTTCGAGATTTCGGAAACCATCCATCCAATTTACTTCGCTTTAAGCGTAATTATAGAGAATTAAATTGCCAAAAATGATCCCACTGATATCTCTTTTTTTAAATTTTTTATACGGTTTAAACGTAGATTTTTCCTACAGCCGCCATTTTCGTAATTTTTAGAAATTCAAAAATATCCTACGTATCACGATACATTTTTTATTTTAGTTAGAGGATATCAAAAAAAAACTAACTTTTATATTATGTTTTAAAATTTCCCGTGGAATGAGACAGGTGGTCAGTGTTTTTTAACAGGAGCTGAAAAATCCAAGCGTGAGTCAAAAGAGAACATTTTTTGATATAAAAATTTTAAAATGTAGTTCAAATGTATAGTAATAACATATAAAAAAAAACCGAGACATTTGCATTTTCACCTCTCCATGAAAAATATTCTCAAATTTAGCTATTGGTAGAGCACATAGAATAATGTCCCCCATAAAAAAAAAATACGTCAAAGTAAATTTGCCTAAATGTAGAAATATTTTATTGAATTATTATGATAATATTACAAATTTAAAAACAAATATCAATATTCCGCATAAGTTTGTATTCATTGTTTCGTAATTTGTATTTTGTGATAAAATATTCAAACAGCTAATTATCTTAATTTAGAAAGTTTTTGTCGTATTAAATAAACTTTTATATTTTTTTATGTTTCTATAGGTATATTTTACTTAGCTAAACATTAAAAAGTAATTATATAATTTATTATTTATTAATTTACCAAACTTGTAGAATATTTATTTTGAAACAACAATACAATTATAATTATTTAACTGAGACTTTCTGCGTGAAATTATTTAATATATCATTATTTCTACTAATTCTGAGATAAAATGGAATCATTTGTTGAATTACC
This sequence comes from Clivina fossor, assembly GCA_963966155.1. Classification (NCBI taxonomy): domain Eukaryota; kingdom Metazoa; phylum Arthropoda; class Insecta; order Coleoptera; family Carabidae; genus Clivina; species Clivina fossor. The sequence goes on along the minus strand of OZ014552.1, from coordinate 4,566,293 downwards.
AAAATTCTATTTGAAAATAATGGGTGTTTGGCCCATAGAAAAATCGAAAATTTCATGGATATATAACATAAAAAAAATAATAACCTGTAGTGTTTCCAGTTTATTACTATTGTCTTTAACAATAGATATAATAGAGAATCGTGCAAATTTAAGAATTGTGTTAGAAGCTATATTTTTTTATATAACTTATTTAGTGTTTGTTATAAAATTACTGGTTTTTGTCGTTAAGCGTTCAGAATTTGTAAATCTTCTAGAACAATTACATAATCCATTATTTTATTCATATGCACCGGAACAAAAATTAATTGTAATGCGTTGGTCAACTTTTACAAGATTATATACCAGAGTATTTTTTTATGCTTGTGTTATTAATGCTTTAATGTTTTCTATAATTTTTTTAGTTAAGAGAGAATTAATTTTACCAATTCGTGGATATTTTCCATTTGATATAAAACAATCACTTTTCAATCGTAGTATAGCTTATATTTTTCAAGAACTTGGCTTAATTACTCTTGCTTTTGTAAATGTTCATATTAACATATTGCCGAGTAGTTTTATGAATATTGGTTGCGCACAAATTGACATATTAAAAGTTAATTTGGAAAATGTTGTAATAAATGCGGAAAGACAATTAGAAGTATTTGAATTAAATGGCATAAAAAATACTGCAATAACAAAATCATTAAAAAGTAAAGATGTTATTCTTTTTGGTAAAGAAAAGAATCATTTAGTAGAAAATGCTTTGACAAAATCTGTCAAGCATCATATAACAATAATATAGTAATTACTTTGTTTGTTACTGGTATTTTATAAAAATATTTATGTACGTTTCCTTTTTAGATTGCTAACTGATGTACAAAATTTTTTTAGTACTATGCTATTAGTGCAATTTTTAACTTTTGGTGTCATACTCTGTTTTGCAGGATTTGAACTTATTTTTGTAAGTAATTTATTTACGTGGTTTGATTAATGAATTTTTATAAATATATATTCACTCTCGTATTTTATAAATATTATATACCAAATGATTTTTTATTAATTATCACACAAATAAATTTGAAAACACAAAAAGAAAAGAGAACTTTTATTCATAATTTTCTTATAAATAATTTGTAAGTTGAAGTGTGACGTAGTCAAATTAAGATATTTTTGTTATCTTCAGAGAATGTATAAAGAACGTTAAATTAAAAGAATATATGAAAATGATTTTGAATGTATCCGTCTGTGTTTTATAATTGAGAGTTTTTTGCGAGAGCAAAAGTTTCCAAGTAGTGTTAATAAAAGTGCATGTATGAAAGGCATTATGAATATAGATGAAGCTAAAATTACTTTTCTAGATAAGATTGTCTGGAGAAAACTAATTTCTAGGTAGAAGAACGAGTTTGTGCCACATTCTTTTGGGTACATGGCGTGAATGTGTATGTGTATTCATAAATTTTGGATCTATTTTATTTCTTTTGCACACTTATAAAAATTAAATTGTAATTACCAAAAAAATACTCGATTTTAAATCAAAAATAAGCGTATTGGGGGCGTGGCCTATTCAATATGGCGGACCTAAACGTGCACTTGGCAAAACTCAATCAAAGTGTATTGTTTCTTTTTAATTAAAAAATATTATTAATTCTTGAAAAAATTTGCAAATGGGCCGACTTAAACCCTTGTCAGAACTATTCTACACAAGCTGAGCGTATTTTAAACGCTGGACATATTATACAATGTGGAAAATCATTAGAAAAGTGATGTGATGGCAAGATGACAGTCACATCTCTGTGTTTGAAAACAATGTCAAGTTTAAAAGATGTTCCACATGAAATCTCAATGACAATTGACAGAAACGGTGCGATTAAGTCTGTAGTGTGATCCTACAAAGCTGGTTTAGGTGAAAAGTGTAAACACTGCATCGCAACCATATTATATTGTTATAGGTTAGTTGACACTATGCACAACAGAACTTTAAATCAAACGCATATTCAAATCAATAACATCTAGAATTTAAATATTTATTATATAATACAATATTGTTGCAAATATTTACACTTCTCAACCTTTCCGCAAGCTGTCACTTTTGATCGTTGACAAAAGTGCACGCAGTGTTTTAGTTCATCAATTCGCCACCAGATGCTATTCAGAACATTTTAGATCCCAATACGTCAAACAAAAATTTAATATATGATTTTATGTCGAAAACTGTACAGTTTTTGGACATGAAACAAAAACTAATATTAATCAGTTTTAAAATGTACAAGTACTCCACTATCTAATTTAAAAGATATATACAATTTTGATACTAAATATATAAATAACAATTTTTTTGCCAGATTTCAAATTCAACGTCTAGACGTGTTACCATTTTTGGGTATTTTGTCATCGTACTAAGTGACATATCAATATTTTGTTGGAATGGAAATCAAGTAACTGAAAAAGTAAATCAATATGCTTAAATGTTATATACAATATATTACATAATATTTTCTTTAAATTTAAGTGTTCAACTATAAAAGACAGTTGCTATAATATGGAATGGTATCAGTGTAGTAATAAAGTTAAAAAAATTATTTTTATTATCATGGAAAGATGTAAACAACCCATTAAAATGACGGCTGGAAATTTCTTTACGCTTTCAATAGCAACGTTAATTGGGGTTAGTATGATCTAAAAACAGTAAAAACTAGACAAAAGTTTATAAACAGGGTGTTCGTTCGGGAAGTTACCATAGGCAATAACCATGGAAAATCGAAAATATAAAAAATGCTTTTTTCTCAAGTTGAATTTGGAGAAACTACCATTAGAAACAAATACAATAAAACAACTCAATTATTTATTATTATTTATAAAAAAATAGTTATAACAATATCGATAAATAACATTTAATAATATTAATAAATAATTATTAATTCCCTGGAATTAGTTATTTATGTATTTTTAGATACAGGCCTTGCAATTATGTAATTATTAAAATGAAAACAAAAAGAGCAAAATATTCTGTTGTGTGAATCACACCTAGAATACTAAAATGGAAAGGCAGTATAACAGTATGTTATAAATAAAGATTATGTTCAATAACTTTTTTTTAAAATGTAACTTTTTAATTAATGATAAATAATTAAACAGGTTTATTATATTTGCTATTTTTTTTTTGTTACATTGTTATTTTTACTATTTCAATATTTGTAATGGTAGTTTTTCCAAATTCAACTCGAGAAAAAAGTATTTTGTATATTGTCAATTTTCCATGGTAATTACCCATGACAACCTTCCGAATGAACACTCTGCATATTTTATTTATGTATATATTTCTTTAAATTTTAGATTATGCGTACATCGTATTCTTCTTTTGCGGTCTTGCAAAATATATATAAAAAGTAAAAGAAATTTTATGTAAGAAATTTGTTGAATTTTTTTTTTGTAGTCCTTTGCACTATATAAAAATACCTAAGCAAATCTTTTTTAAAAAAAAATTGCAAAAAAATTTAATAAAGAAATTTATGTGGAGCAGAGTTATTATGATATAATTTAAATTGTCTTTTTTTGGTTCCCTTTCGTATTATCGCGATATTTTTTACATAGTATATTATTTTTGCAACATCCTTATAGAAATCTGTCATATAGCAACGATAAATATACAGTATATATATATTATATATAAAGCTAACTACTATGTTATATAGCATCTATACGAAACCAATCACTTTTATTATTATTATTATATCTCAGTCTACTAAGATAGAAAAGTTTTTAATCTATCTTTCACAATAATTTAATTATTTATTATTATTTATTATAATTTCTATTCAGAACTAAATTTTAATTTTAAAATTTTAAATTTTAATATCATATAACCGAAATTTGTTGTCATTACTCTTGCATATAGTATTGAATCAATCATATTTTAATTTTTTAAAATTTAAAAATAATAACAATAATCTTCTACAATAAGTATTAAAACACTCAAATAAACTTAATATTAGATAGTAAATATAGTAAATAATTAATTAAATTGGAAAAATAATTGAACAAATATTACTACTCGTGTGTGGTTTAAAAGACAAGTTTTGCTATATATACAAATTTTAAGTAAGTGTCTGTCGGGTAGTCTGATCGCTTCTCGGGCCGCGGTATGGCCAGAACCGTTTCTAACTCGGCTAAATGCGAGGAATGTGGCTAAGAACGATGCTACTACTTAAGGGACCTTATAAGAAACATGTGAAATACAAGCGAAAACAAGTACCGTGGAAGCAACCGGTGACTACCTTTTTTTAAATCACTAATGCCCGGTATTATAAAGGACCAAATAAAAATAAAATAGTTATTTGTTAAATAAATTTATTCTACAAATAAATATTATTTCTGTATTATAAAGCAAATAACCAAATAAAATAACTATTCTTGACATAAATTGCAAGTGTTACCAATGTAATAATGCTTCGCTTTGTAGCATACTAAATTTTTTAAACAGAAACTTAAATCAGCATAATTATTATTAAAATTTATTTCATTTGTTTTGAAAATAAAATATGAACAATACAAATAATTGTTTTATTTTAATTTATTAAATTTAAAATTATATTTTTAAAGAATTGTTATTGAATATTTGGTAACACTGCCTGCATGAGACAAAATTCACTCTGCTAGTAAATTGCGTTAGTGGGGTTATGGTTATGTATATTTGGAAATGTCAGAGTACTATTACGAAATAAACGACATAAATATCAGTAAAAAAAGCGAACGGGGTAAAAATTACACAGAACAAGACAAAGCAAATTTAATACAAATATTAAAACAATATATTGATATTATTGAAAATAAAAAAAACCTTAAAGTTGCCATAAAATACAGCGCTTGTGCCCAAACAGGCAATCGTAGTAGCAGCCAACTAAAATTATTATACGAATGTATAAAGAAAAAATGTCACCTAGTAGATATTTAGTCTCAAATTCATTATTTTCGAATTGAACTCTTAATAACGAATTATTGAATATGTGGTTATCGTGAGCAGAACCTGGCCACTTCGCTACAACGTCCAATATTTTTAACTTGGCTTCACATACCATTTGTACGTTGATTGAGAACCATCCTTTTCTATTCCTAAATATTTCACCATTGTTTCAGACGATCTAGACATTTTCTTTAAAATCATTAAAATTATATATTAGATATATTTTATTTTCTCTGTCGCATTTCAATGTTTAATTGAGAATACATTTATTTTGAATTTGTTTAAAATAATACATATTAATATATGATAACATACCTATATTAATAAATAAAAATAAAATCTTAATTATATTTTAAGTATATACTTTTATTTTTACAAATATTTTTCTATTATAACCTAAAACTTACAAAAATATAACCAGTCAACTGATTTATTCAAGAGAATAAAATTTATTTCCATGTATTTCGACCAAATAAAATTTATCAGTTTATTTACTAGATTTATTCGACAACTAAATTTATTTTTCGTTTATAATACAGAAATCTACCGAATAAATCGATTTATTTGGGAAGTAAATTTATTCAGTCCTTTATAATACCGGGCATTAGAATTATATCTGCATCGGTTTATTTTCTATAAATAAATTTAAAATTTTAAAGTTTTATTTAAAATATTTTAAAATGATCTTTTATGTATCTAGTACAGAATATCGCAAATTTTATATGAGATAATAATTTGTTTTTAATCGTAGTAAAAGTTAAAACAAATCTTTGCAGTGAAAATTATATTATACCATTGATTATATAGTATAATTACATACAGTGTGTTGACCGCGACCCCGTAACATAGGACTTTAACATGTAATTTCGATAAATTGCGATATACTACTTTCTCGAGTAAAATTCGAAGAAATACTTAGAATATTTTTCGATAGGGCATAATAAGTTCTATAATTTGGTTTTAGTTTTAGTTTGCTAGCATGTGCCGTGTGGGCTCTAGAATTTTTTTTTGATTTTTTGGTTTCTATTTTTTTTCTCAAAAACTATGAGGTGCAGGAAAATAAGCATGACATGAAAAAATGTGGAATAATGAGTACTATAATTTAGTAAATAAACCATTATTCTAGGATGCATCGTTTAGTAGAAAAAAATTAAAAACTGAATTTTTGAAAATTTCTCAAGGGGGTTAAACAATCTGAAAAAATTCAGTAAAATAGAGAAAAAAATGAGCTACGTAATAGCTAAGTAACTTTTTTCTCAAACTCATTCTGGTTTGGCAGGAAAAATTATTAAAAATTCTAAAAAACATTTTAGAATTTTCAATAATTTTTCGTGCCAAACCAGAATGAGGTAGAGAAAAAAGTTACTTAGCTATTACGTAGCTCATTTTTTTCTCTATTTTACTGAATTTTTTCAGATTGTTTTCAGCAAATTTTGAAAAAAGTCTTATTTTAAAAAAATCGCAAGGGTACCCCCCTTAAGAGATTTTTAAAAATTCAGTTTTTAATTTTTTTAGCGAGTACCTATTTTAGTTTAGAACCACCATACTCTGCATTCAAACATAACACTAATTTTGTGATAAGCAGAGTGTTCTAAATAATCGATAAGCGCCCCTCTAATACTAAAAATTCAAAAATAGAAAATAACAAATCAAATTAATAAAAGAACATTTTCTTTTTAAATAGACAAATAATCAGGAACAATATATTTAATAAAAATCAGACATTTATTTTATCAATTCAACAGTGTGTATCACAAAAACAAGACATAAATAATTGTCTTGAGAATTAATAAAATCACTTATTGCCGAATGAATCTGAAACTATAGATATACGTATAACATCTAACGTTATATAACCTATCCTATCCAGTCTTCTGATACACGTTCTCTGAACCATCCGAAGAAATGAAAACACAACGCGATTGGTAGATGTATTTGTCTTTATTTTTACTTTTTGCCTAGCTGCAATGTGCTTCACTTCTTTAGTTCGTCTCAATTTCTTTTTTATTCTTTATGTAGTTTTTTTTTCTTATTTTATTTTAAAACGAAATTGGATCTGTTCTGCAAGGCGTGTATGTTCTGATTTTAAATATGTACTCGTACCCTAGTCCTAGACGAAGAGGTATCGAATGTAGTATATTGATATACACTGATATACGAAGTCTACAAAATAAATCCAAATATTCCTTTTTTTTTTCACTTTTTTTATTTGTCTACTTTATAGAATAACTGCTATAAGATGCAAAATTGCAATGTCTTTGATCTCATTTTAGTTATTAGCTATTTGAAATTAAATATTTTTATTAATGTAATTTTATTATAAAAAGTCAAGGATAACAAGAGCGCCTTGTCATTTTACATAAAATGTAATTCTACAGAAGTTGTAATATTACTGAATATTACTTAAATTATTCTGTATAAATGCTATTATAATATAATTATATATATATATATATATATATATATATATATATATATATATATATATTAAATTTTATGCTACACAAGTAATATGGAAAAATATATAATATTATCTGTTGCAGCGCAAATTTACATAAACTTTTGTGAAAATATACAAAAATTATAAAATTCTGCTATTTTATTTTATGTAATATTTTAATTCCATAATATTTTTATGAAATTTACAGAACAAATGTAGTTAATTTGCATTACAGAAGAAATTATATGATTTTTACTATGAGAAAATATGTAAATTTACAGACTATTTTACAGTTTTAGTATCAGATGTTTATATCAAAGTTACCCGCCCTCTACCATTTTCAAAACGAGATGAGCGAAGATATTCTATGTTTAATACGAATGAATGGCCCCGTCAAAATATTTATAAAAATTTATCAAAATTTTATATGGGAAATTTTTTCGAACGATTTTTATTTTTTGAGATATTTCGATGCCTTCACTTAAATCTACAACCCCCTTTGATCAATATAAGTAATTGATGAATTATGAAAAGAATTAAATTCTCTATCATTAAATTTTAATGATGTATAAATAATCAAACTTATGTGAATATACGAGTGTCTATATAAGGGATAGATGACCCCTTAAAATAATAAATAATTTAAAAATCGAAAACACATCAATATTGTCAATATCTTAATTTAACACAAAATTAAAAAAAAATACATAATTATTAAATTGGTAGTAAAATATATCAGGAGTGTAAAAGGGTAACTTATCAAATTGTATAGAGAAAAACTAATATCTTTAATAGATAGCTCTGAAACAAGATGCTATTCGTATATTTACACTTCTGTTCAAGGATAGGTAATTAAAATTAATTTTACTCTAAATTTTTGAGATGTTTACTACCCCTTAAACCGATAAAAAAATACGTGTCACTTAGTTTTTAGTGTTATACTCAAATACCATAGCTCATTTATATCGGCGATGTACATCTAGATAAGGTTGCTTGTTAGTATAGCTTTAAAGAATATTTTAAATATTACATAATAATTTAGAAATTTTTATATTTACTGAAGAAAATTGTAACAATGAAGAAACAAGTTGGGCCATTGTCCATTACACAAAAATCGTAAATTTAAAACAAAATACACGAATTGCAAGAAATATCTTTGCAGAGTATATTTTATAATATATTGCAAAGATTTTTTTACGTAAATTTCAGGAATAAATCCTCATTTTTATGTTGATGTTTATTACAGGATTTTTTTTACTTCATATGTATAATAATAATAATAATAATAATTGGAATTTTGATGTTATTGTATAACACGAAAGAAATTAATAAACAAAAATGTTAAAAAAATACTTTTCATTGCTAAATATCATAATAACATCAGAGAAACAAGTGAGAGAATTCCCGAACGCATTTAACTTTGGTTTTTGCGTGTAACTGAGTGCCAAAGAAGATTTTAATACAATAATTAACCAAAAAACACACACAGGCAAATTTACGCCATTGCCTGGCTACGGGTAATCATATTCTTGCGTAAATTCGGCTATAGCTTAGATCACTGTTAAATTTTAGAGTGCTTATTGCAAATACATTTATATGTGAGATAAATAACGTCTGCTGTATTTAGGTGTGTACTTTGAAATGACCCATAGTTTAGTTAATTCTGTTCTGTTTATTTCCGACAATTTGCAATCTGCTGTCGTCAAGGCAGCGAAGCTTTGTGCCAGTTCTGCTGTATTAGTTAATAAAAATATTGCATCATTATTTCTATATCCACATAATTATATATCTAACCCTATATAAATTATCGTTACAAAATAAAACATATAAAAATATAGGGTAATAAAAACTTTTATATTCCATTAATTATATATATATATATATATATATATATAAATATGTATATATTATAAAATATTTCTTGAATTTAGATAAGCATTAATTGTAAACCAGAGTTACTCAAATATGTTTTCAGTCAGTTATAATAATTACAAACAAACATTTTTTATATTATATCTTTTTTAAAAGTAACATTTGTTTTAGTTAAGTTTAAATTTTTTCTGCAACAAATAAATTAGGAAAGTTATGAAAAATATTATATTTAATCATTTATTATAATTTAAAAAATTTTTTTGTGTCACTGGAATATGTTATATGTATTGATAATTTATACTTGTAGATAATATATATATATATATATATATATATATATATATATATATATATATATATATATATATATATATATTATATATATATATATATATATATATATTAATATTTCTTTATATTAATTACTAATTATTGTCAATAAAATATAAAATAATTAAAACGGCGTACTACTTTAATAATAAATATTTTAATTTAGTTTTAGTTTTGTTAAGAGAAAAACTATAAATACGCAAATATTTTAATTTAGTTTTAGTTTTGTTAAGAAAAAGAGAAAGTTTTGAAAGTAAATTTAGTTTTGTTGAAAGAAATATTTACTGTGAAGAATATGGCGATATTAATTTTATATTTTTTATTTTGTATAAATATTTCGCAAGGAGCAAATATTTTAGTAATACAAGGACATCATGCAAACAGTCATCAAATTTTATTTGGTAATTTAGTAAATATTTTATCACCATTTCATAACATGACTTTCTATTTTGATAAAAATACTTTTACTTATGAAAACAATAATGTTACTACTAAGCATCTACATGTTCCGGCATTAGTTTTATCAAGTATTCGGTAAGTATATCTTTAATATTTAACAAAAATTCCAAATACATAGTTCAAAATTAAGAAATCAAATATAACAAAAAAAAATGTGTTACATTTATCAGTTAGAGAAAAAAGTAACTTAGCTATTATGTAGCCAATTTTTGTTCTCTATTTTACTGAATTTTTTCAGATTTTTTGAGCAAATTTTGAAAAAATATGAGTAATATGATCGACAATGTTTTGCGTGAGCGGAAGTTTCCAAGTAGTAGGAAGAAAAGAGAGCATAAATGAAAGGAATAATGCATGTGTTTGTTTGTTTGCTAATGTTGTTTGTTTGGATAAAAATGTTTAGAGGAGACTGATTTCAAAATAATGGAAAGAGTTTGTGTCACAGTCTTTTGGCTATATGACATAATTGTGTTTGTATGTATGTATAACTTAAATTTAGCAGCTACGGTCAGCAGCAATTTACGGTCAAATATTCAGTTAAGCTAAATATAAATGGAACGGCAAAACTGATAAAAAAAAGGACGGTTTCGGTTCTAATTAGTTGAAATTTTGGCGTTGACGGACAACGACAGAAAATTTCAACCAATCAGTACATAAACTTTTTTCCGTGTCGGCCTTGCCGTTCCTTCTAAACTTAATTTTACGGTTAATCAGCGAATTGTCAGTAAGAAAGAAACTTAGATACGTGCTACAATTCAGTTTTAAGTTTCATTTTAGTTTATGTTTTTGTTGATAAATTATTTGTAGCTATTTCATAATTTTAATTCTGTCAATTTAATAAAAGTTTTCATTTTCATTATATTTTACTATCGTAATTGTGACTGCTGTGGAAATGACATTTGTACGTGGGGTATGTGGTGTAAATAGTAGAAATCGGGTGTGAAATCGATTGAAAAAAAATATTTGCAAAAGTTACGATGTTCATAAGTTAAAATGGATCAATCATCTTGAGCAAATGTCTAATGAACGTTTGCGCTTAAAAGAATTTATATGAGTGATTTTAAAAATATATGTTTGCCTGGACGTCCGATGAGTAGTTGGAGTTGTATGATTAAGATGTTTTGCGTGAGGGAATGTTTCCAAGCAGTAGGAATAGAAAAGCACGTAGGAGAGGAATTATAAATGTGGCTAAAGCTAAAGTTGCTTGTTTGGATAGTAATATTTGGAGGAGGCTGATTTTGGGATAACATAAAGGGTTTGTGCCACCTAATTTTGGGTATATTGCGTGATTGAGTATGTATTTTTTATATAAATTTATTCAAAACAATATTTGTTATCTTAAGTTGCACAAAAAAGTTGGTTTGCATTGCTAAATAAATTTACTCGTGCAAACATTTAAATCCAAATTTTTTTTTAAAAATTTTAAACAATTTTTAAAAATTGTAAATAATGATACAAGTATGCGTTAATTAAAAAATACATTACAAAAATGAAAACGTAGGTTGATAAAATTGATAAAATATTAATACACAACTATAACCTAAAGCCGTTTTATTTTAATATTAATAAAATATTTATTGTTAAATATATTAATTCGTTATCTTTCTTCAAATTTTACAGCATTTATAAATATCTGTCAGTAATTTTTTTATTTATAAAATAAATAAATATTATTTCGGTATATTACATACTTCCTTTAACTCTGATCCTCAATTATAGAATACTGGGTTTGCTTTTCGATATCACGTGAGACAAAAAAATTGCACGGAAAATTTTAAATTTATTTTGCTATTGTATCGAAAGGCTAAGATTTGAATAATTTAAATTTATTTTGTCATAAATAGAATTATATAATCTGATTAATGATATATTAGCGCAAGGAAAAATTAAATTAAAAATTGTACCTGCTTTTGCATGCTGATGATGTGCAGTTGTTTTGGCTAAATCTAAAGAGCAACTGAGAAGAAGAGAACTGATAGAATTAATGTTGTTGGTAAAGATATGAATCTTGTGTCGAATGTTTTTCAAAATAGAGACTTGTGACGACTGAGTGTAATGCAGCTATTAATGGTGCACGTTTAGAGCAGCTAGATGAATTTGTGTATTTGGGTCTAAAAATGGTTGTTTTGATCCTGAAATTGAAAGAAAAGTAAATGTTGTTTGTAAGGTTTTGGATGCTTTGGGTAATTTTGCTAGAAATGTAAATGTTTCCAAAGAAGCCTGTTTGAGTATATACAATATTGTTTTGGTGCCTACGTTGATGTATGGTAATAAATGTTGGACTGGGTTAAAAAAACTTATATAAATAATTTTGAAGCTATACGTTTGTGTGGACGTCTAATGAGTGGTTGGAGTGGTATGATTGAAAGTGTTTTGCGTGAGCCGCAGGTTTCAAGTAGTAGGAATAGAAGAGCATATATAAGAGAAATTATGAATGTAGATAAAGTTAAAGTTGCTTGTCTGAATAGGGATATTTGGAGAAAGCTGATTTTGAAATAGTGACAAAAATTTGTGCCACACCCTTATGGGCATATGGCGTAATTTTTGTATGCATGTATGTAAATATGTTAAAATTAAAATGTGCTTGCACTTTTCAAATTAAAATAAATTTGTTTTAGTACGAACATGTTAAAATTATGTGACGCAGATTATTACGATATCTTTATTAATGTTGGAATAACGACAAAAGAATCTCATTTTAATGAAATTGTACTCGAGAATAATGTAACAGAAATAAAAAATAATAATTTTGATTTAGTATTATTTAACGCAAATATAAATGAAGGTTTTTTATTTATGGGCTATTTCGCAAATGCACCGATTATACAGGTAAAATAAATAAAATACACAATATCAATACTAGACAGAGAGTTGGTACTTAGCACTTAATAAAAAGAAATTTATTTAATATTCAAATAAAAATAAAGTAACGTACAATAGTTAATTGTTTTGCAATTATTATCGGATAAAAATTTATATAGTTAACATTATATTCTTCTCGCAAATTACATTTTTTTAATTAATTTGTTTAAGCAAATGATTAAAGGGGTTTGTCGGTAAATTCGAATCAAATATCACAACTTTTTTATTAGCTTTTTGCAATCATTGAATGATCTAGAATATGTCCATGAAATAGTTTTTCGATATTCGAATTAGTTTTGAGTGAAATCGAATTTTGAAGGTATAGCTGCAGCGGCCGGATTAGTTACATATAATAATAATATATAATATAATATATAATAAAATATACATTAATATATAATATTAATATATAATAATGATATACAATGTGTCCCCGGATTGAGTTCACTATAGGTGTATTCAAAAAAAAATTAAGATTTTCATTATCATGGTTTGGGATTCCGCCCTGCTTTGTCTGAAAATAATTTTAAGCATATTTTTAGTTTTCTAAAAATCAAGGCGGCCATGAAAAATGTAAAAAATTATTTTATGTTTAGGTAAAGTGTCTTTTTGGTCAATAGTACGGCATAATAATCTTAAGAAAAGTTGTTCAGAATTTGATATTATGACTCTATGCAAAATTTCAAAAAGATCGGCTAACTTTCATTAAATCCGCTTTTTGTGTTATTTAACGGAAAATCGCAGTAGTCGCAAAAGATACATTTGATAAATACGAGCATATACGAGTATATACAATCGTCAATACGGCTGTGTACGGAAATACAATACGGCCGGCTGTGTACGGAAAATACGATAAATACTCGTATATACTTGTATATACGAGTATATACGAGTATATACGTGTATATACGAGTATATACAAGTATATACAGATATATACGAGTATATACGCTATATATTATATTTTAGCTAGTCGAAAAACTAGCTTATAAAATCAAACCACATTCGACTAGCTCCATTCTCGCTTTGCGAGAATATTATTTTAAAACTAGAATTAAAGAACATCTTAATTGCTCATAAACATTCTTGTGATGGAAATTTAATTGATATTCTGCACAAAGAAAAGAAAAGTTTCAAATTTACGTTTCTGGAAGGCTATGAAATTAAGAAAGCCGTCAACAATAACACCGAACTTATGAACGAACATTTGAAAATTTTACCATCACCATTCCTCGATATTGTCCTATCAAGTTTTTCCTCACATAATATTTTGCACACCCTCTCCACTTAGTTTAATCAGTTGCTTTAATCCAATAGATATAAATACAAAAATTTGTTATACATATTTTTCTGTATATGTTTTTCTGATGATGACCTAACAGCCAAAATTGCAATAAAGAAATATTCTTTAATTTTGTGAAACAACCGAGTGTTTTTATTTATATTATATTTCAAGATGTTTCACCGAGAATCCACAGTCTTCAGCATTGATTTTATGGTACACAATAAATTTTTTAAATTTTAGTATTTTATTCTCGGTAAGTTTGCGACGTTGTAATTCGTAAATTTCTATAATTTTTGGTACTAGAAGAAGATTTTTTGCAAATTTAAGTAGTCTCGAATAAATAGCAATCATTAAAAGTTTTCAAAAATTTGGCAACATTATATGTTAGTAAAACTACGTATTTTTGGTGAATACTAAAAGAATCTTTTGTGAAATTTTGGTTAATCATGGATGAATAATGTAGCTATTATATTTTTTAAAAATATTAATAATTTTTTTTTCAAAAAATTTGCAGCACCGTACTTTAGTAAAATTATATAATTTTTGCGGGCATTAAAACTTTTATTATTAATATCAACCTAATCGTTTTGTTTAGTTTTCATTAAAAGTAATTGCTAATAATAATTGTGAAACAATCAAGTGCTACATTTTATTTTTATTTAAATGCAATAGTACTGCTCTGTGTTGTAATTCTTGTAATTAAAATGTAAAATTATAGGTACATACTTCAACAATATATTCCTGGCATTATGAACTTATGAACAGTCCATATTCCTTAGTTAACGAACCTAGCTTCTATATTCAACAAAATTCGAATAACTTTTTTGGAAGATTACATAAATTCGTAAGTCAATAAATTTATTATATATAGTTAATATAAATAATGAAATTGTTAATAACAAAAGAGTATATTACGATACAAGGTTAGTAATAAATTAAAAAGAATGTTTAAAATATCTTGAATTATGCTACAATTGATATATGGGTAGTGCTTACGTATGTAGATATTTCCATAGTGATGTCTATACAATGTGCTTATTTTTTGTTCACAATGATTGTGTGTTTGTTGCTATCATTAGTATTTCAGCGTTGATTTCGTACTATTTGGTGTAAATATATCAAAAATTATCAATAAGAAAACTTGCTTGCATTTTATTAATTGGCTGGAAAAAAGTAATTGGGAATGCATATATGAAGAAAATAATATTAATGACGTTTTTGTTATATTTCTAAACACTATTTTACAGGCTGTTGATAATAATTTCCCATAAAACGTTTAAAAATAAAAAATGACTATAATATACATTGGTATAACAAAAATATTTGCTATATAACAAAGAAATTAGAAAATTTGTACGATCTATCTCAAACTCATTCTCGATTTAAGGAATATTATCTAAATTACAAACATGAATATCGAATATAGTAAGGCAAAATAAATTGCATTTCATGAGTATCGTGCAACTAAGAAGCGATTAGAAACGCTAGTCGCCCCTTTGGTGTTACAATTTGGTACATGCTGCTGCCCATAGTTTTAAACAATTTTTAAATATTAAATTTGAATTTATTAAATTTTTAAGTTAGCTAGTTTTTTGCAAGTTTATGGTAATAAGATATACTAGTAATTTATTTAATTGCTAATCGAATAACATAATTTAAACATATAATAAAATATATTTTTTTTTAAAATACATATTAATTTGTAGGTTGTGTTTTAGGTAAAAAATATTTTGTCGTGGAGAATATACTATTATAAAAATTTAAAAGTAATAGATAAAGTATACGAAAATTATTTTCCACATGAACTTCCATCTGCATTAGAAATACAAAAACGTACTGAACTCATATTTGTAAATACTCATAGTACGATTGGCTATCCTTTGTTTAAAGTTCCAACTATTATCGAAATCGGTGGTTCACACATCAAACCATCAAAACCGTTACCAGAAGATTTAGAAAAATTTCTTCGTTCAGGCAATGATGTCGGATTTATTTATTTCAGTTTAGGTACAACGGCTCCAGAGAATATTTTTAGTCATGAAATGCTTCAAATAATGTTCAATGTATTTAAAAAGCTACCGTACAAATTTTTAATTAAATGGAGTGATGATGTACCAAATATACCAGCTAATGTAAAGCTTTCTAAGTGGTTCCCGCAGAGTGATTTGCTAGGTATTGTATTTTTATATAAAAATGATATACTTCTTGTAAAATATATGTATCTAATATACAGGGCTATTCAAAATGAAAAAACAGATTTCAAATATTTAATTCTTCCAAACTACAAAAGATAGAAACATAATTCCTACGTTCATTGAAAGAGAAAAGTTTACAATTTAAATAGAGGGGGGGGGGAAATTTCAATCACACACAAGAAATCATTTTGTGTGCTGCAATTAGCAAAACTAGAGTCCATTGTTGAAGTTCAACGTGCATTTCGCCGTCAATTTATTAAAAAACCGCCGCGTCATAAGCAAATTTACGAGTGGCATCGAAAATTCGTAGAAGATGGTTGCATCTGCAAAAGGAAAAGCACGGGACGTCCACGCACATCGAACGAGAATGTAAAGCGTATTCGTACTCTTTACGAAAGGAGCCCAAAGAAATCCACATCACGAGCAAGCATGGAACTTAACATTCCTCAACAACGGTATGGCGAATTCTCAAACATCGTCTGCACATGAAGCCATAACATAAAATTGTAAACTTTTCTCTCTCCATGAACGTTGAAATCATGTTTCTATCTTTTGTAGTTTGGAAGAATTAAATGTTTGAAATTTGTTCTTTCTTTTTGAATAGCCCTGTATATACAGCATGTTCGTATAAAAGGTTGACATAAGATATTAATATGGGAAATCGACAAAATACGAAATAATTCTTTCTCGAGTTAAATTTGGACAAACTATCATTAGTAATATTTAGATTTTAAAAAATATATACTAAATATATATATATTATATACAGTATGTCCCCGGATTGAGTTCACTATAGGTGTAATCCGCAAAAAATTTAAGAATTTCATTTCCATGTTTTGGGATTCCGCCCTGCTTTGTTTGAAAACAATTTTAAACATATTTTTAGTTTTTTAAAAATCAAAGTGGCCATGAAAAATATACAAAACTATTTTATATTCAGGTAAAGTGCCTTTTTGATCAATAATACGGCATAATGTTTTTGAGAAAAATTGTTCAGAATATGAAATTATGGCTCTGCGCAAAATTTCAAAAAGATCAATTTAAAAAAAAAATGTGTCTGAACATAAAGCCGACTGGACAAAACGCCGACTAAGAATATTACGCCGACTGTTTGCAAGCTAAATAAACAAAAGGTTGACGCTTGCACAAGCCAAACCGCGGGGGATTGAGTAAAATCTGTCAATACATCAATCTCATGCAAAATATCTATCAATAACAACAATTACCTTGCGCAAATGCGAATGAAAAGTCGGCGTATTGTCCTCAGTCGGCGTTTTGTCCAGTCGGCGTTATGTCCAGACACATTTTTATTTTTTAACTGATATTTTTAAAATTTTGCACATAGCCATAATTTCATAATCTGAACAACTTTTCTGAAGAACATTATGCCGTATTATTGACCAAAATGGCACTTTACCTGAATATAAAATAGTTTTTTACATTTTTTATGGCCGCCTTGATTTTTAAAAAACTAAAAATATGCTTAAAATTGTTTTCAGACAAAACAGGCCGGAAACCCAAAACATGAAAATGAAATTCTTAATTTTTTTGCCGATTACACCTATAGTAAACTCAATCCGGGGACACACTGTATATATATATATATATATATATATATATATATATATATATATATATATATATATATATATATATAATATTAGGGTGTCCCTTAAGAGGGGTCAAAATTTTTTTTTTCTTCTCACCTTTTAAATCGTCTCCAAATATGGTAAAAAAAAAATTATAAAAATACTCCCACATTTTTACTCGTTGGTTAAGTGGCCCCCCTAAGCCCGTAAGTATTTTGATAATCGAGCTTATAAGTGAATATTTTCATTAAATTAATGGTTTCACTAAATCACGCCAGAAAAAAATATAAAGGTATTTCACTTCCCTGAGTACAAATCTGAGGTACAAAATTGAGTTTTAACCATTTCTAGATGGCGCCGCTATGACAAAAAATGAATATTTACCGAACCCCATATAGTTGGCGCCCCTACTTTGCCAAAATTAAAAAGAAAATATGCCATAATTTTGTGCTAATTATTTGCCAATTTTTTTCCACAATGAGATTTTTTGTGCTGCATTAGAAATTACAAAAAGCACAAAATTGTGGCACATTTTTTTAAAATTTTAACTTGGGCGCTAGCTTAATATATATCTAGCACCCCCACTTTTAAAATTATGTTTTTTCTAATTACAACTATTTATATTTAATTTTTTTGTAGGCCATGAAAAAATCAAGCTTTTTATTACACAAGGCGGAATGTTTTCTGTACAAGAAAGCATTTATTTTGGCGTTCCAATACTAATATTACCACTCATATTCGATCAATTTGCTACGTCTCATCTGGTAGAGGAAAAAGGTTATGGACGAAAAATGTCAGTTTGTGAATTTACCGAAGAAAATTTCTACAATAATATAAAAATAATAATTGAAAATCCAAAGTAAGTATAATTAGTAAAGTGCACGCTCTTTAATATGATTACAGTGGAACTTTAAATACCCCGTTCACACCAATCATTTTTCGATGATCAATGATGAAAAAAGTTAGCTGCAAGTTTGTTTGTGAAAAATATAGCAGCGCCGCTATTTTCATCATTGAACAATGACAAAGGAAGTTAGCTGCGCTCGAATTACAACACGGGATAACTTAACTCGATTGGTTGACATTATTGTTTACATATTGACCAGATTTAACTCGATTTTTTGGAGTAGAGAGATTTTGTTTATTAATATTAAAAATTTTGCAAGCTTTTCTTTTTCCGTCATTTTTATTTTTTGTGTATGTTATTATAGTATTTAGTTAATTGTTTGTGTGTTTAAAGGTTTTTTTATGTGTTTTGTAGTTATTTTAGTTTAGTTTATATTATTAGTGATATTAGTTAATAATAGTTTGTTTTTTCTTATTATATTAATTTATCTTTATTATTTATATTATATTACTTTATTTTGTAATTTTAGTTTCTTAGGTTTTTTAGTTTTTTGCGCACAATTTACACAAGCTTTACCAATTTAAGAAAGTTATCTTGTTTCAACTTTGGGAATTTTATTAATTTGAAGTTATTTTTATCATTGATTTCAATGATGAGTGTGAACGATAAATATCACTTTTTTTTTGCCAAACAAACTTGGAGCTAATTTCTTTCGTCATTGATCATTGAACGATGATCGGTGTAAACAGAACATTTTTGATAACACTAATCGAATAATAATAATATTTGAAAAATTAAAAATGCTAATTATAGGGTTTTGGGTGCTTCGGTTACTTTTGCTAAGAATGCAAACGTTTCTAAAGAAACTCGTTTGAGTATATACAATGCTGTTTTGTGCCTACGTTAATGTATAGTAGTGAATGTTGGGTTTAGTTGCAAAAGCATAAAAGAAAAATGACAGTTGTGGAAATGAGATTTTTACGGTGGCGGGGTATGTGGTGTAACTAGGAGAGATCGGGTACGAAATAGATTAGTGTATGATGAGTGTGAAATTAAAAAAAAGAATGTCTAATATACGTTTGGTTAAAAAAATTTATATGATTCATTTTGAAGGTATACATTTGCGTGGATATCCGATGAGTAGTTGGAGTGGTATAATTGAGATTCCAATTAGTAGGAATAGAAGTGCATGTATGAGAGGAATTATAAATGTAAATAATTTGTTTGTTTAGATAGGAATTTTTGGTAGAGGCAGATTTCGGGATAATAAAAAGAGGTTGTGCCACATTTTTGGGTACCTACATGGCGTGATTGTGTATGTATGTATGTATGACTTTTTTTAAATAACTTGGAAAAACACTGCTGGGGGCACTTGTTGAAACATTATTAAAATAATAAAAATAAACAAAAAACTCCTGGTTCTTTTTAATTAATTTTTTTATTTATATATTTAATATACTATGTACATTTTGACATCAGATTACAAATGTGTCACAAAGAATTAATTATAAATACATTAATAAAAATTAATTTAAAACAAAAAATCCAAAAGTTTTGTGTTTATTTTTATTATTTTATTAATGTTTTAACAAGTTCCCACAGCAGTGTCCGTCCAAGTTATTCAAAAAGATCGTGTTTGATTTTTCCTCTGTGGCTCCATACGTAAATAACAATATCTGAATGACAACATTATTTAGTGATTTTTAATAAGCGGCATGCGCTGTATTTTAAAATTATAATTAATTAAACCAAGAAACATTATAAACAACATAAAACTCGACACCTTTCAGTAAAACAGGAACCTAGATTATGAGTGAATCAATGAGTTATTTAAATACAAATTTATATTTCAGATATTCCACCACTGTAAAACAGTTATCTAAAGTAATGAGGGAACAAATCAAGGATGTAGATAAGAAAATCAATTGGTGGATAGATTTTGTAATTGAAAATAATGGTACTGCTAGTCTGAGATCTGAAATGTCGGCATCGTTACTGCAAATAGAACTGCCTTTAGATATCATTTTGTTTATTCTCAGTTTCATTATTTTATCGCTTTTAATTGTTATATATTTTATAAAATTTATTTCAACATATATAAATTTACTTAGAATTAGCAAGAAAACTAAAACCATGTAAGCATATAAGTAAGTAAGTAAGTAAGCATATGTTCGTACTGTACCCGAACCGACTCTACCCGACTCGACTCGACCCGACCCGACCCGACCCGACCCGACCCGACCCGACCCGACCCGACCCGACCCGACCCGACCCGATCCGACCCGACCCGACTTGTAACAGAGAACAATGATGGAGTTTTTTTTTTATTGCATTTTTATAAATAATTTTTAAGAAAATGTATACAGGGTGATTTGTAATTAATTGGAAATATTTTAACTGGAGTATCCTGGGCTCAGAATATGAAGATTTGACCCAAAACACTTAGATAAAATGTGGCTCCTTACTGAGCTACAGGGTGTTTTATTTAAAAATTTAAAAACGATTTTTGCCCAGTACTTAAAAACTATTTGACGTATCCTTATCATATTTGGCAGAAAGTGTAGGTACCGTACACCATACTAAATTATGTTAAACAAAAGTTTCTGGCTAGTGCCAGTGGCGTACAACAGGGGCAAGTGAGAGGTTGATCCTTCCTAAATTCTACGCCACTGGCGGAATTGTCATTTTAGCACAATTTTTCGATTCTCCAGTACTTTCTGTGTAAAAAACATACTCTTCCTTCGTAACGATAAAGTCACTATTTTTTGAGATATAAAGTTAAACATAAGACGCACCCTTGGGATTTTTTCAAAATTTGCTCAAAAAAATCTGAAAAAATTTAGTAAAATAGAGAAAAAAATTAGCTACATAATAAGTAAGTAACTTTTTTCTCTAACTCATTCTGGTTTGGCAGGAAAAATTATTGAAAATAAAAAATTGAAATGTAAAAAATATTAATTTTCAATAATTTTTCCTGCCAAACCAAAATGAGTTAGAGAACAAAGTTACTTAGTTATTATGTAGCTAATTTTTTCCTTTATTTTACTGAATTTTTTCAGATTTTTTTGAGCAAATTTTGAAAAAATCCCAAGGATGCAGCTTATGTTTAACTTTAAATATCTCGAAAAATAGTGACTTTATCGTTACGAAGAAAGAATATGTTTTTTACACAGAAAGTATTGGAGAATCGAAAAATTGTGCTAAAATGACAATTCCGCCAGTGGCGTAGAATTTAGGAAGGATCAACCTCTCACTTGCCCCTGTTGTACGCCACTGGCACTAGCCAGAAACTTTTGTTTAACATAATTTAGTATGGTGTACGGTACCTACACTTTCTGCCAAATATGATAAGGATACGTCAAATAGTTTTTAAGTACTGGGCAAAAATCGTTTTTAAATTTTTAAATAAAACACCCTGTAGCTCAGTAAGGAGCCACATTTTATCTAAGTGTTTTGGGTCAAATCTTCATATTCTGAGCCCAGGATACTCCAGTTAAAATATTTCCAATTAATTACAAATCACCCTGTATATGTAATAAACAAGAAATATTTTCAAAATTTCCACAACATATATCAGACTATTTTAAATCATTTTCAAGTTGCTTTGTTTGTTTTTGAATAATTTTTTTTTAAGCGACAATACAGCGTGAATTTTCTCGTGCTTCACTAAATAAGTCAAACGCTTATTCCAAGCAAGAGTTATAAATTAATGGAATTAAAAATTATTTACAAAATTTATATGGTGTATAATATTCTATGACTGCTCTGTATGATATATCTATATTATATCCAAAGAACATATATCTATAGTATATAAATATATCTAATATTAATTCATCTATGATTATATGTTTAAGCAGACATATAATTTTTACCGTTTATGTAAGATTTTACAATTGTAATATATTTTGTTATATTAAATTTAATAAAATAAAACAAATATATGTGAAGATAATATTCAGTTCTATTCAAAATATGTTGTTTGTACCAATAAATTAGTTTTATTTTTTAAATAATTTTACTATGTTCCTGGCACAATTTAAGTTATAAACATTAAATGCATAAATTTTTAATTTTGATGGCGATTAAAATATAATAATATTAATATTGGAATATGATTATTATACTGGGTTTCCGAAAAGTCTGGACTGGATCAAATATCTCGAGAACAAAAGGTTGGATTAACACGATTGCAAGGGAACATTGTTTTTGACACAATTATCTACCGAATTCAGTTGTAAAAAACCACCCCAACCCCTCCTAAAGGGGTAAACGTAAGGGCAGTTTTAAAATTTTAAATGAAAACCCCCAATTTTGTTTCATTTTTGGATTCGTTGACAAATTCTGTGTATGGCCCTAAAATTTCACCCCAACCCCCGCCACCTCTACACAGGGGTTGAAAAAAATGAAGAAAATGATTGAAATAAAAATGAAACTGAACAGTTTAAATGTTTAATTACATCCGCAATAAAAATGAACATGTAACCCCACCCAAAATTTAGGGAATGAAATCCAACTGTGTAAAACTACCCTTACCCCTCGAGATCGAGAGATGAGTTTGATGTGATGATATAAAATATTTATTTGTCGATTTTTAGATCAAGTAGCTCTGAAAAAATCCGATTTTGATTTGTTTATACAATTATTTATTATTATTTAGTTGAGCATTTAAACTGTTCAGTATCATTTTTATTTCAATCATTTTCTTCATTTTTTTCATCCCCTGTGGAGGGAGGCGAGGGTTGGGTGTGAAACTTTGGGGTCATACACAGAATTTGTCAAGGAATCCAAAAATAAAAAAAAAATGGGGGTTTCTATTTAAAATTTTAAAACTACCCTTACGTTCACCCCCTTAGGAGGGATGGGAATAGTTTTTTTACAACGGAATTCGGTAGATAATTGTGTCAGAAACAACGTTCCCTTGCAATCGTGTTAATCCAACCTTTGGTTCTCGAGATATTTGACCCAGTCCAGACTTTTCGGACACGCAGTATGTAGAATCTTTTTTAATTTTTCATCTATGTAACCGATAAGAATATTGGTTAACAATTGACCAATATTGAAAATTATTGTTTAATATTGGTTTTTGTTTCTTAACCGGTCTCCGGGAATAACGACACTTTTCTTCTACTCCGGTTCGTTCCTGCTTCTTTTTATTAGAGCTAAAATGTAAATGAGACGACAGATACTCTCGAAGCCTGTCGTTTCAACGTTTTTAGGGCTTTATTAATTTTTTTCTCTTTCTGCTGATCGCCAGACATACGAAGGGGTGATGATATACAAACACACAAAAACGGGTTAATTAAAAAACCATTTTGCTAACGAATA
The DNA here is from genome assembly GCA_963966155.1 of Clivina fossor. Taxonomy (NCBI): domain Eukaryota; kingdom Metazoa; phylum Arthropoda; class Insecta; order Coleoptera; family Carabidae; genus Clivina; species Clivina fossor. The sequence continues at coordinate 4,542,150 of OZ014552.1, read as the reverse complement.
TATCCGCCTTATGTTTCATATTTTATAGCTTTTATTAAATTTATTATTTTTCTTCGTTTAGCAGTTTTATTCGAGACAATGCGATCTTTCATAATTTTTAATTTTTAAATTTGACTTAATTTAAAATACCGGTTTGCCTGATTTTATTTACGACTCGAACTAGTTTTTTTTTTAAGATAAATTCTGATTTAAGGGCTTCTAATTAGATGTTATTTTTTGTTTCTATTTGATATAATTTTTAATAATTTTATTTGTTTTAAATTTCATATTATTATTATTTATATTTATGTATAAAAATTAAGTAAAATAAAAAGTCAGTTACACAAAATTGTCAAGTGTCAACATAAACTGGCATAAAGTCAATAAAATAAAATAATCTTATTTTATTAACTTTTTGTCACTGTAAGTCATTCAAAAGTTATACAAAATAATATTTTAACATTTATTTATTGTCCATATTTGAATAATTTACTTGTTGCGAGTTATTCATATAAGGACAATAAATAAGTGTTAAAATATTATTAAAATGAATAACGGGAATATAAAATACATCAATAATATTTATACAAAATAGTTAATAAATATTATGGCCCGCATTCTCATCTCATATAAAAAAGTGCTTTTTCAAAAAAGTACTTTTGACGTTCACTTAAAATCATTTATTAAGCATTTTAAAATAGTTTATTTAAATTTTATAATACCAAATATAATAAAAATGATCAAATATAGAAAAATTATTTATATTTGATGACAAACAGAAGCAAAAAGTTATTTTAAAATTAATGATAAAAGCACTATGTACAAATAATACAATATAATGAGCCATAATGAACCATAATGAACCATAATGAACCATAAAATAAGCACTATTTACAAATAATACAATATAATGAGTTTATTAAAATTGAGTATAAAATTTTATATATGAGTATATAAAAAAATTATTATTTTAATGTAACATAGCATTCAATGATACATTAAAAGAGCCAAACTTACGTATACTATTTAAAACTTATTTTCAAATTAAATAGGTAGCAGAAGTTGTAACAGTATGAATATTATTTAATGATAATAAAGTGTTGAGCACAAATTGTTAGTTAGTCAATAGAAAGCAAAAAAAGTAAGAAAAATCGTCAAATATGCGCGTCGAAAATGATCATGAAATCTAGGTAGATGTATTTAAGCTGTTATAATTGGTGTACGATGAATGCATATGCGTCGTGGTCAGCCGTCAGTTCATTACCTTGATTGGCACTTTCAATTAATATTAACATGAGAGGTCAACCGACCACTAGACCTACCAGCTAGCTAGCCGACTCACAGCGTTCCCCTGATCGTCTTTGACTTAGGCTAGAGAGAGGATAGCTCCACATATTAACCATCATGAGGAAAAAACAGGTTTGGATTTAGCCTAAAAACACTCAAAAATTGTTCGTTTTCTCTCTAAAAACAATTGTTGTTTGTTGAATTTATGAATCAAATATTAGGTGTTAAAAAATCTTTAATAAATCTGAATAGAGTCAAACTATCAAATATGAGTATTTCAAATCGAAAACAAACAAATATTCAAATATGAAATTAGTTACATTAATTTAACAAATTCAGTTTTTACTGTATCTGCAAATTCTTCCTGATAATGATATATATATATATATAAAATTGATCGATATATAATTTAGAATTATAAAAAAAGTCATTTGTGAATAAAACAAAAACTATTATTGTGAAAAATAATCTTTAATAAATCTGAATAGAGAATAGAGAATAGAGAATAGAGAATAGAGAATAGAGAATAGAGAATAGAGAATATCATAACAAATCGAACACAAACAAATATTCAATAATGAAACTAGTTACATTATTTTTTTGAATTAGTATACTTCGTAACGGCCTTGGTGCCTTCAGATACGGCATGTTTAGCCAATTGTCCAGGCAACAACAAGCGGACCGAAGTCTGAATTTCACGACTTGTAATTGTCGATTTTTTATTATTCTGCGCTAATCTTGAAGCTTCGGCTGCGAGTTTTTCAAATATATCATTTACGAAACTGTTCATGATGTTCATTGCCTTCTTTGAAATGCCAGTGTCCGGATGGACTTGCTTTAGAACTTTGTAAATATACACGTCGTAGCTTTCCTTACGGCGCGGACGTTTCTGCTTTTTATCATTTTTGGAGATGCCCTTGCTTGCATTGCCCATCTTCTCGGATTTTGCATTCTTTTTTGGTGCCATATTGACTTGCTTGATGCTGATAACAACAATGGTTATTTAACTGAATGCAGCTAAAAATAATTTTGCACTGTTTTGCTAAATTTTCAAGTCACGTCTCCTTATCTAAATATAATTTCTGGCTAAATTTTACTTTACACTCACCAAATGTACGAAATGTAAATTAGTGTATGATGAGTGTGAAATTGAAAAAATGTTGTAGCAAAAGTTGTGTTCAATCTGTTAAGACGGATCATTGCTAATGATCGTTTGGTTAAAAAAAAATATGTGAATTATTTTGAAGGTATACGTTACCGTGGATGTCCGATGAGTAGTTCGAATTGTATAATTGAGAGTGTCTTGCATGAGCAAAAGTTTCCAAGTAATAGATATAAAAGAGTATGTATGAGAGAAATTATGAATATAGATGAAGCTAAAGTTGCTTGTCTGGATATTGATAATTAAAAAAAATTGATTTCAAAATAGTGGAAAGAGTTTGTGCCACACTTTTTTCGAATACATGGCGTAATTGTGTATGTATGTATGAATTACATACTGTTATTTTTTGCATATTTTATGAATATAAATCGCAAAATTTTAGTGGGAAAATGATATTTACAGTGTTAAAACTTATTTTGAAAACTTGATTTTAACATAGGTTATATGTAAGACAAATTGGTCGTAGGTGAGATATATGATGGCGCTCGCTTCTGGATAGGATAGGTTAGGTAAAAAAATTAATTTGAATATGTTTAAAAAAATTTAAGCCACGTGAAGAAATTTTAGTTGTATTTAACGTAAAAAATTAAAAACAACAGTATCTGTTTGGATTTATGTAAATACGAAAAAATATGGTAGCAGTTTTTCAACATTCAACATGTTAAAAACGAATTTTCAAAATCAATCCTAATACGATAAATATCATTTTCACATTTCACACAGTTTGTAAAGATTGAAATAAATACATTTTATGACTGTGATGTATGGTAGTATAAAATTTATATTAGAAATACTTACACGATATTTTTCTACAGCAAATTTTCTTGTTCAAAAATTTTAAAGATGGACGGACAATGTGATGTTTTGTTAGAATAAACAATAACAAAAAAACCATATATTTATAATAAACAAAAATTGTTTCAACGCACTCTTACTGCATTAAAATATAAAATAATTACAAGTATTAGGTTTGTTCGATTGACTCTTTTGCATATTATTGCAAATAAATTTGATATAGAACATATTAGTTTTACGACTCGAACACAAATAACAGAAATGTGTCATGACATATTTCTGTTATTTGTGTACGAGTCACTAATATGTTCTATATCAAATTTATTTGCAATAAAATGCAAAAGAGTCAATCGAACAAACCTAATACTTGTAATTATTTTCTATTTTAATGCAGTAAGAGTGCGTTGAAACAATTTTTGTTTATCATAAATTTATTGTTTTTTTGTTATTGTTTATTCTAACAAAATATCACATTGTCCGTCCATCTTTAAAATTGGTGAACAAGAAAATTTGCTGTAGAAAATATCGAGTAAGTATTTCTAATATAAATTTTATACTACCATACATATTTGTTTTAAAATCATTATAAATCTATTCTGTAAATGATCTATAAAAAAAATCAATTGTCAACGTATTTCTATCACTAACAGTATTTACTTATGATTTAACAATCTAACCAATTAAAATAGCTAAAAAATGATATTTATTTTAATCAGGAGACGTGTCTTAATAATTTAGCTACAGTGCGGAATAATTTTCGTCTGTATTCAGTTAAAGAATTATTGTTGACTAAAACTTTACTTCACAGTCACCAAATGTATTTATTTCAATCTTTACAAACTGTGTAAAATGTGAAAATGATATTTATCGCATTAGGATTGATTTTGAAAATTCGTTTTTAACATGTTGAATGTTGAAAAACTGCTACCATATTTTTTCATATTTACATAAATACAAACAGATACTGTTGTTTTTAATTTTTTACCTTAAAAGCAACTAAAATTTCTTCACGTGGCTTAAATTTTTTTAAACATAATCAAATTAATCTTTTTACCTAACTTATCCAGCAACGAGCGCCATCATATATGTCACCTACGACCAATTTGTCTTATATATAACCTATGTTAAAATCGAGTTTTCAAAATAATTTTCTACATTGTAAATATCATTTTCACACTAAAATTTTGCGATTTATATTCATAAAATATGCAAAAAATAACAGTATGTAATACATATATACATACACAATCACGCCATGTATTCGAAAAAAGTGTGGCACAAACTCTTTCCACTAATTCGAAATCAGTTTCTTCCAAATATCCATATCCAGACAAGCAACTTCATAATTTCTCTCATACATACTTTTATATATCTATTATTTGGAAACTTTCGCTCACGCAAGACACTCTCAATTATACAATTCGAACTACTCATCGGACATCCACGGTAACGTATACCTTCAAAATAATTCACATATTTTTTTTAACCAAACGATCATTAGCAATGATCCGTCTTAACAGATTGAAAACAACTTTTGCTACAACATTTTTTCAATTTCACACTCATCATACACTAATTTACATTTCGTACATTTGGTGAGTGTAAAGTAAAATTTAGTCAGAAATTACATTTAAATAAGGAGACGTGACTTGAAAATTTAGCAAAACAGTGTGAAATTATTTTTGGCTGCATTCAGTTAAATAACCGTTGTTGTTATCAGCATCAAGCAAGTCAATATGGCACCAAAAAAAAATGTAAAATCCGAGAAGATGGGCAATGCAAGCAAAGGCATCCCCAAAAATGATAAAAAGCAGAAACGTCTGAAAAAAAATATCGAGTAAGTATTTCTAATATAAATTTTATACTACCATACATATTTGTTTTAAAATCATTATAAATCTATTCTGTAAATAATCTATAAAAAAAAATCAATTGTCAACGTATTTATATCACTAACAGTACTTATGATTTAACAATCTAACCAATTAAAATAGCTAAAAAATAATATTTATTTTAATCAGGAGACGTGGCTTAATAATTTAGCTACAGTGCGGAATAATTTTCGTCTGTATTCAGTTAAACAATTATTGTTGACTAAAACTTTACTTCACAGACACCAAATGTATTTATTTTAATCTTTACAAACTGTGTAAAATGTGAAAATGATATTTATCGCATTAGGATTGATTTTAAAAATTTGTTTTTAACATGTTGAATGTTGAAAAACTGCTACCATATTTTTCCATATTTACATAAATACAAACAGATACTGTTGTTTTTAATTTTTTACGTTAAAAACAACTAAAACTTCTTCACGTGGCTTAAATTTTTTTAAACATAATAAAATTAATCTTTTTACCTAACTTATCCAGCAACGAGCGCCATCATATATGTCATCTACGACCAATTTGTCTTACATATAACCTATGTTAAAATCGAGTTTTCAAAATAAGTTTTAACATTGTAAATATCATTTTCGCACTAAAATTTTGCCATTTATATTCATAAAATATGCAAAAAGTAACAGTATGTAATAGGTACATACATACACAATCACGCCATGTATCCAAAAAAAAGTGTGGCACAAACTCTTCCCATGCACTATTTCGAAATCAGTTTCCTCCAAATATCAATATCCAGACAAGCAACTTTAGCTTCATCTATATCCATAATTTCTCTCATATATACTCTTTTATATCTATTACTTGGAAACTTTTGCTCATGCTAGACACTTTCAATTATACCACTCGAACTACTCATCGGACATCCATGCTAACTTATACCTTCAAAATCATTCACAAATTTTTTAACCAAACGATCATTAGCAATGATCCATCTTAACAGATTGAACACAACTTTTGCTACAACATTTTTTCAATTTCATACTCATCATATACTAATTTACATTTCGTACATTTGGTGAGTGTAAAGTAAAATTTAGCCAGAAATGATATATAAATAAGGAGACGTGGCTTGACAATTTAGCAAAACAGTGCGAAATTATTTTTGACTTCATTCAGTTAAATAACCATTGCTGTTTTCAGAATCAAGCAAGTCAATATGGCACCAAAAATGAATGCAAAATCCGAGAAGATGGGCAATGCAAGCAAGGGTATCTCCAAAAATGATAAAAAGAAGAAAAGTCCGCGGCGCCAGCGTAAGGAAAGCTACGCCAGCTACATTTATAAAGTACTAAAACAAGTTCATCCGGACACCGGCATTTCCAGTAAGGCAATGAACATCATGAACAGTTTCGTAAATGATATATTTGAAAAACTGTCAGCCGAAGCTTCAAGATTAGCGCAGAATAATAAAAGATCGACAATTACAAGTCGTGAAATTCAGACTTCGGTGCGATTGTTGTTGCCGGGAGAATTGGCTAAACATGCCGTTTCTGAAGGCACCAAGGTCGTTACGAAGTATACTAATTCAAAAAATTAATGTAACTAGTTTCATATTTAAATATTTGTTTGTGTTCAATTTGTTGTAATATTCTCTATTCTCTATTCTCTATTCAGATTTATTAAAAATAATTTTTCACAATAATAGTTTTTGTTTTATTCATAAATGACTTTTTTTTATAATTCTAAATTATATATTAATCAATTTTATATAATATATATATATATATATATATATATATATATATATATATTATTAGGTAGAATTTGCAGATACAGTAAAAACTGAATTTGTTAAATTAACAAAACATTTTAAAATGTATAACATAAAAACCAAGAAATCTATATAATTCCAGAAATAATAAAATTAAAATTTTATACCAAATGTAAGAACTGGCAATTTGTGCTCGAAAACAATTAAATTAAAAACGTAATTCATAAATTTAGACAAAAAAGTATAATGTAATTCAGGCGTAAATACTGATAGATACTAATTTTTCTAATTACTATAGAATCAATGACATAATTCGAATTTTTTTTTATATATTAATTTTATTTAATTATTACATCTTCATTTTGTTTATAGAGTTACATATTATTTGCAGTTATGTATTCTATGAAAAATATATAAGAAATATATGAAATATATTCTAGATTTAACTCTGTATTTTGTGCGATTTGCAGCCCCGCTCATCATCATCCTATAAATGCATTAGTGTTGTCTCGCTCGCGTTTTCCAAATCAAGCATGCTGCCGACGGCGGACATGTCTTTTCAAACTTATACCACGTAATATAATCTACAACAGTAAACTTGAATGGATGGATTGCCTTCAGCTTGCGGCCATATTGTTCAACAAAACACTGTTAACTCAAAACGTCATATATACGAATATTGTAGTCAATCATCAGCAGTTGTCAGTACTTTCCTGTTATTTGCACACTATTTTTATTATTAAATTTGATCGATACTATAAAATACTACCGATACTATATAGTAAATTTACTGGTATTATATAAAACAACTAAATCTAATATTGAGAAATAAATTGAATTTGATTTATTTTCGGAAATTTAGTATAATTTTTTTTGAAATTATTGTTTTAAAACATCATCATATTTCATGAAATTCTTCATATTAGAAATACTTAAAATTTTAATTAAATTAGACCATAAAAAAAATATATTACTCTAACATTATAGTGATGCATTTCAAAATTTTAATAAAAAACTAGATATAAGCAAAAACTCAAATTCCGCAATATTTAATATTTCTTAATAAATTTGTATTTTTATTTATAGAAAATTGTATGTTTATAATAATTACATTTCTAATAATTTCTATTATCAAGCATCTTTTTATATAGATTTTAGTGGAGTATAGTAAAAACAATGTACTTAGAATTTTTGTCGAAACGTCAATTATAAATAAATATTAATACAGAACTTTGACCTAAAGCAGTTTTATTGCAATATAATGAGTTCTGAAAGATTTTTTACCATGTTATATAATACTTATACCTGAAAGTTTATATAAAATTTCTAATACAGCAACAACATACATGGATATCTACTCGTATATATTTCAATTAATGCAATAATTATCATAAGTTTATTAATATATGAGGGAATGTGGGTATGAATAAGTATTTACCACCTGCTGATTAGGTATATCTGTCCGTCAATAGTTTTCTCATTATGATCTAATTTGTTTTCCGATCAGAATTAATGAAAAAATAACTAAGTACATAATTTAAACAAGATTAGAAGTATATGGGTAAACCTATATATATATATAGACCACTTTGACATTTCTCGGAAAGTTGACAACACTGTATTTTAATAATATTATAATTTATGTGGGCACTAGGAGATACTTTTCTGAAAATTTGATCAAAATCGAATAAATAATGTAGCCACAATGAATTTTTAAAAAATTTTGTGATTTTTTTTTTCGATAAGTTAGCAACACTGTATTTTGTTAAAATTGCATAATTTATTTAGGCACTAGGAAAAACTTTTATGACAATTTGATTAAAATCGGTTAAATAAAATGGTCAAAATAAATTTTTAAAAATTTTACTAATTTTTTTCTCGGAAAGTTGGCAACACTGTATTTTGTTAAAATTACATAAATTATATGAATACTAGGAGAATCTTTTGTGAAAATTTGAGTAAAATCGGTTGAATAACATGACCATAATAAAAATTTTAAAAATTTAATAATTTTTTTCTCGGAAAGTTGGCAACATTGAATATTAATAAAATTATGTAATTAATGGGAGCATTAGGGAAATCTTTTCTGAAAAGTTGATCAAAATCGGATAAATAACCTAGCCAGTATAAATTTTTAAAAACTTTAGTAATTTTTTTCTCGGAAAGTTGGAATCACTGGAAAAAAACAAAATCACATGACCATCTTGGGCACTAGACAAATTTATCCTAAAAATTTCATTAAAATCGGTTGAACCGTCTAGGAGGAGTTGCGGCCACAAAATTTTGACTTACGACCGAGCGAGCGAGCGAGCTGACGACGCACATCCATACACCCACATAAACTAAGTTCAGATTCGTCATCTACAGGCTATATGAAGGATTTCTATAATAAAAAATATTTTTTGAAAATGTTACAGACACCGTACCAAACGGTATACTACTTTTCCTTGCAGTCAAAGTAGTAATAATAATCTTTAATTATACACACTACGTTGTCGTTGCGTTTCGGCTTATCTTGTGTTAATCTTTGAAACCTGCATTGATAATTTTTTTGTCTCAACTTGTTCCTGTGAGCGTTTGGCATGCTCCAGAGGGGAGGGGGCTAATCCCTCCGGGCAATCTCTGACATAAACAATGTTTTCAAACTATTTTACATGTATTAATAATATTTATTATTTTGTATTGTTAAATATAAAAATTTGAATAGAAAAATAAATTATTAAATTTTTTAATAGTAACTTAATATTTATACAATATTTTCATTATTTTGTTCTCTTTAATTGAAATTAAAATGATTTTAAAATAGTAAATATCGTAGCGAGGTACGGGCGTTATGCTAGTATATATATATATATATATATATATATATATATATATATATATATATATATATATATATATATAAACGAAAATAGTTAATGACTGGTAAAATTATTTGTATGAATGGATAACGGGTATTTCAGTCAATTCTGGAATGGATGTTCAAATAAAACTCATTCAAGTTTACTAGACAAGCTTTCGATTATATTTAAATCTTCTTCATAAGAGCTCTAAAATAATTTTACCGGTCATTAACTATTTTTGTTCATATTTTGCTATGGGATTTTTTCAAGATATCAGACGTATTTATGAAAATAATACAACTTCTAATATGACACTTTGAATTAAATACAACAAAATTTTAATTGCTTCATTGAACAGAAGAATTTTGTTACTCAATTGCCGTAATAAGGGAATTCTACCTAAACATATAACAAACATTACAAATAAGGTTTTTCGCATACAAGAAATAAAACAGAAAAAGAAACAACTAAAAGTGGACAAATGTCAAAATATAGTAAACAAAAAACTATTAAATTTGGAAATAGAACTAACATGTGAAAATATATTTAACATAAAAAACCAAACTGCTGACACAAAAAGATATATTTTAGAGAGTCTACCATTCAACATATTTATGGTTTTCGAGAATAAACAAAATTGTGAATTTAAAAAACTATTTAACAAAACAAAAAATACGAATAGAAAAAAATTAGAGAAGTTAATTCATGACAAAAAAAAAACAATTTCACAATCAAAATGGATTAAAAACATTAGTAACACAGAAATCCCTCAAGATATCGAAAAAATTTTGTCTCTGAGCCACAGTTTCTGCTTAGATCCTACACCTGATAATATATCTGAACCTAGATTTATGGCAGACACCGAATACATCATTAATTGTAAGAACGATAAAAACCAGAACATTTGTAGAGCTCAAATCACCAATGTATTAACGAACTTCTACGAAACCACAAAGCCTCAACCAAATTATTCATACCTTTATTTAAAAACTGCCAAGTATCTAAAAAAACGTCAAGAAATCATTGTTACCAAATCTGATAAATCAAATTGTACTATCAAAATGAACAGTAATCATTATAATAATCTATCGCTGGATATTTTGTCAGATGAAACATCTTATAAATTACTACACAGAGATCCAACAAACAGCATACAAACAAAATCTAATAATTACATAAAACAACTAGCAAATAAATAATCGATCTCCGAAAATGAAGAAAGATCTTTAAAAATCTACAATGCAACAGCTCCATCTTATTATGGTCTATCAAAAATTCATATCTGTAATAATTTATCAAACTATTGATACTTAGTACATATTTTGTAAAATAATACTGATAAAATATTTAAGTGTAATTATTTCACTTTACAATACATCTTTTATGTAAACTTAGAAATTTATGTAAACATACCAACAATAATATTACAGAACTAAACAAATTTTAGCTCTTATGGAAAATTCTTGACAACCGATTTACTGAAGTTTTGTAAATTTATTAAAAAGACTTTACTAAAAATCTGTAATATTACATAATGTTTGTAATAGTTCTGACATAATGTATTTTTAAACAATTATGTAAAATTACAGCAGTTGAGTAATTATACCTAGAAATATTGGGTATCAAAGTATCTTATGGTTCGTAGGTAAAATTACATATTTTTGAGTGTAATTAATTGCTGCATAACAATTTACATTATTGTACTAGGAATATAATAACGTAGGAATGTAATATCCACATTTTAATTAGCTAGAAGAAAAACGATTAAATCTTTAGCAAAAATTTATTATAAAAACATAATTTACAAGATTCTCACTTATAATATTATCTACTTCTACACATAAGTATAATATAATAATAAATTATAGTACAATAATAAATTATAGTACAATTATAACATTTATTCTTAACCAGTTACTCATTATGAAAGGTTGCGCCATAACGCAAATTTATAGAAAGTACAAAATCTAGAGAAGGAAACAAATTATGACGTCTATTTTCTATTTCTATGTTGTCAATACCGACTTTAGGACAAAATTCTTTTAATTATTTATATAAGAACGACGTTTGGACTGGACGAAACTAAACGCTCGTCGTCAAGTGAAAATTTATCTATTTCATAGATAAATTTTTTACTTGACGTCGAGCGTTTAGCTTTCATCGACATGTCATTTTTATATAAATAATTAACAGAATTTTATCCTGAAACTGTTTTTATATTAATGTATATACAATGTGTTCTAGAAAATACTTTCCAACATTATTTAATTATCTTATAGGTTCTGGTGAGTTTTTTTCAAGAAATTTGAAATGTCTTAATTTGTATTATATTAAAAATGTTTATGATAAATGATAAATATCCGATACATATATTATAAACTTTATCAACATGATGAACAAAATAGCGGTTATTGCGCAATCTGTTTAGTATTAAGTTATTTTGCATTAAATATTTTAAAATATACAATTCGTCTATATATATATATATATATATATATATATATATATATATATATATATATATATATATATATAGTTTTGCATAGGCTATAGCATATTAAAAAGTGAAGCCGATTTCGTACCGATGATATTCATTGCCAGTGTCCGGATGAACTTGTTTTAGTACTTTATAAATGTACATGGCGTAGCTTTCCTTACGCCGTGGACGATTCTTTTTTTTATCATTTTTGGAGATGCCCTTGCTTGCATTGCCCATCTTCTCGGATTTTGCATTCATTTTTGGTGCCATATTGACTTGCTTGATGCTGATAACAACAATGGATATTTAACTGAATGCAGTCAAAAATAATTTTGCACTGTTTTGCTAAATTGTCAAGCCACGTCTCCTTATTTAAATATCATTTCTGGCTAAATTTTACTTTACACTCACCAAATGTACAAAATGTAAATTAGTGTATAATGAGTGTGAAATTGAAAAAATGTTGTAGCAAAAGTTGTGTTCAATCTGTTAAGATGGATCATTGCTAATGATCGTTTGGTTAAAAAAAAAAATATGTGAATTATTTTGAGGGTATACATTAGCGTAGATGTCCGATGAGTAGTTCGAGTAGTATAATTGAGAGTGTCTTGCATGTGCGAAAGTTTCCAATAATAGATATATAAAAATGTGTATGAGCGAAATTATGAAGTTGCTTGTCTGGATATGGATATTTGGAGAAAACTGATTTCGAATTAGTGAAAAGAGTTTGTGCCACACTTTTTTCGAATAAATGGCGTGATTGTGTATGTACTGTTACTTTTTGCATATTTTATGAATATAAATCGCAAAATTTTAGTGCGAAAATGAAATTTACATTGTTGAAACTTATTTTGAAAACTCGATTTTAACATAGGTTATATGTAAGACAAATTGGTCGTAGGTGACATATATGATGGCGCTTGTTGCTGGATAAGTTAGGTAAAAAGATTAATTTGATTATGTTTAAAAAAATTTAAGCCACGTGAAGAAATTTTAGTTGTTTTTAACGTAAAAAACTAAAAACAACAGTATCTGTTTGTATGGAAAAATATGGTAGAAGTTTTTCAACATTCAACATGTTGAAAACGAATTTTCAAAATTAATCCTAATACGATAAATATCATTTTCACATTTCACACAGTTTGTAAAGATTAAAATAAATACATTTGGTGACTGTGAAGTAAAGTTTTAGTCAACAATAATTGTTTAACTGAATACGGACGAAAATTATTCCGCACTGTAGCTAAATTATTAAGACACGTCTCCTGATTAAAATAAATATCATTTTTTAGCTATTTTAATTGGTTAGATTGTTAAATCATAAGTAAATACTGTTAGTGATAGAAATACGTTGACAATTGATTTTTTTTATAGATCATTTACAGAATAGATTTATAATGATTTTAAAACAAATATGTATGGTAGTATAAAATTTATATTAGAAATACTTACTCGATATTTTTCTACAGCAAATTTTCTTGTTCAATTTTAAAGATGGACGGACAATGTGATATTTTGTTAGAATAAACAATAACAAAAAAAACAATAAATTTGTAATAAACAAAAATTGTTTCAACGCACTCTTACTGCATTAAGATAGAAAATAATTACAAGTACCTATTAGGTTTGTTCGATTGACTCTCTTGCATTTTATTGCAAATAAATTTGATAAATTTGACATTTCATTCAAGTATTTAATTTAACCAATTACCAAATAATACTGGCCCTAAGGTTATCAAATTATGATTTCATAAACTTAGGGCCAGTATTATTCGGTAATTGGTTAAGTTAAATACTTGATTGAAATGACACATTTCTGTTATTTGTGTTCGAGTCGTTAAACTAATATGTTCTATATCAAATTTATTTGCAATAAAATGCAAAAGAGTCAATCGAACAAACCTAATACTTGCAAATTTTTTCTATCTTAATGCAGTAAGAGTGCGTTAAAACAATTTTTGTTTATTATAAATTTATTGTTTTTTTGTTATTGTTTATGGTAACAAAATATCACATCAGTATCACATTGTCCATCTTTAAAATTGGTGAACAATAAAATTTGCTGTAGAAAAATATCGTGTAAGTATTTCTAATATTAATTTTATACTACCATACATATTTGTTTTAAAATCATTATAAATCTATTTTGTAAATGATCTATAAAAAAAATCAATTATTGTCAACGTATTTATATCACTAACAGTACTTATGATTTAACAATCTAACCAATTAAAATAGCTAAAAAATGATATACCATTCGAACTACTCATCGGACATCTACGCTAACGTATACCTTCAAAATCATTCACATAATTTTTTTTAATAAAACGATCATTAGCAATGATCAATCTTATCAGATTGAACACAACTTTTGCTACAACATTTTTTCAATTTCACACTCATCATACACTAATTTACATTTTACATTGTTGTTATCAGCATCAAGCAAGTCAATATGGCACCAAAAATGAATGCAAAATCCGAGAAGATGGGCAATGCAAGCAAGGGCATCTCCAAAAATGATAAAAAGAAGAAACGTCCGCGGCGCCAGCGTAAGGAAAGCTACGCCATCTACATTTATAAAGTACTAAAACAAGTTCATCCGGACACCGGCATTTCCAGTAAGGCAATGAACATCATGAACAGTTTCGTAAATGATAAAAAACGTAATTCATAAATTTAGACGATAGATACTAATTTTTTCTAATTACTATAGAATCAATGACATAATTCGACATTTTATTTTTATCTAATTATTACATTTTTATTTTGTTTATAGAGTTGCATATTATTTACAGTTATGTATTCTATGAAAAATATATAAGAAATATAAGAAATATATTCTAGATTCGACTCTGTATTTTGTGCGAGTTGCAGCCCCGCTCATCATCGTCCTATAAAAGCATTAGTGTTGTCTCGCTCGCGTTTTCCAAATCAAGCATGCTGCCGACGGCGGACATGTCTTTTCAAACTTATACCACGTAATATAATCTACAACAGTAAACTTGAATGGATGGATTGTCTTCAGCTTGCGGCCATATTGTTTAACAAAACACTGTCAACTCAAAACGTCATATATACGAATAATGTAGTCAATCATCTGCAGTTGTCAGTACTTTCCTGTTATTTGCACACTATTTTTATTATTAAATTTGATCGATACTATAAAATACTACCGATACTATATAGTAAATTTACTGGTATTATATAAAACAACTAAATCTAATATTGAGAAATAAATTGATACTTGATTTATTTTCGGAAATTTAGTATAATTTTTTTGAAATTATTGTTTTAAAACATCATTATATTCCATGAAGTTCTTCATATTAGAAATACCTAAAATTTTAATTAAATTATACTATAAAAAAAAATATATTACTCTAACATTATAGTGATGCATTACTAGTTTCAAAATTTTAATAAATAACTAGATATAGGTAAGCAAAAACTCAAATTCTGCAATATTTAATATTTCTTAATAAATTTTTATTTTTATTTATAGAAAATTGTATGTTTATAATAATTGCATTTTTAATAATTTCTATTATCAAGCAATTTTTTATATAGATTTTAGTGGAGTATAGTAAAAACAATGTACTTAGAATTTTTGTCGAAACGTCAATTATAAATAAATATTAATACAGAACTTTGACCAAAAGCAGTTTTATTGCAATATAATGAGTTCTGAAAGATTTTTTACCATGTTATATAATACTTATACCTGAAAGTTTATATAAAATTTCTAATACAGCAACAACATACATGGATATCTACTCGTATATATTTCAATTAATGCAATAATTATCATAAGTTCATTAATATATGAGGGAATGTGGGTATGAATATATATTTACCACCTGCTGATTAGGTATATCTGTCCGTCAATAGTTTTCTCATTATGATCTAATTTGTTTTCCGATAAGAATTAATGGAAAAATAACTAAGTACATAATTTAAACAAGATTAGAAGTATATGGGTAAACCCATATATAGACCACTTTGACATTTCTCAGAAAGTTGGCAACACTGTATATTAATAATATAATTTATGTGGGCACTAGGAGATACTTTTCTGAGAATTTGATCAAAATCGAATAAATAATGTAGCCACAATGAATTTTTAAAAAAATTTGGGGGTTGTTTTTTTCGATAAGTTGGCAACACTGTATTTTGTTAAAATTGCATAATTTATTTAGGCACTAGGAGAAACTTTTATGAAAATTTTATTAAAATCGGTTAAATAAAATGGTCATAATAAATTTTTAAAAATTTTAGTAATTTTTTCTCGGAAAGTAGGCAACACTGTATTTTGTTAAAATTACATAAATTATATGAATACTAGGAGAATCTTTTGTGAAAATTTGAGTAACATCGGTTAAATAACATGGCCATAATAAATTTTTTAAAATTTTAGTAATTTTTTTCTCGGAAAGTTGGCAACACTGGACAATAATAAAATCATATAATTAATGGGAGCATTAGGGAAATCTTTTCTGAAAATTTGATCAAAATCGGATAAATGACGTAGCCAATATGTATTTTTAAAAACTTTAGTAATTTTTTTCTCGGAAAGTTGGCATCACTGGAAAAAAATAAAACCACATAACCATCTTGGGTACTAGACAAATTTGTCCTGAAAATTTCATTAAAATCGGTTGAACCGTCTAGGAGATGTTGCGGCCACAAAATTTTGACTTACGATCGAGCGAGCGACCGAGCAAGCTGACGACGCACACACATACACCCTCATAAACTAAGTTCAGATTCGTCATCTAGGGACTATATGAAAGATTTCTATACACAATTTTTTTTTTGAAAATGTTACAAACACCGTACCAAACGCTATACCACTTTTTCCTTGCAGTCAAAGTGGTAATAAAAAATATAACTTAATAATAAGAAAATATAATTTGAATTAAAAAAAAAACGGTTACAGTTGAAATTTGGTAGTTTAATATTTATTTCTTAAATTGTGACGTTTTTTGGATTTTAATGTCATCAGTTTATTCTCAAAACAAAATATTATAATTTAAATAAAGATTTTTATTTTTAAAAATTTATAACATTTCGGAAGTACGAAAATAACTATTTTAAAATTTACAGCCTAATATCAGTTATCAAAGTTGAATGAAATTTAATAATAATAATAATCTTTAATTATACACACTACGTTGTCGTTGCGTTTCGGCTTAGCTTGTGTCAATCTTTGAAACCTGCATTGATAATTTTTTTGTGTCAACTTGTTCCGAGGATCGTTTGTCATGCTCCAGAGGGGGGGGGGGCTAACCCCTCCGGGCAACCTCTGAAATAAACAATGTTTGCAAACTATTTTACATGTATTAATAATATCTATTATTTTGTATTATTAAATATACAAAATTTGAATAGAAAAATAAATTATTAAATTGATGACAAAACGGAACAGATATTTTTCTTTTTAATAGTAACTTAATATTTATACAATATTTTCATTATTTTGTTCTTTTTAATTGAAATTAAAATGAGTTTAAAATAGTAAATATCGTAGCGAAGTACGGGCGTTATGCTAGTATATATATATATATAAAAGAAAATAGTTAATGACTGGTAAAATTATTTGTGTGAATGGATGATGAGTATTTCAGTCAATTCTGGAATGGATGTTCAAATAAAACTCATTCAAATTTACTAGGCAAGCTTTCGATTATATTTAAATCTTCTTCATAAGAGCTCTAAAATAATTTTACCGGTTATTAACTATTTTCGTTCATATTTCGCTATATGATTTTTTAAATTAAATACAACAAAATTTTAACTGCTTCATTGAACAGAAGAATTTTGTTACTCAATTGCCGTAATAAGAGAATTCTATAACTAAACATATAAAAAACATTACAAATAAGGTTTCTCGCATACAAGAAATAAAACGGAAAAAGAAACAACTAAAAGTGGACAAATGTCAAAATATAGTGAACAAAAAACTATTCAATTTGGAAATAGAAATAACATGTGAAAATATATTTAACATAAAAAACCAAACTACTGACACAAAAAGATATATTTTAGAGAGTCTACCATTCAACATATTTATGGTTTTTGGAGAATAAACAAAATTGTGAATATAAGAAACTATTTAACAAAACCAAAAATACGAATAGAAAAAAATTAGAAAAGTTAATTAATGACAAAAAAAAAAAACAATTTCACAATTAAAATGGATTAAAAACATTAGTAACACAGAAATCCCTCAAGATATTGAAAAAATTTTGTCTCTGTGCCACAGTTTCTGCTTAGATCCTACACCTGATAATATATCTGAACCTAGATTATTGGCAGATACCGAATACATCGTTAATTGTAACAACGATGAAAACCAGAACATTTGCAAAGCTCAAGTCACTAATGTATTAACAAATTTCTATGCAATCCCAAAGGCTCAACCAATTTATTTATACCTTTATTTAAAAACTGCCAAGTATCTAAAAGAACATCAAGAAATCATTGTTACCAAATCTGATAAAGGAAATTGTACTGTCATAATAAACAGTGATCATTATAATAATCTATCGCTGGATATTTTGTCAGATGAAACATCTTATAAATTACTACACAAAGATCCGACAAACAGCATACAAACAAAATCTAATAATTACATAAAACAACTAGCAAATAAATAATCGATCTCCGAAAATGAAGAAAGATCTTTAAAAATCTACAATGCAACAGCTCCATCTTATTATGGTCTATCAAAAATTCATATCTGTAATACTTTATCAAACTATTGATACTTAGTACATATTTTGTAAATAAATACTGATAAAATATTTAAGTGTAATTAATTCACTTTACAATACATCTTTTATGTAAACTTAGAAATTTATGTAAACATACCAACAATAATATTACAGAACTAAACAAATTTTAGCTCTTATGGAAAATTCTTGACAACCGATTTACTGAAGTTTTGTAAATTTATTAAAAAGAGTTTATTAAAATTTTGTAATATTACATAATGTTTGTAATAGTTCTGACATAATGTATTTTTAAATAATTATGTAAAATTACAGCAGTTGAGTAATTATACCTAGAAATACTGGGTATCATAGTGTCTCATGGTTTGTAGGTAAAATTACATATTTTTGAGTGTAATTAATTGCTGCATAACAATGTACATTATTGCACTAGTAATATAATAACGTAGAAATGTAATATCCACATTTTAATTCGCTAGAAGAAAAACGAATAAATCTTTAGAAAAAATTTATTATAAAAACATTATTTACAAGATTCTCACTTATAAGTATAATATAACATATAACAATAAATTATAGTACAATAATTATAACATTTCTACTTAACCAGTTAGTCATTATGAAAGGTTGCGCCCTAACGCAAATTTATAGGGAGTACAAAATCTAGAGAAGAAAACAAATTATGACGTCTATTTTGTATTTCTATGTTGTCAATACCGTTTGAATTGTTATTAGTTAATTAATATAAAAACAACTTTAGGACAAAATTCTTTTAATTATTTATATAAGAACGGCGTTTGGACGAAACTAAACGCTCGTCATCAAGTCAAAAATTTATGTATTTCATTGATAAATTTTTGACTTGACGGCGAGCGTTTAGCTTTCATCGACATGTCATTTTTATATAAATAATTAACAGAATTTTGTCCTGAAACTGTTTTTATATTAATGTATACAATGTGTTCTGAAACATATTTTCCAATATTATTTAATTATCTTATAGTTTTTGGTAAGTTTTTTCAAGAAATTTAAAATCTCTTAATTTGTATTATATTAAAAATGTTTATGATATATGATGAATATCCGATTACATATATTATAAACTTTATCAACATGATGGATAAAATAGCGGTTATTGCGCAACCTGTCTAGTATTAAGTCATTTTGCATTAAATATTTTAAAATATACAATTCGTATATTAATCATTAATCTTGGATCAAACCACTGATATTCTATATATATATATATATATATATATATATATATATATATATATATATTTCTGCATAGACTATATCGTATTAGAAAGTGAAGCCGATTTTGTACCGCAGCGGCCATAATGCTGAGGTCCGAATCAATATATCAAATCAGAAATGATCTGTCAACTGTAGATACTTATGAAGCTATGTTATATTCTGGAACTAAACATACTTTTTTAATAAAACTCAAATGATGAGAATTTATTTTTACCAAAAATCGTCTTGTTAGATTATGCATCAATGTCTAGCCAGTTAACCCTAGACACGTGTTTCGCTCTTTAGAAGCACGACAATATAGTGCATTGATCAGTGTCCAGACAGCGGATGCAGATGTTATTATCTGGCTGGCTTTTATACAGAGTAAATTAAAATGATATTGTTGACAAGCCATAAATACCACTAACGCCATCTATACAATAATGCAGTAAGCATTTATAATATAACATTGAATAAATAAATATTTATATGTTGTTCACTATTAATATAAATGCTACGTAAGTACATTTTTATATAGGTGACATTGGTGATATTTATTGTTTCTAACTACACCTTTTAAATTTAATTTGTATAAATAAGCCGATTCAATGATTTAGTAACTTGTGAAATTTTTGGGAAAAATAAAATCTCAACCTTCGGGTTTTATTATATTAATTTCACAGATATTTTTATGAACATTAAATTGTTTAATGTTATATTTTCTTCTATTTATTATTTTCAAATACTTTTCATAATTACCCAGTTGACAATTCAAACAATTTTAATTGCTATCAAGAATTAAAAACAAATTGTAAAGCATATTAATATGATATAATTAAACTGTTATTTACTTACTTAGAAAATGTTGGACTTTTATTTGCTCAAGCCTTACCGCAATATGTGTATACAATTCATTACTAAACAAAAATGTCTTTCGCAAATCACACGATCTGAAATACGATTATATATAATAAGTTTATATTTATATCATTTGTTCCATTTAATTAGGCTGTTGTCTGTTTGGTTAACTAAATAAATAAATAAATAGAAATGATACAAATTGTATATAAAATAAAAAAAAACAGAACATAGAAACAAGTTACTACGTAACAAAATACAAGTAACTACAACATTCGTTCAGCGCCGTATTGGATTAAATTCAGACCTCAGCAACATGGCCATCGCGGCGCTGAAATTGATTTCACTTTTTGATTCGCTATTGTTCATGCAGTAGTACAGGTGGCTAAAAAGTCACTAGACTATTTTAAAATGAAATAACTTTTAATTTATTAATAATTCGCATTTATTCCTTTTTTTATTATTCGAATTTTAAATGGTCTAGCATAGATGGATCGCGGACAATTTACCGAAAACAATTCACCGAAAACAGTTCACCGAAAACAATTCACCGAAAACAAATTCACCGAAGTAACAATTCACCGAAGTACCAATTCACCGAAAAACAGTTTACCGAAAAACAATTCATCGAAATTTCGCACAAATGATATAATTCTTTTGTAAATATCAAAAGTTGAAGCGAAGGGTGATGGTGGGCGGCCTTGGAGGGCAGGGGTTTTATTAAAGAATAAATGAATTAAAAGTAGAAAACCTACCCACCACCCCTCCGTAAAGTGTTAAAGAAAAAAATAAAAAAAATAAATACGCTTTTTTTAAAGACATTCCTAATATCCATAATATTAATTTTAATTTAATTTAATTCTGTTTCATTTGATTCGATAAATTGTTTTTTTGTGAATTGTTTTTCGGTGAATTGGTACTTCGGTGAATTGTTACTTCGGTGAATTTGTTTTCGGTGAATTGTTTTCGGTGAACTGTTTTCGGTGAATTGTTTTCGGTGAATTGTCCGTATACCAGCATGGATATATATATATATATATATATATATATATATATATATATATCAATAGATCAAACTTTTGCGTTGACACTTTTTATCAACTTCGTTTCGAAATAGCCTACTTTCTCTATTTACAAAAGCTAATTTTTTCTCTTTTAAATATAAAGAAAAACAAAATTATTTCTGAATATTGTCGTCATCTTTGTCTACCTTGTCTATAAATAAATTTTTATTCATAATTTTTATAGCATCTTCAACAGTAGTATAGTTATATTTCTTTTCCTTTGGCAATGCAAAATGTATAATAGGACTAAGTAGATCTTTATCAACAGTCTGATTTAAACCGCCTGTTAGTAAACTAACTACTATTCCAATTAATACACTCACTGTACACCCAATTAAGCCGTAATAATAAAATGAGATTCGGTATAACCATGGTGGAGTGTAGCCAACAAATCTGAAAAATATATATATATTACATAAATTAGGGGTACCAATAAACCGCTATATATGCAAATTCCAAACGCTATAATAAGAATTACGAACGCTATATATAATATATAAAATCGCTATATAAGAAATTTACAAATACTATATTATGAAATGATAAACACTATAAAAATTAAAACAATTTGCTATAAATCTTCAATAATAAATTGAAATACATATTACTATATATGTAAAACAATTCTGCTATATATAAAATTTTATTAAACTTATAGATTTCTGCTATATTCATATAAACATTCGATTCTCTGAATCGAAGCATCTGCGTCTGAAATATTTGTCTTCAATTGCAATTGCTTCAAAATTCGTGTTGCGATCAATATAAAGTTGTATTAAATACAGAAAATTATTTAAAAAGTACTTGTGGTTGTGATTGTCCAGCATTTCTTAAAAACTATATGTGCACGCATATTTTGGGGCTGGCAATCAGCTTGGAATTAATTGTTCCTCCAAATGAGGCTAAAAATATTCCAATAGGAAAAAAAAGAAATGTGGGTCGTCCATCCAAGGCAAAGAAGGCTTAAATTGTTCAATGAATTTTATCTTATTATTGTTTTATCTTATTCATATTTGGTTGTAAAGTTAAAATACAGAATGTTTTTTGTATCCGTTTGATTATTGTCCATTTCCCATATAATTTTAAATCCGTCTTTTTAAACTTTTTTATTGATGTTGAGGTTATTTTGCAAATCTAAGTAATATTTAATGTAGCATTTGTAATTTTAATATAGCATATGTTACTTATATATAGCGTTTGTTAATTCTGTATAACATATGTCACTTATATATAGCGATTGTTAATTCTGTATAGCGTATGTCATTTATATATAGCGTGTGTTACTTAATATAGCATTTGTTATTTATATATAGCGTTGGTTGCTTATTTATAGCGCTTGTATTTTTTTTATAGCAATGACATTTTTCAATATAACTTATCTATATAGTCTTTGTTTTTTCAATATAGCGTTTAATTTATTCTGATAAATTAGTGATACTTAATTTTTTTCTGTTTACGACTTTTACTTATAATTTAAAATTAGCATGCAATCAATAAAAGTATTGGTTAAAGGTTAACAATAACAATATTTTAATATCAGTTTTCATTCTTTAACCAGTGTTTTTTTTTAATTCTAATAACTAGTTTGACAATAAACACTTTAAAATCGATTTTAAGGGTGATTTGATGACTGAATGTAATGTATATATTGATATATTATCTAAGGATGACCGTTTTATCGTGAAATTGAAAGAAGAGTAAATGCTGGTTGTAAGGTTTTGGGTGCTTTGTTACTTTTGCTGGAAATGTAAATGTTTCCAAAGAAGCCCGCTTATGTTAGTACAATACTGTTTTGGTGCCTACCTTGATGTATGGTAGTAAATATTAGGTTTAGTTGCAAAAACATAAAAGAAAAATGACTGTTGTGAAAATGAGATTTTTACGTTGAGTATGTGGTGTAAATAGAAGAGATCGGGTACGAAATAGATTAGTGTATGATGAGTGTGAAATTGAAAAAAATGTAGCAAAGTTGGTGTTAGTCAGTTAAGATAGTTCGAACAGAGAATTTGAACATGCGCGTGTTTCTAGTAATAAATAAATTTTCCTGATGAGTAGAATATATACATACAGAACTAAATCCTAAAGCCTTTTTATTTTATATAAATTTCGTATTTATAATAACGAAAGTTTTAACTTACGTAGTAGAGTTAGATAAAAATTCTTCAACAGGAAAATCACAACCTTCAATAGAAGTTGGTAGTTTTGGAAAAACTATACCTCCCTGAGCTGTATGATACTGTTTTCCAAATGCTATCCATCCAATAAAAAATAAACCTGTTATTGCTCCAACAATTGTACCCTAAAATCAATTAATTTTTTATTAAACTGACCATGCAGGCTTTTAATTTTTACTGTTTAAAATTATTCGCTCTATTAAAATATGTTTAATACTCGTATTAGACTCAATATTTCCAAATTTTCGAATAAATTTATACTTGAAATAATTTCAAAATGAATAAAATATTGTAATTTATTCTGAGAATACATTTTTAACCTATTAAATGTGATCTTTTACTTATCTTAAGCATAAATAAAAATTGGAAATATTTTTCGTTTTTTTTTTAAATTTGTAAATTTGTTCTTCCACCACATTTTGTTAAAGTATTTGTATTAGAATAATTTTCAGATTTTCACTTGTAACTTCTGATGATGGCCGAAAAGTTGAAATGATCGTTGAGTAAATAAAATATTCTTGTGAAAATAACTTTTATCGTTATTTTTCATTTCTTATTAATTTTCAAAGTAATACTAATCTTTTACCTTGGTATTGGCAAATGGTACTAGCATTCCCAGAGTAAACATTGCTAAAATCGGACCATTGATCATTCCATTAAAACTGACTGATAATGGCATAATACTACCAAGATGCTCAACAACAAATACCATTACTGTACTAACAACACCAATAACAACCACAATTAGTTTCATAATATCGCTGGCACGTTTTTCTGTCGTATTCTCGGGCATAAAGGGTTTAATAAAATCTTCGTATGTTACTCCTGCTAGAGTATTTAATCCTGCTGACATTGTACTAAAATAACAATACATAATTATTTACCAGGTTATAGTATTTTGTTTTTGCTCAAATTGTCATTACTTATTTTAATTGGTTCATCAAAATAAATTAATGACGATTTAAGCAATATCAAAATACTATAACCTAATAATGAAAACAGTTCAATACAGTTTCTAAGATTTCAATTAGATGCGGAAATTAATTGGAAAAAACATATTGATTATATTGGAAATAAAATAAATTTGGGAAATTTTATGCTCAAGAAACTTGCAAATGTGGTGTTATTTGAAACATTAAAAACATTGTACTATGCATGTATTCACTGTCATTTGAATTACGGATGTTTATTACGGAGCAATTCGGTTGAGAGCCAAAGATTATTTAAATTACAAAAGACAGCCATTAGAATTTTAACTGATAGTAGCTACAGACAATCTTGTATACAAAATTTTGTTAATTTAAAAATTCCAACATTACCATCATTGTATATATTGCAATGTTTGATGTATGTAAAAGAAAATTTCGATAGTCTTATAAAAAATGAAAATTTTAACGATTATAATACTAGAGAAAAACATAACATTAGATTGGATTTATGTAGATTAAATGTTGCAAAAAATTCACCTTATAATGTTGGCTCAGTTTGGTACAACAAATTGCCTACAATAATAAAACATCTTTTAATTAAAAAATTTAAAAATGTAATTAAAAACTTTTTGCTACTGAACGCATTTTATAATGTAAATGAATTTCAAAAAAATATTTGTAATATTACTATATAACATTTAAGATAATAGTATATATGTGTCTATCTTTTTTTTTTTGTATGACTTGAGTTAATGTACTTTTGTATCTATATACTTCAATAAATATCTATCTATCTATGTAATACGGCGTGTGTAATTAAGAATATAAATATAATTATTTACCATTTAGAATAATTTAAAATATAAAATTTTGACTAATACCAGTGTAAAACTTAAAAATAATTACTTCCAATTTTAATTTAAAATACTATAAATATTTATTTAAATAAAAAGAATTTAATATACGACGTTTTTAAAAAGGACTAATAAATATAAAATAACTTATCCTAGTCTCATACAGATTTATAACTTACAGATTCCAAACCCCATACAGATTGTCATGAAAATTTGTGATTGGAAATATTTAATAGCTATGACAATACTTGTAAGATTTAAAACGAAAAAATTTGGGGCGCATGTAATAAATTATAGTAAAGAGTGCAGGGAGTAGCTGTCGTTGCGCCCCACATTTTTTGTTTTAAATCTTACAAGTATTGTCATAGCTAGTAAAAATTTACAATCACAAATTTTCTGGACAGTCTGTATGGGGTGAGGAATCTGTAGGAATATAAATCTGTCTGAGGCTAGGAGAAATTATTTTATACTTTTTAGTCCGTTTTAAAAACCTAGTATATTTTTTTTTTATTTAAATAATTATTTTCTTCTTTTTAGTCTTGTGTGTGTGTTCTGTATTTTCTGTATTTTGAAAAACAAAAATTTGCTAAATACACGAATGTCGGAATTCGTGAATATGGCACAAGATAAAAACTATTATTTCCAATATTATTCATTAATTAGTTAATTAATTACTTAATTAGTTGTCATCCAGTTCTAAGTTATGTTTAAAGTTTCAAGTCTCCAGCTCATCGAGAATTTATTTTTAAAATCAATTACAAAATTTGTACCAAACAGACAAACAAAGAAGCAGACAGACAGGAAAAAAAGCGAGTCAATAAAAAATGTGTTAATATAAATGTACCTTAATGCAGCGCAGAATACGCCTGCAATAAACAATCCTGGAAGTCCAGGAATATTCCCAGCTACGTCCATAATGAAATAAGGTAATAGCTGATCTGCTTTTTCTACTACTTTTGTTTTAACTGGATCACAATCAGCATATTTAGCATATAACATTAATCCGTGTATACTACTTACAGTTTTAACAATAATTACTCCTATTACAAAGACTAAAATAGATCTAAAAGAAAAATAAAAGGTTATAGACTAAAATTTAAAATGACGTAATACTAGTTATACTTTTTTGCATCAGCCAGAGTGGGCAAAGAAAGAAATTTCTGAACACAACTTTGGCTAACAGAAACGTAGGTAATCCATGAGGTTGCTAGACCAATCACAACCGTCCAGAATGAGGTTCTGTTTGTCAGACTTGGATCCATACTGAAATTAAAAGAAAAAACAAACAAAATATTATTAATTATTTAAGACTACACATTGTTAATACAATAAGATGCAGATTAAAATTACGTAATTTATGCGGGCACTAGAGGAATCTTTTCTGAAAATTTGATAAAAATCGGATATATAATGTAGCCACAATGAATTTTTAAAATATTTAGTAATTTTTTTCTCGAAAAGTTGGCATCACTGGAAAAAGCAAAACCACATGACCATCTTGAGTACTAAGTAAATTTATTTTGAAAATTTCATTAAAATCGGTTGAACGGTCTAGGAGGAGTTATGATCACAAAATTTTGACTCACGACCAACCGAGCGAGATGACGACGCATAAACTAAGTCCAGATTCGTCACCTAAGAGGCTATATGAAGGATTTTTATACAGATTTTTTTTTGAAAATGTTACAGACATCGTAACAGACGCTATACCTTTCGTATTTTAAATGGAATATCCCATTTTTTATTTTATCATTACATTTATGAGTAAACTTTACATATTATACATTTAATAACATTTTAACAAATAAAAAATAATACCGTATCCAAATTCTATCATCTTTCAACATAGGACATTTATGAACTAACAATAATTTTAACGTAAAATTTATTAAAGTAGTAAAAATATGGAGGTTTCTATATATAAAAAAATTTAATATTTTTTGAACTTTACAGCAATATTCTAGGCACATTTTTAAATAGCGTTAATTATATTTTCGTATATACAGTTTGGCCAAAAAATATTTTTTTCTATTTTCCAAAATACAAAAAAATTCAAAAAATATATATTATTCTACATAGGATATTATATCTCATGTATTTTTTCGGTACATTAATTATTGTTTTTGTAGAAACTAGAGCCAGTTAAAAAATATACTATTTTTTATTTTATATAAATCAATTAATAATATTAAATTTATTATCGAATTATTAATCCAACATTCATTATGTAATTTTTAGAACAGTGAGTTACAATAAATAAGTTGTACTAAACGAATAAATTCAATATTAAATTCAAGATATTTTGAATTTCAGCTACGTGTCTGAACATAGCAATTAAAACCGTGTGCACTAACGTTAATATGACCCCGTTTACAAATTGTAAATATTCGATTACAAAAAAGTTGAAATACATCAAAAACAGTGAAACTGAAGTAAATTATTATTAATGTATTATATGTAAAATTTACTTCTAAATTCAATGATAAAATAAGAAATGAGATATTCTATTTATAATTAGAAAGGTAGAGTCGACTTCAGGTTAAACCGGAAAATTTCTTTTTATTGTTAGTATTTTACATCAACTGAGCATACAGAAATAATCGTATATACCAAATTTGGTGACATAAGTGTAACGAGCCACTCGTATTTGGAAGCGTTACGAGACAAGTCTATAAATGCATATGTGTGTGCATGCGAAATATACGGCTTACGAACACACTCGCCTAACATGAGCAGCCTACCTGTTCTAGCAACGTATACAATATTGTAAAAGGCTCTGGTTGGGTTGCATATAAAAAAACCGCAAATAAATAAGTTAGGAAGTCATATCTCAGTCGTTAGACTATAAGATTAGCTATGTGCTAGCAAGGTTGCCTGCGCAGTGACTTTGTTTACATAGATAGTTATATCAAACCTAAGACACAATTCCATTGCAAAGGATTCGGCAAGAGTTACGCAGCATTGCCCCCGCTTAAAAAACAATCAAAGAAGATTTGTATCTGATAGATATAGATAGACATTCTCTTAAAATATAAAAACGTGTACTATGAATACATTTAAAAAAATTTTCAAAATGTATTCATATACATACCCATATACATCTGATTTGATTTAATTGAAAATGAAGATATATTTATATATGGGTTTACCCATATGCATCTGATTTTGTTAAATTTAAAATAAATATATATTTATATATGGGCATATAATTTTGTTAAGTTTTCATGAACGCGTTTTGGTGTGGAAATACCAGTATGTGACAAAATTGAGTTGTCAAAAAACGAAACACACGATTGAAATCGTTCCGCGTCGCAAAATAGCGACAAACCCCAAGTATATCTTTAAAAAATATGTTTCCAATCGCTGAAACGTTTGCGAAATTACGGAATACCGAATAACTTATAAAATGTTTGGGATTAGGGTGTAATATTCGACCTAAGTATGTGTCGGTCCGGCTTCGTAACTCTTGCCGTCGTCATGCCTACCGAATGACTTGATATAAATTGTATGTTAGTGTTAGTATGTAAATTATAAACTATAAGTTTGTAAATATGTTTAAATACTATTTTCATTTGCTCGGTCAAATATTGTTATTTAATGTTAAAGGTGGATTCAGAGATTGCAACATTGCAAAACAGCGCAGCGCATAGCAGCGCATAACATAGGTCTCACGACCAAATACACGTAATCCCTTTGCAAAAGAAATATTGCATTCAGAGATTGAAAAAAACGACATGCCAAACCGGCGCATGACACCACACGACATGGCACGACATAAGAAACCCGAAGTTTTCATTTCGTTTCGCGGTAAATTCTAACATTCAAATTTTATTCAATTTAATTATTTGTGATTTATTATTAAATTACAAAATATTAAATTAAATAATTTGCCACACTTAAACATTATATGTATTGTAATAATTAATTTCCTGAACATTGTATATTCTCGGTTAGAATCGTCTTGAAGCACAGTCGAAATCTCTGAATGTGATTTTTCCTTGTCTGTGTTATGCGCTGCTATGCGCTGTTTTACAATGCTGTAATCTCTGAATCCACCTTTAGTTGTATAAATAAATATCTAGTCAAATACAGTCGTACATATTGGTGTATTTTCAGCAGTGTACCCAACTCAGGGTCAAATCCCGGCCTGTTTCATAATGTTATATATTTTTAATCTACGGATAGGGCAACCTCGTCGTTGGACATTCTATATTATATATATTACTGACATATGTGTATCTGTATACTTACTCCCAAAGAAATAGTCGTCCACCTTCATAGGATTTTTGGAAAACGTCACTAATACTTGTCACTTGAAAACCAAGTATGAGTATCACTATCATAGTAATGATCATTATACTAAATTGCAAAGTATCTGTCCATACTACAGCTTTTAATCCTCCAATAGTTGTATAGAAGATACAGACTATGCACACTATTGGTGTTATCATATGAACGTTAACATGTGTAACTGAAATTAAAAAAATAAATTATCTGTATTTTTTGTTACAAAAGATTATCGTTGTTAATTATGAATTTTATTTTTCTATTAATTTGTAAAAAAAAATAATGTTTGAAAATTAATTGGTATATTTTTTTTTCTTTTTCTCCTTGTTTAAAATGTTTGTTTTTCTCTTATTATATTGCAATTATTTAAATCAAATAAAAGATAAACCCAAAGCAAGTAAGTCTCAATAGTTGATCAAAACATTTTGATGATTAAATCAGAAAACAAATTTATTTTAAAATAAAAAATCTTTAGGATTAAGTTTTCTATATAATTTATTTAAAAATTGACGTTTCGTTATGCTCTACGTACATCTACATCGAGAAAAATATACCTACAAATAACATAAATAATAAACAAACAAAACATAGGAACAAGTTAATAGGTAAAAGATTAGAAAATGATCTACTGTGGCGAAATTTAAATAAAAATAATATTATAAAAAATCCCCATCCCATTCAGTGATCTTTGACAAGTGCTTAAGTGTTTATGTACTTTGGATCACAGGTAAGATTTTTGTAGATTTTATTTAGCTACTGAAGATGGAAGCTTAGCTTCCGAAATACGTATTTAGCTTTATTTTAATTTTATTGTGGTTTTGGGATTTTTTATAATATTATTTTTAAGTTAATAGGTAACAAAGCAATGTTGATTTTTAAATAAAATATATACAGAATCTAATCCTAATGCTTTTTAATTTTAATAAAATGAGTGCTGAAAGATTTTTTAGAATGTTACATGTATTTTCTTTAATTTTACATAAAAGTTTTTGTTATATTTAAAAACTAAATAATAATTAGAAACTTCTATATTTATATTAATATATTAAAGATAAACCTATAACTATGAAACGAAATTCTTTTTAAATTATCAAAAAATGTTTATGCAGGCTGGTTTATGCATTTCTACGGCTGACTAATGAGAACAAGCCCGCTAAATTAGTTTTCTATAAAACAGATACTTACATTACTTACAAAATTTGAGGTTGACATATAACACCAAATAAATGTTTATACTGTTCTACTAAACCGAATTAGTTAGTAAATGTTTTTGCCATAATTTACACATAAAAAATAAACCTGCATTAACGTGGAATAAACAAAAATATATACAACTGTCAAAACTTCAGTTGACAAATCAACGTGCACGATAAACGTCTATGTCAACCAGGGCCGGATTTACGTACAAGCAAAACAAGCACGTGTTTGGGGCCCCCAACCCAAAAGGGCCCCCGGTCAACTTTTTTTTTTACTTTTTTCAGGAAGAAAATTTTTTTTAAAGTAGAAATAGGGGCCCCATTTTTACCTCGTGCTTGGGGCTCCGCAGGCTGTAAATCCGGCCCTGATGTCAACCACTTTCTTCATTGGTTGCCATTATTCACTATACCTTAGAAATTGACAAGTTCTCAATTCGTTAAGTTTAGAGCATAATGCTAGGGTAATAAGTTTGCAAGCGTATGTCTGCACTATAGTACCGTAGAACGTATTTCTCTATACTTCAATTTTCAAGGTTACGGCATAATGCTAATGAATTAGTGTTAAAACATAAATTTACGGATGAGGCTATTTATACATACGGTATGTATACGCAATTGGCTATTTATACATACTAAAAAAGAAAAAAAAAACCTAAACCAACCTACTAACCTAACCTATTCTAAATAGCCAATTACGTAAAAATACTGTATGTATAAATAGCCAATTGCGTATACATACCGTATGTATAAATTGCCACTTTCTAAATTTACAGCGTGCATAAACCAACCTTTAATCAGCAACAAAGTCGACCGTGTACTATTTTTATTGAAAATAAACCTAATATTATGAAATTTATCTTGTTCTATATTTTTCAAACAAATATTTGTTTTTAAATTACTGAAGTAATAAAGCATTGTTGTATTGTAAGGCACAGATTGATGGATGAATCAAGAAATAATAGAATAATTTCACATGTAATTATATTGGACGTTTTGGTTATTAAACATGAGCAGTGGCATAGCCAGAAACTTGTCATGGGGGAGGGGTGGGGGTGTTACTAAAAAAATGATATAATATTAATCAATAAAGATAATACTATAATTTGTATAAAAAATAAAGAGCAATAAAAGTTATTTTGTATATACAGTGTGTCCCAGGATTGATGTTACAAGAGGTGTAATGGACTAAAATTTTTTGAATTTCATTTCAAGATTCTGGAATTAAGCCCTGCTTGGCGTGAAACGAATTTTAAGAATTTTTTCGTTTTTTGAAAAACAAAATGGCCGTGACGGTGAAGCAAGAACTATTTTCTTTTCAGGTAAAGTACCCTTTTTGTTTAGGATACGACAAAATTTTATTAAGAAAAGTTGTTTATAATGACAAATCATGGCCGTATACCAAACTTCAGGACGCTCTACCTACTTTCATTAAACTGTCTGTTTTAGATTGAACAAAATAAATTGTAGGTATCTATTAATTTATTAAAATTTTTATTTGTAGACCATTGAACGAAACAAATAGTATTTACAACAAATTTAACTTACAAAACGTAACACAAGATTGTACTGCAATAAATTATCTATTCAAAGCAACCTCCATCATTTTCTGCACATCTTTCTATGCGACGTCTGAATCCTATGAAACTGTTCCGAATTTCCTCTATGTGTATTTGTGTTACTGCGTTTCTTATCCTTTCTTTTAGGATTTCTCTACTGTTGGGTATTGGTTGAGAGTAAACCAGTTGTTTGAGGCGACCCCATAAAAAGAAATCTAATATGGTGAGGTCGGGCGACCTCAGACAGACAGTTTAATGAAAGTAGGTAGATCGTCCTGAAGTTTGGTATACGGCCATGATTTGTCATTATAAACAACTTTTCTTAATAAAATTTTGTCGTATCCTAAACAAAAAGGGTACTTACCTGAAAAGAAAATAGTTCTTGCTTCACCGTCACGGCCATTTTGTTTTTCAAAAAACGAAAAAATTCTTAAAATTCGTTTCACGCCAAGCAGGGCTTAATTCCAGAATCTTGAAATGAAATTCAAAAAATTTTAGTCCATTACACCTCTTGTAACATCAATCCTGGGACACACTGTATAATGAAAGTAAAATAACTTATTTCATATTTCACATACGTATGTTTTGGGGTTTTCAACACCCCCTGGCTACGCCACTGCATTCAACACATATCGATGTTTATAAAACCCCGCAAGACCTCCCGGGGAAAAGCCCGGTGTTCCGATCAAACTCAACACATTTAGTACGAAAAAAAAACTATGTTTAGATTTAAATAAAAAGATGAGAAACCACTCAGAATGTGCTACACCCCCACCTCCAAAAAATTGGAAGCTGAACGATCATCGATGATTTGTTAGCTAATCATACGATCAACTAACAACATCCGCCTCACGCTCAAGGTATAGCACTGCGTCTCCTCATCGTGGTTGCAAACAACTCCACGTTTGAGTAGAGTGATTGTGAAGATATACTACAGAAATGATCCTGTGAAGTATGATCTTGGAGTAACAGCGCGTTCAGATGCCTATACATAAAGTCCACTTTAACTAACTACACAGTAGAAATAATGAATATTACTAGCGCCATCTTCCAACACGGTAACGAACTATAGTTGTTTACAGGTAATACGCATGGCTATAAATAGAATGAAATATAAAATCATTACTGACTGTTATTCAGATATATGTTATATTATATATATATATATATATATATATATATATATATAAATATATATATAATATATATATATATATATATATATATATAAATCTATATATATATATATATATATATATATAAATATATATATATATATATATATATATAATATATATATATATAAATATATATATATATATATATATATATATAATATATATATATATATATATAAATCTATATATATATATATATCTATATATATATATATATATATATATATATATATATATATATAAATCTATATATATATATATATATATATATATATATATATATATATAATATATAATATATATATATATATATATATATAAATTTAGATTAATAATAAGAACAAAATTAATTCGCTTTGAAATAATATACAGAGTGTTCGTTCGTCAGGTTGTTATAGGGCAATAACATGAAATACCGATAATATGCAGAATACTTCTTTCTGAAGTATAATTCGGAGAAATACTTAGAATACTTTTCGATAGAGAATAAAAATTCTATAATTCGGTTTTAGTTTTAATATGCTAGCATGTGCCGTTTGGGCGCTAGAATTTTTTTTAAAATGTTTTGGTAGAATTTTCAATAATTTTTCCTGCTAAATTGGTATGAGTTAGAGAAAAAAGTTACTTAATTATTATGTAGCTAATTTTTTTCTCTATTTTACTGATTTTTTTCCGAATTTTTAAAGCAAATTTTGAAAAAATCGGAAAAAATTCAGTAAAATAAAGCAAAAAAAATTTGCTACATAATAGCTAAGTAACTTTTTAATATGTTTTAATTAAATAATGTTTTCTAATTAAATAATTGAATTTAAAGTAGTGTAACTTTCTTTTGTTATTTACTCTAAATTAATATCGTGTACAAATTACAAAGTTAATTAATAAGGAATTTGTTGATTATCTGATTAATTAATAAATAGAAAAGTTAAATTTTCTTTTTTTTTTCTGTATTAAAGTAAACTATAACATCGCGTATTGGCGTATTGCACATGTTTCGCGAGTTTCACTTGTTTGCGTTGTGAAATTATTAATTACGGTGAAAATATGCAAATGTTTATTTAGTTTTTTTTTTTTTGTTTTGTGAAACAATAACCGAGCTGCTTATCAACAATGCCATTTCCAGTGTTAACGAGCGGATACAGCCTAATTATTTAGCTTTTCCTGTGTGATAATCTACTAGAGTTCGGCTCTCACTACAATCTCCTATACCCCCCCCACCAAAACATTCGCTTTCGTAAAAAACAAATGACTTAAGTATGTATTCTTTTGTTTTATATCGGTTCGCTAACCGTTATTAAACGGAATAATTTTCGTTAAAAATATTGTTTATGTTCATATTAAACTAGAATTTTAATTATTTTTAGCAAAGTGATTTATTTTTATTAGCTTTTTTACTCAAAGAAATTAACTGTAATGTTTTTAAATTTAAAATGTATATGAAGATGAAGAATTATAAAATGTAGCAGAAATAGAAGTAAAATAAAACGGCTTTATTAATATTTTGTTAATAATTGACGTTTCGACGAACTCAATGTACGTCTTCATCAGAAAAAAAAATGTATGAACCAAATTACTAGGTAACAAAATAAGTAATTAAATTATAAAATTTATAAATTTTTAATCAAAAGAAGCAAAATTAGATTAGTGTATGATGAGTGTAAAATAGATTCCGCGCTGACACGAAAACATTAAATCACGGGCGCCATTTTGTTTTTCTGTGAAACGACAATTGTTGAAAATAAAAACCAAAAGTAACATTTTTTCGAATCCCCAAAACCGTTTCCTTCTATGTTTTTTTCATTTGCGAATAAAAAATTTTCAAACTTTGCGTACTTTTTAGTCATTTATAGATGAGAACCTCCCCTTAAATCAAACATAAAACCAAAGCATTCGGCTAATCGTGAGAATAAACCGTGACGTCGTTATTATGACGTTTTGTAAAACGCCCGGGCTAACCGAAAGCGAACCGGGCAAATGCCTAATGTTTCCCCGCTCATTATACCAAATGGTCTGTGGCTGTTAAAACAGTTAGATTCGTACACTGAATCGACAGTTGCGGTTAAATTAAAATGGAATAGAATAGATTCTTCCTGTTAAAGAACCCAGTGGCGTAGCCAGAAACTTGTCATGGGGGGAGTTACTAATATTAATCAATAAAGATAATACTATAATTTGTATAAAAAATAAAGAGCAATAAAAATTAGTTTTATAAAAATGAAAAATAAAATAACATATTTCATATTTCACATACGTATGTTTTTTTGGTTGTTCAGGTTGTTGGGGGGGAGGGGGGTTAAACCTTCTTAACATCCCCCTGGCTACGCCACTGAACATGAGCCATTTTCATCTAATTTTTAATGTACAGAAGTACAAAATAATGTAATAAATATAACATTACAATAAAATACAAAAAATAAAACACTACAGTTGTGGTTTCTTTCATTAATTTCAATTGTACTTGACTTCATTACGACATAACAATGTTGCAAACCAAATATTAAATATTATTGTTTACTCTTGTATCATCTTCTTACGAATAATAATTAACAATTTATTTTGTATTTTATATATTTTTACGTTATTTTTTCTCTTCGATTTTTGTATTGTATTTTTAACTTATGATTTGTATAAAAAATAACAAATAATTTACATCAACTTAATCTCAATCGTAACATGCCACTTATGAAAAACATCAATTTTAACTATCTTTATTTTTGTATTTTATTGTAATGTTATATATATTACATTATTTTATATTTCTGTACATTAAAAATTAGCTGAAGATGGCTCCTGTTTAATAGTCAAAATATTCAATAAAATTACATGTGATATTATTCTATTATTTCTTGATTAAACGATCCATTTGTGCTTTATAACTTTTCAAATTTCTAAATTACTGAAAAATTTAAAATGATTCAGTTATTTTCTTAATAATGAACTTAAATTTTATCCGCTTACCTTGTGAAAATGCTAAAGCTGGTATATAAATAACAATTGGCAGATGTAAAAGATTTGCAAGGACAAATAAGAACGAAGCTAGTACACGAGTTTTGTTATCGAATCTCAGCTTCAAATATTCGTAACTGGTTGTTAATTGCAGTTTAAAAAATACTGGTAAATACACGAAAACTGTTACTAATCCTGTTATTGTCATTGCTAGTGCACTTAACCAATAAGAAGCGCCGTAATTGTAAATATCAGCTGGGGCAGAGAGGATTGTTATTCCAGAAATTTGACTAGAATTAAATATATAATCTTTAATAAAATATAATAATAATAATAATAATAATAACTTTAAACAAAAATGTTTGTAAGTGTATCTGTAAAATTAATATAATACATACATACATACATACATACATACATACACAATCACGCCATGTACCCAAAAGGGTGTGGCACAAACTCTTTTCATTATTCCGAAATCAGTCGCCTCCAAACACTCCTATCCAAACAAGCAACTTTTGCTTTATCCACATTAATAATTCCTCTCATAGATGTTCTTCTATTCCTACTACTTGGAAACTTTTGCTCACGCAAAACACTTTCAATCATATCACTCCAACTACTCATCGGATGTCCACGCAAATGTATACCATCAAAATCATTCAAATAAGTCTTTTTAACCAAACGTTCATTAGACATTCGCTCAACATGTCTGAACCATCTTAACTGACTAACACCAACTTTTGCTACAACATTTCTTTCAATTTCACACTCATCATACACTAATCTATTTCGTACTCGATCTCTCCTATTTAATATAATATCTGTATCTGTAAAATTAATATAATACATACATACATACATACATACGTACACAATCACGCCATGTACCCAAAAAGGTGTGACACAAACTCTTTTCATTATTCCGAAATCAGTCGCCTCCAAACACTCCTATCCAAACAAGCAACTTTCGCTTCATCCACATTAATAATTCCTCTCATACATGTTCTTCTATTCCTACTACTTGGAAACTTTCCCTCACGCAAAACACTTTCAATCATATCACTCCAACTACTCATCGGATGTCCACGCAAACGTATACCATTAAAATCATTCAAATAAATCTTTTTAACCAAACGTTCATTAGACATTCGCTCAACATGTCTGAACCATCTTAACTGACTAACACGGCAACTTTTGCTACAACATTTCTTTCAATTTCACACTCATCATACACTAATCTATTTCGTACTCGATCTCTCCTATTTAATATAATAATACTCAAATGTTGAAATTTTATTTTTCTCAAATATTTCACAAGTTACTCAATCATTGAATCGGTTTGTTAAGCTATGCATCAATGACTGGTAAACAACATATACAACAATATTACAGAACTAAACAAATTTTTCCTAATTATAGAAAAATCCCGACAGCAAATTTACTGAAGTTCTGTAAATTTACTAAAAGAGACTTTACTAAAAAAAACTATATTATTACATGCATATGTACATTTCCATTCTGTTGGTATTATCATATTACATAATGTTTCCGAAATTATGTATTTTTAAACAATTATGTTAAAATTACAGCAGTTGAGTAATTATACCTGGAAATACTGGGCGTTATAGTGTCTCATGAATTGTAGGTAAAATTAAATAATTTTTTAATTTTAATTTTAATAGTTTACCTTGCAATTAATGACATAGCAATCGGTAGTGTTTTCATTTCTTTTCCGCCAAGAATATATTCGGCAACGTTGTCTTGCTTCTTGCCACAAAACCCAATATAGATTCCTATAAGTGCACTTATTCCCAACATTACCGCAAACAGTGAATGATCAAACCATGAAAATAATAATTTTTCCATTTGAGGTGGTCCGTCAGCCAATGTCGTTAAAATACTGCTCTCCGTTGAATTCATCTAAAATGTTATTTCAATATAATAAACTTAGAATAAATTTTCTAAATTGCAAAATATAATTAAACAAATTTTAGTAATTTTTTCTCGGAAAATTGCCAACACTGTACTTTACTAAAATTATATAATTTATGTAGACGCTTAGGGTATCTTCTGTAAAAATTTAGTTAAAAATCGAATAAATAATGTGGCCATAAAATTTTTTTAAAAACTTTAGTAATTGTTTTCTCGGAAAGTTGTCAACACAGTATTTTATCAAAATTACGTAATTTACGTGAGTACTAGGAGAATCTTTTTTTGATAATTTGATCAAAATCGGATAAATAACGTACCCACAATGAATTTTTAAATAATTTTTTCTCAGAAAACTGGCATCACTAGAAAAAAATAAAATTACATGACCATCTTAAAGCCTTATCACATTACTGTAATTATGTGTGACTCAGTGTCGCTAACAAACTTCATATCTCTGACTCGGTAGCACACTGACAAATTTATCTACGATTTTTTAGTAAAAATAATCATTTACAGTTGGCAACCTTCCATAATGTTTTTGTGGAAGAAATAAATAAAAATTTACGTATTAACACAAATTATAATAAAATAAATCTCGTTTCCCATATACTTTTATAATCTAACTTTTTGAATAATTCTGCTTTCTAAACTCTTCATTATGTATTTAAAGTTTGCGAAAACTAAATATAATCTAATAATAATAAAGAGAAATTTAAATTTGTGAGGCAGTCTTGTAAAAGTACGCTTACGCAGTTGTAAGTCAGCGAAACTTAGTCAGAGGAATTGAATCAAGATTTATTTCTTATGACTCAATATCTCTGACTGTATCACACTAGAAAAAGTCAGAGATCTGATACCAAGTCGGGGATAATGCATGATCAGTCAGAAATATTAAAGCTAGTGTGATAAGGCCACTAAGCACTAGGTAAATTTATCCTGAAAATTTCATTAAAATCGGTTGAACCCTCTAGGAGAAATTGCGATCACAAAATTTTAGCTGACGACGCACACACAGACACCCACATAAACTAAGTTTGAATTCGTCATCATATGAAGGATTTCTATATTATTATTAACCCCTTAATGCACATTTTTTTAATCAAATTAGGTACAAAAAAATCATTTATTTTTTTGCAAATAATTATTATTTATGCTTATTAACTAATTTATGCAAAAAAAAAATTTTCCGAGAATGGCAATAAACTACCATCCAACGTGACAGATACGGACTTAAAATATTTGGAAAATTATATTTCTATATTAACCGTGACCCATACGGAGCTGTAATATTTTGAGACATATAAAATTACAGTGACCGTGACGTTCACGGAGCTGCACAATTCTGCCGGTAAACGTTGCTTGTATATGTCACGGAGGTGTGCATTAAGCGGTTAATTTATTTTTTTTAAATGTTACAGACACCAAACCAATCACTATACCATTTTTTCCTTGCAGTCAAGTGGTAAAAATAACGGTAAATACGTATTCCAGAAGCTCAGTTTCCATTTCAGGAAATTTATTAAATTTATCGTAAGTTTTCTGGTTTGGCAGGAAAAATTATTGAAAATTTTATAGAATGAGTTAGAGAAAAAAGTTACTTAGCTATTATGTAGCTAATTTTTTTCTCTATTTTACTAAATTTTTTCAGATTTTTTTGAGCAAATTTTGAAAAAAGTATTATTTTGAAAAAAACCCAAGGGTACCCCTTCACAAATTTTCAAAAATTCAGTTTTTAATTTTTTCTATTAAACAATGCATCCTAAAATAATGGTTTCTACACTTAATTATCGTACTCATTGTTCCGTATTTTTCCATGCTACGCTTATTTTCCTAAACCTCATAGTTTTTGAGGAAAAAAATAAAAACCAAAAAATCGAAAAAAAAATTTAGCGCCCAAACGGCACATGCTAGTAAATTAAAACTAAAATCAAATTATAGAAATTTTTATGCCCTATCGAAAAGTACTCTAAGTATTTTTCCGAATTTTACTCGTGAAAGAAGTATATCGCAAATTATCGAAACTACATGTTAAACGCCCATACGAACTTAACGAACGAACACCCGGTATATAGATAAGTAACCGCATTCTTTTTATTTATACACCGCCATTGTACTTGGTGTTGTAGATACACAAAACTTAAAATTGTTAATAATTAGCAATTCACGTCCCTTCTCAATAAATATGCGATTTACTTCCATGATCAGTAAAAGTTAAATAATTGATGTTCACCCTTCAGTTATTAAAAGAATACTAATCCCTAACCCAGGTACACCCGATATCTACACTGTAAGGGATTAAAATGCCCAATCGGAATACCCAGATTAAGGAACCCTTTACCGAATGCCCAACTCGACTGCACCGATCGGACCAGTATAAATTTTTAGGGGTTGCATGAAGTATTTTTTGTTTATTTTAAACAATGATATTCATAATATTTTTTTAATATTTTTAATTTATTGAATTTTTTTAGTATTCTACATTTGCATAAGAATTAATCAT
This sequence comes from Clivina fossor, assembly GCA_963966155.1. Lineage (NCBI taxonomy): Eukaryota > Metazoa > Arthropoda > Insecta > Coleoptera > Carabidae > Clivina > Clivina fossor. The sequence goes on along the minus strand of OZ014552.1, from coordinate 4,500,546 downwards.
CCGTTATTTGTTATTATTATTAAAAAAAAAAGAAAAGTAAAAAATAACAAAAACAAAAATATTTAGCACTATAATCAAAAAAAAAAAATAAACAAAAGAAGTTGTCACAGCAACAAATGTACGAAAACTGAATAAATAGATCAAAATATTAACTTGAATTACCAAAAAAAAATTATCAAATTTTCTTTATCTTTGCTTGATTACGTCATAACATTTATAACAGTGTGTCATAAATTTATCGTTTTTCACATATGAAAACATCAAAATCAACCTCCTATAGTAAATTAAGAAAAATATTAAATTCTTAATCAGTTGAGCTAAAACAGCGGTTCTGAACCTGGTTTACCCGACGGGTCATTCCGGATACGCAAAAAATAAATGGTAATGGTACATGTACTCTAGTTTATTTATCTATCGTTGTGTTTTTCTTTTATATACAACAATAATATTAAACTATATTTAGCTACAATAAAAAACTATCAGATTTATTAGTTTTTTTATATGTTGTTAAAATCAATAAAATGTAAAATAAATATGTCTTAAAAATAAAACGGCTTTAGGTAATACATATATATATATATATATATATATATATATATATATATATATATATATATATATATATACCGGGTGTTTGTTCGTTAAGTTCGTATGGGCATTTAACATGTAATTTTGATAAATTGCGATATACTACTTTCTCGAGTAAAATTCGAAGAAATACTTAGAATACTTTTCGATAAGGCATAAAAGGTTCTATTATTTGGTTTTAGATTTAATCTGCTAGTATGTGCCGTTTGGGCGCTAGAATTTTTTTTTGATTTTTTGGTTTTTATTTTTTTTTCTCAAAAACTCTGAGGGGTAGGAAAATAAGCAAGAAAAAATGCGAAATAATGAGTACGATAATTGAGTGAAGAAACCATTATTCTACGATGCATCGTTTAATAGAAAAAAATTAAAAACTAATTTTTTGAAAATTTGATAAGGGGGGACCCTTGGGATTTTTTCAAAATAAGACTTTTTTTAAAATTTGCTCAAAAAAATCTGAAAAAATTTAGTAAAATAGAGAAAAAAATTAGCTACATAATAGCTAAGTAATATATATATATATATATATATATGTATAACCTAAAGCCGTTTTATTTTTAATGGTCTATCCGAATCTGCAATAAAAATAGGGGGTTTCATTTATGATTTCAAAGTTGACCCCCGTTCCCGCCCCCCAGGGGGATTAAGGGGAGCAAGGGTTACTGCATCAGATGTCCCCCTCGAAACAATTAAACTTTTATTTGGAAACTTTTTTGTCAGATGTACTCATTTCGAGAAATTGCCCTGGGAACATTAAAATGGGACACCCGGTATATATATAATTATATCAAATCAAGTTTACCACTGTCATGATAATTAAACATTAATTAATTAATCTAGCTAATTAAATATTCAAATAAAAGGTGTAGAATAATTTATTAATCTAGTTAATTAAATAATCAAAATAATAATTTTTGGTTTTTTTCTTGGTGGTTCGAAAAAATGTCTAAACCAATTCACGTAGTTTTCTATACGATTTTATTCAATACGTTAAATGTCGTGTTTTTCGTGATCTCGCTGCTGTCATTCGTGATACAAGCGTTCGTGAAGAATTTGATACCGAGAAGTTATCGTTGCGATTCTCATTTTTTATTTATTTATTTATTTATTTATTTTGCGCCGGTTCGCGCGTTTGTTTGCTGTCTATTGCAGAAGACAATGGGATAGTATCGGTCCGTTAGGTGTGCGATGGCTAAAGCAATGAGATTCATCTTGATGAGTGTGTATTGTAATTTCAAGGTTAGAAAAATCTGCACCACATTTTTTTTTCGTTTTTTTTTTTCCTTTAAAGAGCTCTCTTTCATCTATTTCTTGTTCTTGTTTTGTTTTACAACGCCTACTTCATATTATACTTCCTGTTGAATAAAAATTCTACACAGATGAAAGAATTGTCATGAAAATCAATTCAATCTATTTTAGAAATTTAATAATTTAATAAATATTTTATTATAAACGAAAATAAATCTATAAAATTCAATAATACTATATAAATATTTTGGCGTGCGTTTTTATAAATCAAATTTTTGCAAAATCTTGCTTTGAGAATTAAATACCTTTGATTGATAGGATGAGCAAGTATCTCTTTTGTTTTGTTTTTCCGAAAAGATTGGTTTAAAAATTTATATTTATATTAATTTTCTTAACAATAAAAATATAAAAAAATCAACGAGCGTTGCTTCTTTATTAATTAGACTTTTCAATTTTTGTTTCTGACTTATACAGATAGTTAGTAAAATACTACAAAATTTACAATTTTATAAAATAATTACAAACACAATATAAAAAAAATAAAATGACATATAATTTAAAACAAAAAATTTTTAGGATTAAGTTCTGTATATTTTTTTAACTAAAATTTGACGTTTCGATATATTCCACGTATATCATCAAGAAAAATATACAAATGAAATAAATAGTAAACAACCAAAAAATTAATGAAAAGAAGCTAAATTAGATTTAAATCATTGCTTGATACTGCTTTTCTTATTACTTCTCTTATCAATCTACTGTTAATATTGATGGGTCTTGCAATTATTTTACTATCTTCAATTTTACATCATTAAGATTTTCTAACGCATGTTGTATGATAGCGGATTTACCTGGATAACTTAAACCAGAGGTCTCTAAACTTTTGTGTCTCGTAAACCACGTGCCAATTTTTGTTTTGTTTTTAGTAGAACCCCCCCCCACACCTCTTTCTAATATTAAATTGTTACAAATTCATCAACTTCAAATGTGTTTTTGACAATTGACACAGTGCTACTCACTTGAATAGGTTTAACTGTAAAATGTAGAGTGTTCGGAGTCGACCCTTAGGGGTCGATATAGACCACTTTGGAAATAATTCTTTTAAGCATTCTGATAATCTAGTAGAAACAGTTTGTGTTCATCCAACATAAACTACATATAATTTATCAATATACAATATTTGTTTCAAATTTCAGAAAAAAAACAAAATCCAAAAACCATTCCTTTTAATGTTAGCGCAATTTACTGATACAATAAAATTAACTAATTTTGATAAAGATAAAAAGAATTTTTTTGTTAACTTTCCCACAAAAAATCTACATTTTTTAACATTACTTACTCAAATTTTGAAAAAAATTAATATTACAATAATAATAATAATGACTTTATTGCCCAACAGTTTTATACAACCAATTACACAACAAAATATATAAAAAAAAAATGACAAATCCTACTAATTAAATTAGGTGCCTAAAATAAACTAATTACATAAGTATTTTAAATAAAAACAAACAATTACTTTGTAAATATCACAATTTATTAAAACAATCATCAGACTAAATGCCTTCAGAAATGCATTTGTAAAAAATATAAATACACATATACACAATCAAAAGTACAAAAAATATTTGCTTGACAAAACCAGAATTGTATAAAAGGCTGATCAAATTAAATGATTACATAAATTTTGTAAAACTTGAATAACAGGTGGTGTTATGATATATGTTGAAGGTGCTAATAATATGTTTGTATTAGTTAAGGCACCCCCGTAGGGGTTAACAAAAATTGCCTTAGCGGCCGGTATTTCACGGCCCCATAGCGGGGTATTGGTTAAAGTTTTCAACTAGCAATAATCGCACCTCGGTAGAACCTCATTGGTTACGATATCGCCACTGCGCAAAGTTAACCTAAGCAAGCACAACCACCTAAACCATATTCTCTCCACTCATGTCAAATGCACAAGAGAAATAATTTGAATCGTCAACGCCATCTATAAATATGTAAGTATACTATTATCTTTACATAATAATTCGTAAATACCTGTACGTAATATCATATATATATTTTCAAGTTTTCATAGTCTGTAAATAAATACGAAAATACTTGAAACGAATGAGTAAAATTTGAATATTAAATGAACAAAATAGTGAGTCACTGTCTTATTCTAAAATGATATTGCCCTCATGAGTAGTTTAGACGGTAAATCAAAATTAATTTTATGTTCATGGTGGCGCCAGAAATCGACGTTTTAACAAAACAAACTTATAGTCAAGAAAAAAAATCAACTACTTTGTATATTTATCAGGAACAGAGCCGTACTAGTCACATTTACTTCCTTTCAACCAAATTTTCAAATACTAAAAAACATTTTTGAATTTTTAATAATTTTTCCTGCCAAACCAGAATGAGGTAGGGAAAAAAGTTAATTAGTTATTATGTAGTTAAATTTTTTCTCTATTTTACTGAATTTTTTAAGAATTTTTTTTAGCAAATTTTGAAAAAAGTCTTATTTTGAAAAAATCCTAAGGTTCCCCCTTGTCAAATTTTCAAAAATTTAGTTTTTAATTTTTTTCTACTAAGCGATACATCGTAGAATAATGGTTTCTTCACTCAAATTATCGTACTCATTATTCCGCATTTTTCCATATCATGCTTATTTTCTTAGACCTCATAGTTTTTGAGAAAAAAATAAAAACCAAAAAACCAAAAAAAAATTCTAGCGCCCAAACGGCACATTCTAGCAAATTAAAACTAAAACTAAATTATAGAACTTTTTATTGTCTATCAAAAAGTATTTTAAGTATTTCTCCGAATTTTACTCGAGAAAGTAGTATATCGCAAATTATCGAATTTGCATGTTAAACGCCCATACGAACTTAACGAACGAACACCCGGTATATATATATATATATATATATATATATATATATAGTTCTGTATTTATATTTATTAAAAGTTGACATTTCGACGAACTCAACGTACGTCTTCATAAGCTACAAATAACATTTATACTAAATAAACAGAATACAGAAACATGTTATTTTATTGGGTAACGAAATAAGTAACTAGATCATAAAAATTTATAAATTTTTACTTAATGGAAAACAAATTCCCAGAATTTCGAACCGGAACTGAACCAAACACCAAAAAAAAACCGTTATTTTTGCTGAAACGAAAATCGGAACTGAACCGAAAAAAAATATCGGTATATCGAATTAAAAATATAACGGTTTAAAGCACTGTTGTGTTTCTATTATTATAAACTCAAAAAAAATCTACATTATATAATCTATATATATATACATACATAAATATATATAATTATATATATATATATATATATATATATATATATAAGTGATTGGCTAATGGGTATTTGCAGTCAATTTTGGAAAACGATGGTTAAATAAAACTCATTTAAGCTTTAATTTAGCAAGCTTTCGGATATATTTTTATCCTTCATCAGGCTTAAAAACTAACAGAGTTATTGTTACAATTTTCTTTTATACACATGTGATAAAATGCATTAAATTTTGATGTAGGATAAACTTTCAAATTATGTATGAAAACAAACAAATATACTATGTAACGTATAAATTAATTTTTGTTTTTTTATTTATAATTGTCATTATTGATTTGTATAGATTGATTATGTAAATATTCTTAAAATTATATGTTAAAAGTCAAATAATAAAATAATATGTCAAAAACAAACGTCACTTAGTCACATGTGTATAAAAGAAAATTGTAACAATAACTCTGTTAGTTTTTAAGCCTGATGAAGGATAAAAATATATCCGAAAGCTTGCTAAATTAAAGCTTAAATGAGTTTTATTTAACCATCGTTTTCCAAAATTGACTGCAAATACCCATTAGCCAATCACTTAAAAATTTTACCAGTCATTACCTTTACCTTCGAGTATATATATATATATACTTAATAAAGATTTAAAAATTAGAGTATGGCTTTGGGAGTACAATTTATTAAAAATTAACATTACGGTTCTTCAAGAAAATACAAATGGTTCCTCGTGTCATATCATAAAAAACAATGTCCATGTTTTTGAAGTCCTCAAACTAGTCTTCAATATTGCATCAACAGTATCAAAGTTAATCATTATTATTCTTTCAGATTATATTAGCATAGAAAAAAATAGTACACTTTGTATAGAAGAAGCCCAACTCGTTAGATTTGACGTTACAAAAATAGTTATCAATTATTCGTGAAATGAAAATAAATAAACAGTCCAGCTCTAGTAAATTAAAAGAGACGGAAGAAACTTTGTTATCCTAGATTGAATAAAGTGTTTTTTAAATCTAGTTTTATAACATCAACAAGTTAAATGCTATGATAATATAATATAAATTTAGTAAAATTTAGTGTAAACTTGCCTTGCCCGTAAATGAATCACAAACTATCAAATTTATTTAATTGTAAACCAAAATATATTACTATCATTAAAATAAATTAATTTTAAACTGAACAACTAATTCGTAATATGTAGCAATGATTGCAAATTTAAAAATAAACTGAATCTTGCCCGTATCATCCTACTCTTTTATCTTACATATCAAGATAAAATTATGCAAGAAATTGTAAATTATACTTGACAAGTATATCAAAACTGTGACGTATACTTTAGAAAAAAGTTATAAGATTGCAGAATTTCGTATAGTAGTGTATTTTGTGCTAATACTCTTGACAGATTTATTAGTATTTATTTATAAATAAACAAACACGAATGGTCTAAATTTAAAATTCTTTATATTTTGCTTATTAATTATTATTTACTTTTAACCTGAAGCACAACACTTACACGTGAAATTATTTTATTTACAGTTTTTGTAGATTTCTTATACGTATGTCTTTCTATTTTGTAACAAGAACTAAAATATTATTAGAATAAATTTAAGTGTTTTATAAGAAAAATGTAATGATATTATTTAAAAGGCTGTGTTAGTTCTGTAAAACTATTTATCGTAAAATTAAAAAAAAAAAATATTTGTTGATAAAAAAGTGCTTTTATTTTTGTTTTAAAATATATTTTTACTTCTACTTCGTATTAAATATAGTATTTCTATTTTTGATATATATTTTTACTACTTTGACTGCAAGGAAAAGTAGTAAAGCGTTTGGTACGGTGTCTGTAACATTTTCAAAAAAAAAAAAAAATTGTATAGAAATCCTTCATATAGCCTGTAGATGACGAATCTGAACTTAGTTTATGAGGGTGTATGTGTGTGCGTCGTCAGCTCGCTCGCTCGCTCACTCGGTCGTCAGACAAAATTTTGTGATCGCAACTCCTCCTAGACGGTTCAACCGATTTTAATGAAATTTTCAGGATAAATTTGTCTAGTGCCCAAGATGGTCATGTGGTTTTGGTTTTTTCCAGTGATGCCAACTTTCCGAGAAAAAAATTACTAAAGTTTTTAAAAATTCATATTGGCTACATTATTTATCCGATTTTGATCAAATTTTCAGAAAAGATTTCCCTAATGCTCCCATTAATTACATAATTTTATTAATATTCAGTGTTGCCAACTTTCCGAGAAAAAAATTACTAAAGTTTTAAAAATTTTATTATGGCCATGTTATTCAACCGATTTTACTCAAATTTTCACAAAAGATTCTCCTTGTGTTCATATAATTTATGTAATTTTAACAAAATACAGTGTTGCCAACTTTCCGAGAAAAAATTAGTAAAATTTTTAAAAATTTATTTTGACCATTTCGTTTAACCGATTTTAATCAAATTTTTATAAAAGTTTTTCCTAGTGCCTAAATAAATTATGTAATTTTAACAAAATACAGTGTTGCCAACTTATCGAGAAAAAAAATCACAAAATTTTAAAAAAATTCATTGTGGCTACATTATTTATTCGATTTTGATCAAATTTTCAGAAAAGTATCTCCTAGTGCCCACATAAATTATAATATTATTAAAATACAGTGTTGCCAACTTTCCGAGAAATGTCAAAGTAGTCTATATATGGGTTTACCCATATACTTCTAATCTTGTTATATCTAATATTACAAAATTCAAATAATCTAATTAATAAAATTGCTTAATAAGTAATTTTAAGTAATTGTCAAAACAGGGCTTCAAATCAAAATAGGCTCACCTGCGTACGTGTCAGATGCGTACAAACATTATTTAGTATCACTTGCGTACAAATAAGGGTCGGCTCAAGCCCAAGTAGTGAAGGTACTTAGGCCGAGTGTCAGATGCGTACAGCGATTTTACAAATAATCAAGTTAGTATTCAATTTTAATATTGACCAAGTGGTATAAATTTAATTTGTGTAGATTAATAGACAGGGCCGAGTTGTCTCCCAAAATTTGAAATTATACCTGAGACGAAAAACGGTCATGACCGAGTTGTCTTCCGCGCATGGTCTCCCAAGATTAAAAGGTAACCTAACTTAACCTAGCCAATCATTTGCGCCAGTCGTCATTTGCGCCGATGAAATAAGCGCCTATATTGAATAATAACATAACTAAACTTTAACCTAACCTACCCTAAGCCAACAGTAGCGCAGATGATAGGGTTTCGTGGCGCAAATAATATACCGCCATTGACGCAAATGACAACTCGACATTTCCAAAACCTCTGTACGCATCTGACACTCGGCTCAAGTACCTTCACTACCTGGGCTTGGGCCGACCCTTATTTGTACGCAAGTGATATTAAATAATGTTTGTACGCATCTGACACGTACGCAAGTGACACGACACCTTCAAATCGGAACTGAACCGAAAACCGAGAAAAATCGTTATTTTTGTTGCAACAAAAACCGGAACTGTACATGTTGAAATATGCGCGTTAACACAATCTTACTTTCCAAGTCAGTTGTCGTTTTTATTTTATTCTTTTCGGGGTCTCATAGCGTAGTCGCAAGATGCAACTTGTCTTAAGCGAAAAAGTATTCGATTTGTTTTGTTTTTGTGAATGAATACTCAGTTTTTGAAATTGAAAATAAAACTAGAGATCACTTTGAGGCAGGCGTATATTTTGTTAATAACTTTGCGTTTAATAATCTTTAAATAGTTAAAATGAAAATGCATTAGAAAATAATTTAATAATTAGGGGTAATTTTTATTTTTTCTAATTATAAATAAATAAAAATCCTGTATACAATAATTTGTTACATTAACATATATTATCTTATTATTATATAATTAAAACATACATACAAATTTTATAAGTTTCGAATAATAAATTACATTATTATCATATATTATATACTCCCAATCATTATATTATTAATAATTATTATTATTCATACATATTATATTATTGTATCAATTTATGTAGTATGCTTATATTATAAAAGTAAGAATAAAATGTTATAAATGATGATAGAAAATTAATTTTTAATACAAATAAAAACATTGAAAAAATTTAAAAATTAATCATCCAACACTAAACCGAAAAAAAAACCGTTATTTTTGCCTGGACAAAACCGAAACCGAACCGATATATAAATTTTTTTAATTGAACTGGAACGAAAAATATAACCGTTCAAAGCCTTGGTCAAAATTACAATACTTTAGAGAAAAATTACTTTTAAAAGTGAGGTGAGAATACGGGCCAATATTTTAAACAATTACGAGTATTAAACAAAATACACTAAACCTGTCTACATTTTACAAATATAAAATAACATATTATGTTATTTTACCTAAAAACCATGAGACTCTATGATGCCCAATTTTTCTAGATATAATTACTCAACTGCTGTAATTTTATATAATTGTTTCAAAATACATAATATTAGAACTATTACAAACATTATGTAATTTTATATATTACCAACGGGATGGAAAAGTACATATGTATGTAATATTACAATTTTTTTATTAAAGTCTTTTTTAGTAAATTTATAGAACTTCAGTAAATTTGCTGTCAAGAATTTTCCATAAATAGGTAAAATTTGTTTAGTTGTGTAATATTATTGTTGGTATAATTATATATATATATATATATATATATATATATATATATATATATATATATATATTTTGGAAATTTACATAAAGAATGTATTTTACAATTATTACAGATATTATCATTTTTACTTACATTATGTGATTATTATGAATTATGCAAAAATTACAGAATTTTGAAGTAGAAATACAGGATATTTACAGTAAAATGAAGTTACAGATTTTGTATAGTAATATTTTGCTATTATTTTTATGTAATTTTGCTATATATTTTTTTAAGTGTATGGTTAGTTTGCGACTGCGAATTTCTGCATTAACTTCTGATTTTGAGCATTTTTTTTCTTTTCCCACTGTTTACGTTAGCAGTGAATCATGATTTTGATACATTCATTGTCTTTACTCTTTCAAACCAAATATGGTTTTTGCAAATTTTATTTTGCTATGAGCGATCTTGAGCAAGTTTTTACATAATTCTAAAACGTTACATGCATTTTTTCAAATCACACAAACGGTTAAAAAGACGTAGAAAAAATTCCATGTCAAAATATATTAGTGTAAATACAGGCTAAACTACTTATTTAAACAAAAAATAATTTATTACAATTATTAAAATATTACACCGATTATATTCAGTTGAATACTGATATTATAAAGATTGCAATTTTTAGTTTTATTTTATGTAAATAAAATTAAAGTAAAACAAATAACAGTTTGAGTATATACAATTTTATTTTGATGCCTACGTTGATGTATAGTTAGTGAATGTTAGGTTTGGCTGCAAAAACATAAAATGGAAAATGACTGGTGTGGCAATGAGATTTTTACGTGCGGTATGTGGTGTAACTAGGAGGAATCGGGTACAGAATAGATTAGTGTATGATAGAGTGTGAAATTGAAAAATAATGTTGTTGCAAAAGTTGGTGTCAGTTACAATGATTCGGTTATCTTAAACAAATATCTAATGAACGCTTAGTTAAAAGAATTTATATGAATAATTTTTAATTAATTTAAATATTGTGGCAATTAAAAATTGATAAAGAAATATTTAAGTGCATTAATCGCCATTAATTTATTACAATAAACTAACTAATAATTAGTTACAATTTTAAATAAAGAAAAATGTATTGATTTTGCCGGGGATCCAACCCGGGTAAACGTATACTTGTGTTTTGTGAGCGAAAGTTTCCAAGTAGTAGGAATAAAAGAGCGAGCTATGATAGGTATTATTAATGTGCATAAAGCTAAAGTTGCTTGTCTGGATAGGGATGTTTGGAGAAAACTTATTTCCGGATAGTGAAAAGAGTTTGGGCCGCACCCTTTTTGGGTTCATAGCGTGATTGTATGTATATATGTCTGAGTAGGAAAATATTTTTATTGTAAATAGCACATTTTCTAAATATCCTTGAAGATTATTTACTTTTGCACGTATTTCATAAAATAAACAAAACTACTATGATAACATAACGTAATCTAATTGTAAATTATTGTAATTCTGTTATGATAAGAAGATAAGTTACGTAGTAGAATTAACGTATTAGCTCGAAAATAACGCGATATTTTTTGATTAATTATTAAATTATTAAATTATTAAAATTTATTAATATTTTTATAAAAATTCACAAATTCTCATTAAAAATAAACGTGATTTAAGAACAAATGAGTTTATAAAAAAATTATAAATTGTTAAACAAAGAAATTTAATTTTTTAATGAATTTACTGTTTTCACACTGATTCACATTATTTGTTTCCTTGATAACCAATTGCATTTCTAATTTCTCTACAAGTAATAATATTGCGCTTTGCGATAATCTCACGTATCTTCAAATTTTGCATTACTAAGAAATTTCAAAAAATCTTTCGCGATGACGGATGTGTCAAAATGATATAAACATACTTGCATAGATTTCTTACATTCCTTTTTGCCAATTTGACTGAAAGAAAAGTTGTTTAACAATGTCGCAACCAAGGGGGGTGGTGCGACGGGCCTCGGCCCCCTCCAAGGCTAGCAGAATTAGCACAATTTTTATTCGTTTAGTCATATATTCAGCAGTCACTTCTGAAACTACAATTATTTACCCTAAAATATTGAGCCAACATTCATTATTTTAAACTATTAATTATTCGATTCATATGAAATAAAGTGGAAATTTGGTTAGTGTTAGTTTTTTTTTGTTTCTCAAAGATAAAATCCTTGCTCTCCCCCCCCCCCCCTTCCCCCCAAGACAAAATTCTGGCTGCGTCACTGTTGTTTAATGTTCAATGTCTGTAATATCGTCAAAAATTAAAATATATATATATATATATATATATATATATATATATATATATATATATAATATGCATGCGTGTTTGTGTTTTGAAAACTGCAGATTAATTAGAAACGCAAGTGAAAACACAAGATTAAATAATTATTTGTTTCTAATTTATGCTTGTTTGTTTGTATTTATTTTTTGTTTAAGATTAATGTGCAATGAATCAAAATTTCGAATTTTGTACTAAGTACATATATTTATTTTCAAAAAATATTTTATAATAAATATTACAAAATTTGCTCTATCTGCTTTATCACAAAGCAGTTATTTATTTATTGTAAGAAAACTATGTATCAGTAGCAATAATATGCGGTTATTAGATATGTATTGTGATTTTTGGCAAAAATTTCCGAAAATAAAGTATAAAGGAACTAAATATCTCTTTTATATTATAAAAAAAAAAAAACGGTATATGATACATGCTTGTAAGATGCTAAATTAGTGAAATCTGTGCAAATAATATAGTGCAATTTGGTTACGTTAAATGTAGTAAAAATTAATTATAAATTGTAAACAACAATTCAGTAGAATTCGTTTAGCTGTACAATAATAAAATGTTTGCGTTTTCTCTTATTACTAATTCTTCGCATTTCTTTAAAGTAAATATTATGTTTTTTAATAAAAAATAAACAAATTTTGAAATTTATTAGTAAAACAATTTCAAAATCAAATAACTTAAATAAATTTATATATATATATATATATATATATATATATATATATATATATATATATATATATATATAGTGTGTATTTTATTCCGTTTTGCTCCGTTGCCTAGAATTTTCAAGATGAAGATTTTCAATATTATTTTAATATTATGCACTTTGCAAGGTAAATATTTTTTATACTTTTGACCATTTAATAAATGTTTCTGTATTTTAGAAAGAATTATTGTTTTAAATAATAAAAAGTTTTAGCTTTTAAGATGCACACCAAGATGAATGTTGTGGTTATTAATTTTTTAAATTTATTATTTTATATAATTAACGAAAAATAATTGAACAATATTGCTAAAATAAGCCATAAGTATTCGCAATTAATTTTTCTACATAACAAAAATTATGCCCATAACATTTGTAATTTCTTGCTTTCCTAATAATTTTAAATTAAATTAGTTTTGCATTCTTCTTAAACAGTAAAAATTAAGTAAATAAATTAAAGGAATTAATATAGAAAATAAAAAAAATATTTGTCGTTTATGTTATAATATTTAAATTATTATTATTTCTATTTCAGACAAATATTTTTTATAAAATGAAAAGGTCTTTTAATTAAGGTTTAATTTCTAGCAATTATTTAAGGGGATATTCCCCTTTGTAGCATCGATTTTTTAGGTGTTTTTCAACATTTATTTTGGGAGCATTAACAAGAAGTACAGTAAACTACAATTATACTGTTGGAAAGTCTATTTATTGAAATTTTCAACATTATTTTTTTTCAAAAAAAATCTAATTTTTATTTAAAAAAATTGCGTCAAAGTAATCAGGTCAAAATTCAAATTTGTTAATGTTAGCAGATAAAACTAGCGGTCTACAATTCTGAAACAAAAACAAATTAGATGTAAATTTGTAAATTAGTACTTGTAACACAAGTAACTTTCATTGGAACCTACAAAATGCGAGACTCTCGTGCGAAAACGAGACAAGGTACAAAAAAATATGCGAAACTGAGAGCGAGATCGAGATTACAGATGCGAAAACGAGGCGAGATCGATATTTTACATTTCTCGTCTTGTGACGTCTCGCGTGCATTACTATGATGAGGCAACTTTTGATAAGTTTATATCTAAGTTCTAGCATTATAAAACTTGCACAGTTAATTTAGTTTATTGATTTAGATAGAAAATTATATATTCTTTTCTTATTTTTACTGTAAATGTAATTTGCATCATTTTATCTGATAAAGATGTACGTTGAGTTCGTCGAAATGTCGATTATTAATAAATATTAATAGAGGACTAAAAACTTAAAACGTTAAATTTTTATATTTAAAATTTTTGCTGTAATATAATCAGAAGAGCAAGAAATTACAAAATATGATTTTACACCTTAAGTCTTATGTTTGAGTATTGTGGTCAATAATAGAGTTGTCTTCTTTTTTCCTGATTAAAGGGAAGAACTCTTATGAGACGCAATTCACAAACAATATCAATTAAGTATTGATAAATTGATCAAATTTCTAGTTGATTGATTATAACACCTTTACAACAAAGTGTAAATATATATTTATGAAAAAAATATTAAAATTTTTAATAAAATTAATTTGTATGATAAAATTTAAAATTATGCAAGTGATATTATTTAAATAATGATAGAATTATTAAAAATATATATGTATTTGTCAAATAAATTGGCGATTAGGATTAAAAAATATTTGAAAATTTACTCTAAATTTATACAGGGACCAACAATTTTATTCTAAACCTTTTTTCAAATCACTTTTTATCAAAATTTTCTAAAAAGAAAGTAAATTTATTTATTTTTTATTATTTGCTTATTTAATTTATATCTTAAATAATATAATTACTTTAAGTTAGTGCATGCAATGTTTTGGAAATTACATATAAATACTTACAAATATAAATATAATAATAAATATAACAATAGAACAAAAAAACACTTACGGCAGAATATTTTACTTGATTTTTACATATAATGCACATATATATTATTTGATTCATTTTATCTACTTTTCAGACATTTATTATTAAAATGATTTTTTGACATACTTTTTATATAACAGTAATATTTTGTATTTTAAAATTTGTTTATCAAATAATGTATACATATTTGCGTTACATGTAGAATCAACTAAAATATTCTGCTGTAAAAGTTCTTCGTTCTGTTGTTATGTTTATTATTGTATATATGTTTCTATGTATTTATATGTATACATATTTGTATTCTTTGTAGAGCACTGAAAAATACAATAGTGATTGCCGGAACGTTGGCTTAGTGGTTAATAAAAATATATGAAAGACTGAACTCCGTCAATTATTAATTATTTAAACAACATCGAACAAAATTGTTCATGAATGTCACTTGGTGAAATTAATATAATAATAATATTCTAAAGTTGAGACATTTTCTCAAAATTTCACAAGGTATATTGATGCTTACTGCATTATTGTATAGATGGCGTTAGAAGTATTTATTATTTCTCTTGCTTATCTGTTGTATTACTTGGTTTAAATAGCCAGCCAGAATTAACATCGGTATCAAGTTGCCTTTCAGCAACTGATCAAAGCACCATACTGACGAGGTCCTAAAGACCGAAACACGTGTCTATGGTTAATCTGTCCAGTCATTGATGCATAGCTTAACAGCCGATTCAATGACTGAGTAACTTGTGAAATTTTGAGAAAATGTCTCAACTTTAGAATATTATTATTAATTATTTACTAAATATAATGTATCATTTTGTTATTTCAGTGTTACTAACAATAACGTTAGCAACACCCGATCCATTTAGGAGAAAACGGGTAAGGGTAAGACAACGTGGTGGTGCTGGTGGTAGTGGTAGTGGTGGTGGTGGTGGTGGTGGTGGTGGTGCTGGTGGTAGTGGTGGTGGTGGTGGTGGTGGTGGCGGCGGGGGCGGTGGTGGTGGTGGTGGTGGCGGTGGCGGTGGTGGTGGTGGTAATAATGGCGGTGGTTGGGGCGGTTGGTTTAGTGGAAGTGGTAGCAATGGTGAAGATGGTGAAAATGGTAAAAGTGGTGGAAGTGGTGGTGGTCGTGGTGGTAGTGGTGGTCGTGGTGGTGGTGGTGGTAGTGGTGGTCGTGGTGATGGTGGTGGTAATAGTGGCGGCGGTTGGGGCGGTTGGGGCGACTGGTTCAGTGGTTGGTACAATGGTAAAGATGGTGAAAATGGTGGAAATGGTGGTGGTCGTGGTGGTGGTGGTGGTAATGGAGGCGGCGGTTGGGGCGACTGGTTCAGTGGTTGGTTCAATGGTAAAAATGGTGAAAATGGTGGAAGTGGTGGTGGTCGTGGTGGAAGTAGTGGTGGTCGTGGTGGTAGTGGTGGTCGTGGTGGTAGTGGTGGTCGTGGTGGTAATGGTGGTCGTGGTGGAAATGGAGGTGGTGGTAGTGGTCGTCGTCGTAGTGGTGGTAATGGCTGGCCGTGGTAATCCAATAATATGGTAATATTTTTTCCGAAGCATGCCACGCCATTGAACAGTACATGTCCGAAAACAACCTCATCGAAAGATTGTGGCTTCAAGAAAACCACGCCACCAACAAAATTTCTTCCACTACCGCCTATTCACGTAAATAAAACTTTAAAAGTTTGATAAGTTCCAATGGAATGGTTTTTGTAATATTAGCGGGCGGTGGTGGGAGTACCTTTTATTCTCGCGGTTTCGAAAGACAAAATTTAGACGTATGGTGATCAATGGCGTGGTGCTGTATGTTTAAAATTACTTAAAATTGATATTATAAAAAAATTTAAACCTCATTCAAACTGTAATTTTAGCAGTTGCAATTGCAGTAGTGTTACATACTTACAAAATCACGCAATGTATAGTGTAGCATAAACTTTTCCATTATAGTTTCCGACCAAATATTCCTATCCAAACAAGCAATTTTTGCTTAGTCCACAATATTGATGCCTCTTATACATATTATTATTACTTTCAATCATATCTACATATCTACGAAAGCTTTTTATATTTGGATATTAGAAAACAAAAACAAATATTTACAATCAAAAGTGGCTTAATTGTTTTTAAATTATTCTCCATGAAGATCAATACACTTTTACCACTCCGACTTAGGTACCACCGAATCGTACATTTAGAAAGCAAAAACCGCTTATTCAGATGTCTAAGAATGTTGACTTTGCAATTTATTTTTGATATTCAGCAATAAAACGAAAACATTGTGTGCCAAATCAATACTATACCGCAGATAACCCATCAAATCGACGTTTTAAGTGCTCAAAATATCCGAAAAATTTTGGCAAACAAATGGTTGTGTACTATTCAGAATTGATCATCCTATGTTACACTAACGGTTGCAACATATCCAGTTTTTTAAAAACACAAGCGATCATTTGCTTCAAAATGCTTCGTGCGCGAACACTTTTGATGAATTTTGCTCATTTTGAAAAACTCACATAATTGATAGCTGTTTTTTTTTTTTGGCTCATACGCCTATATCCACGATTCTTCACTTATCACAATGTCATAAAAGGATTTTGAAGCACGGTGAATGTAAGTTTTGAGCATTTTTTTTGAACAATTAACAAGAACTTTTTTTGAGCGATTTTGGGATTGAACGCGAACAAATCTTTTTGACGGCCAAATGTTTATGTAATATTAAATATATGCTGACCCAAGAATGCCTTAATTTCACAATAATTCTCATAACTTTTTTGTAGTATCAGTTCACGCACAGCATCAATGTTTTCCAGAACAACAATCGATTTTGGACGACTTTACGAAATTCGTCATTGGGCGGGCGAACTACGGTCACGATTAAATTTGGTAACCCATCGATAAACACGGTTTCTTGATAGTGTTTTATCTTTAAGAATCAAATCAAGTGCACCAATGCACTACTGTTGAGTTAATGTCAGACGTTGTAGTAAATAATTGCAAGAAAATGTTTACGATTAAATTCAATTTTTTTGGCCGAGATCAATTTTTTATGTTACTGTAAACGCAAATAGCGCTCGTAAGTTAAAACGTTCTGAGTACATACGTCAAAAATATCAAACTTTATGATAGATACTTGAGATACCAGATGGCAGCAGCAGGATTTTTCAATCCCCAAAATATAGAAAGCAACCCTCGTATAAATTAAATTTTAAAAAATATGAAAAATTCGGCTTTTTTTAACAAAAAAAATATTTTAATATTCTGCAGTTAGGTAGTAAATTCTTAATAACACAGTTGAATTTGTCAGAAAAAACTTTATTAAATTTAAAAAAAAAAGATTAATTTTGGTCTAAATTAGTGGGTTAATTTCATGGAAGCTGAATTTAATGAATCTTTATTTTGACAAAATATTTACCTTAGTGTCATTGAAATGCATCAACAATGCAATATAATAAATTCCGGTAAAACAGCAACCAGCTTAGGCACATGAAATTGTGTCTACTCTTTTTAACAACTCAGCCCAATAAGGTTTTAGAAGCAGTTTATTACTACTTTGTGTATTTTTGTGCAAATTTATATAAATACATATGAAGCAATGCATGTTTTTGTTTTTCACATTTCATTTTTTTTACTTAAAAAAACAATTAAGAATTCTAAAATGTTTCTTTGCATTCGAGACTATTTATATAGAAGGCATGCCCTGCCCTTATTCCCCCTGAAAAAACGAAACTTTACCGGATGTCCACGTACAACCATTTGTCTCCAATATCATCCACATATATCCTTTTAATCAAACGTATATTATACATTAGCTAAAGATAGCCGAACTATCTAGTAACTAGCTAACTGACTACAAGTATCTTTTGCTTATTGTAATTACTATTACAACTGCTAAAACGACCATCTAAATGAGGCTTATATTATACAGAATGTTTCACTTAACAACTCTTAACTTAACAAATCTCGAATTTAAGCGAGCATTATTAGTAGAAAGTTTAGAAATGTTTTTCGTATCTGTGATTTAGATTTTATAAAATTATTTAAGTGCATATTTGCTACAGACGATTATTGAGCAGGTTTGGTCTAATAAGAGAAACCATTGAGATATATAAAACTAAAAATATAATATCAGTTGCAATTAAAGTTTGCAAATAAATAAAGCATAGCGTCCTATATTGTACAATTTATAATTGTTTTGCATTAATTTTTGTCTTAGGTCCCTTATAGTTACTTGTTCTTTTTTTTGTTAATTATATCAATTTTTCTCTAATGAAAGCGCTAGTAAATAGTGTTAGAACGTAAGCTAGAAATAAGCTATACAGAACGTTACATCAAAAGTTGTTTAAGGGGAGGTGAAACCCAAATGGCTAAAATCCGTAATTTTCATCCGAATGACTTGAAATTTTGATATTTTGTTCATATTAGTCTACATAAAAAAAATGAAGCAAAACCTCGAAAAAAATCTCCCCCCCTTTTTATTAATTAAAATATTATTGTTCAAAAAAGAGCATTTTTGGCGTAATATTTTGACAACAATTTTTATCCGATTTACTTCAAATTTCGCACAATTCATCCTCATTCTATTATCTACTATTCCTAAAGATGGAATTTAAAATTTTTACTTTGTTCTAGAGTTATGCTTTGTTGAATAATAAAATGCACAAAATAGGCCGATTTTGGGCTATTTTTCGGTATTTTGCATGTTTGAAATGTTGTAACTTTTGCTTAAAAAAATTAATCAAAAATCCGTCTTTAGAAATATTTTATTATACTTTGAAGATTATGTGTACCAAGTTTGAAGTTAATCGGCTGAAAATTGGCTGAAAAAAATAACGCCGAGTGTCAGAAAACTGAAAAAAAAGTTTTCGAGATAATCGCGTTTAAAGTTTCGAAATGATTATTTCGTTTTTATTTGAAGTGTATTGAAACTTTGAACATTATACAGTGATGGGCAAAAGTATGGAACCAAGTAAATATCTCGAGAAATACAAGTCAGATTGAAAAAAAAAGATACGTGTTTAATATTTTAAAAAAAATCTATCTAATGATACTACTTTCGATCCCTTACCCCACCCCCAGGGGTGGGAAGGGGGTCAACTTTGAAATCTTAAATAAAACACACAAAAACAGAAGCGCGCATACATACACACCTATCTACCTACACAGACGACCGCTTTCTTTGTTTGTCCGTCAATTACAGCGTTATCTATCATTAATAGAAAAAATATTACAGACAAATAATACGTATTTTTAGCCGTAGAATCCGAATCTGCAATAAAAACCGGGAATCATATTTAAGATTTCAAAGTTGATCTCCTTCCCACACCCTGGGGGTGTAAGTAGGGGTCGAGTGTGAAATCATTAGATAGATTTTTTAAAATATTAAACACGTATTTTTAAATTTTTCGATCTGACTTGTATTTCTTGAGATATTTACTTGGTACCATACTTTTGCCCATCACTGTATAAATACAGTACCTACATTAGGATGCCATGCCTGGGCCATAACTAGGACATTCTTGTGCTACTTTAATATAAATATGCTAAAACACATTTATACTGAAGCGTACGCAGAAATGCCAAAATTGACGCTGTGCATTACCAAACAAAATATTAAAATAATATAATTTGTAATGCAGATATTGATATTTTGATTTCACTGCGCAATAGTGAAGGATTCACAGTATATGAAACTGTAATAAAAAATGTTTTCCATTTTTGCGATTTTTCATAATTTTTGGGTTTTACCTCCCCTTAAATAAATTATGATATGTTATTTTTGTCAGTAAGACCAGTTTTAAATTACTGTAAATAAGAGATAAAAAAATAAATTTAAAAAGTTACTAAAAATAAAAAATAAAATAAAATTTGACTAAATTCATTTTATGTTAAATTATTTTAAGTTAGATATATTTAATCAGCAAGTACCATAATATTTGACAAAATTCTATACTTCTATGTTAGCGTGATCTGCTGGCAAGAGCAAATTTGACATGGCATATTTTTTTACTACTGATATCTTAACCGAACCTAGAAAAAGCAAGGCTTGATAAGTAACATTCGAACGATGATGGCTAAGAATTTCGCAGGAGTTGAGTCATTCAGTTATTAATCAACTACAAGTAAATCAAATGTAGCTTATCAATTTTAAATATTTGTCATTATGGATCTGTATTGTTCTCAATTTCATATTGTTTTTATTTAAAATTGACTAATTGTTTTGTTTGTTTTAACTAAATATTAATTAAAACAAAAATTTTGTGACAAGAAAATACAGGTTTTACAACTTTACATTTAATTATTTTAAGATTGACTAATTGTTTTGTTTGTTTTAACTAAATATTAATTAAAACAAAAATTTTGAGACAAGAAAATACAGGTTTTACAACTTTACATTTAATTATTTTTAATCGGATAAAATTTAGAAAAAGAATATTTTTTGGTATTTAGGCTATAACTTTCTTGCTGCATGAATATGTCTACTTTTTACATACGAAAAGTTTCTAGTTTGGTAAAAATTGTCTACATTAGTTGTCTAAATTAGTTGTTATTTTTTTTTTTTTTATTGTTTAATTAATTTATAACATGTACTATTTCATTATATAGACTAACAATAATCAGAGTATTATTTTTTTAAATATTTTGATATTTCAATTAGTATAAAACATATTAAGTATAGTAAAAAAAAAAATCTGAATCTCAAAAAACTGCAACAACTATCAATCTGCTCATCTTAGCTAGTATTTTCTGTAGGAGTAATAAAATGAAACCATTCCCTTCTGAACAATATTGTTAATTATTATGTTTGCCAGTACTTAAAAATATGCGTTACTTCCTAATTAAATCTGTCTAATAATGACTAAACGATATGTTTCCATCCTAAGGTTTTGTTAGGTCATCTTAATTCTAGATTGCATAAATCTAACTTACCATTTGTTGCTAACGAACTAATACTAATTTCATGTCACTTTGAATAAATATTTAAAAATTCTAAATATGGAAATGTGTTTTGTTTGATGTTCTAGCACCAGTTACAAAGGTGGATTTTTTGTGAAAACAAAAATATTTACTGCATCAACACCGACACAGCAACTCCATAATTATAAATATTTAACATCGGCATATTGCACAACAACATCCAAAATATAATAAATTTTATAAAATTTATTTGTATGTAATATATTAAAGAAAATACAGACTTTGTAATTCTAAATAAATTTTTACTTTTAATATTATATAAAAATAAAATACATTTTATAAATAGATGGCGAATTCTGTGCAATTTGCATATTTTTGCTTCGATTTGTATTTTTTAATGTAATCTTTTTTTAAGACAACGTTTCCTTGGATCAAACATTCATGGGAAAAAATTTACATGCTGAAGAGTTCAGCAGAAATTCTTTAAAATCAAACATATATCGCTTAGTCATTTATGATTCAAAGTTTTCATTACAATCCAAATTACCATGTGCACGTGGCCAATTAAAATAATTTTAATATGTATAATTTCCTATAATTAATTCTGTACCAGACCGAATGATGACTGTTAAATACTCGAAACCACAATCATCAATTTTCCATAAAATAAAATAAATACGAGTGAACATTGAGACTTCAATTTATTCAATTATATTTTATTTATCTACATTGGATCTTCAAAGTTTTAAAATTAAATTACATATTTTATATTTACATTATGTAAAAAAAATTCTTCAAATATCATCATCATCATCAACTGTGCGTGAGCATCATTCGCCTTTTGTTTCCTCCCCGTAGCGTTTTCTGTAAGTTCCGGTCGTGTTTCTTGTCCATAGACTATTTTCTCGAGTCCGTGACATTTTAGCAACAAACCTATTTTTCCTATTTTATTTGGATAAATAGTATAGCTAAAGCAAAATACTAAAAATATATATTAATAAATTTAGCAACAGAGCATACAAATATATTTTTGAAATTCCAATATAGGCTAGCTAATTATTTTTTTAAATTTTTATTGAATTTTAATAAACAGTGTAGCCTAAATAAAAATTTTGAAACATTGCTGAGTTTTTTTTCTGAAAGTTGGCAACACTATAGACTATATAAATTAAATAATGTTTCTGGATACTAGGCGAATCATTTTTGAAAATTTTAGTTTTCTCGAATGAATGGTGAAACTTAAATAAAATTTTAGTAATTTTTTTCTCAGATTATTGACAACCATCTACCTAAGTATAATTATATAAATTTATAGACAGTAGGAGAAATCGTTTATCAAAATTAAATTAATTTTAAATAGAGTATAACCAAAATTAAATTTTACAAATTTAGTAATCTAGGAAAAGATGCTATCAAAACAAACGAACGCACGACCCTCTTTTTTTAAGGGCTATCTACCGATGGTATTAGTTTTATTTTATACGATTTTTAAAGTTACCCTTCTGCACCCCTAACATATATTTTACTTTATATTTAACTTTTATGTAATTTTTTCAAAATTTTATTTTATATTAAGGTAACACAATTAAAAATTAAATTAACGTGTTTTTAATTTTTTTAATTATTTATTGTTTTAAGGGGTCACCTACTCATTATGTGGACACTCGTATGTATTCATTAGTAAGTTTGACTATTTATAACTCGTTAATATTAAATGTTAGAAAAAAGTATTAATTTTTTTTTATTTGTTTTACATAAGAAATTTCCATTTTTTATTGTAAATTAAGATTCTTCAGAAAAAAATACATTAACTTCACCTACAATTAACTCTTCTTCCCTCTATCCGAATCCAAATATAAAAACAAACTAATAACACTTATTTTATTGTGACATTCATAAATTATTGTATAATTTTGAAGTTGATAAATTCATTTATTCTTTTGATAGTAATAATATTATTTTTCTAAGAGTGTTTTTAAGCCCAAGTTATGACAACGCCATCATCGATAATTACTTTTATGAATAAATAATAATGAATTATTTTGCAATTATATTTAAGTGTAGTAATTTAATATTTTATATTCTCTATCTATAAACAAAATTATAAGTTACAGAACAATTAATTAATATATTAAAAAAAGTTCTTTTCTTTTAATATCAACATGTCACAAAATGAAGTAAACGTGTTTTGGGCATTACAACCTATGAATTATTATATAAAAATTATTTCAGTTTATCCGTATATATTTTTGGAAAAACAAATACTTTTAAAGCCAAATATATTTGTATTCGCCGCAAAATTAATAATATTTTCACTTCTGTATCTGTATTCATATTGGAAAGTGGTCGACAGCTGCAGTTATAAAGATGACTTTGCATTGTTTTTAATAATATGCACCCATGGTTTGGTTTTTACTTGCACAGTATTAAATTTTATAAATTGTTTCATCGTTGCAAACTGCATGAAAAGAACAATAATTTCTATTAATTCTATTGACAAATATATACCGAAATCATTTACTGATATTCATTACAAATTTATTCGAAAAATTATTATATGTTTTCAATATTTTAAAATATTTAATATTATCTTCGCAATAATATCATCGTTACTGATGTTAGAAAATTCAAAATATGGTGTTTTATCATTTTCATTAATGTATCTAACTGACTCACTATTGGAATATCAATTTATTTTTATTTTGTGCTGTTTAATAAGCAAAATTATTTATATTAATCAAATGCGAGAAGATTTAATACAGAATAAAAAAGTATTATATGATGTATATGATAAATGCTACAATATATTTTACGATGCAAATACATATTTTGCTTTACATTTTATCGCAAAATTTTTGATTGTATTTGCTGATGTGGTATTTTCAATTTACTATACAATAAATGTGGAAAGAAATGGTTATTTAGATTTCGTAATAATTATTATACTTGTTAGCTGGATATGGATATTAATAATTGGATTAATTATTATTATATATCTTTGTGAATACATTTATTTTCAGGTATTAACTTAAAATTTAATATGTAGATTAGTAACTATACCTCCTATTTTAAAATTGTTGTTATTATTACATACATACATACACAATCACGCCATATACCCGTGACACTAACACTTTTTACTATCCCAAAATAAGTCTCCTCCAAACATCTTTATCCAGACAAGCAACTTTAGCTTCATCCACATTCATATTTCTTCACATACCTGCTCTTGTATTTCTACTAATTGGATAATTTCGCAAAATTTTCTCAATCATGCCACTCCAACTAGATACTACATCGGACATCCACACAAACGTTTAGCTTCAAAATCATTCATATAATTTTTTTTAACCAAACGTTTATTAAATATTCCCTTAAGATATACGAATCATTTTAACTGATTAACACAAACTTTTGCTACAATATTTTTATTTCAATTTCACACTCATAATACATTAACTTACTTAGTAACCGATTCCTCCTAGTTAGTTGTTAATTGAATTGGAAAAATTTAATTTAATTTAAATGATATAAATTTAATGATTGAAATTTATGATAATAAAGCAAATAACCAAATCTCAAAAAGTATTTTTTTAAATTATTATTATTATTATTAAAAATTAATGAATTGTATGATATTATATTGTAGACAAATAAAATATATAATTCTATAAACAAATGGCGTCATTATCATAATGAAATAAGTAATCATGTAAGTGCAATATTCAATTAATAATTATTATTAATATACAGTATACAGACGTCATGGTCAACTTCATCACTTTTCATTAAATTAAAGAAAAAACTAGTAACACATTGAAACAAATTTTTTTGCTTTTTATATCATATTTATTTTTAAAAAAATATGTTGATGGTGACCATATGGTTCGTATCATAGCTGAGATAAAAATCAATGAACAGAATCCACTGGACAAAAACTCCAATTCAAAAGCCTAATTTGTAAAAGTGAACGTTTAGTCAAACGCTTATAGAACATAAATGCATTTGAAAAATTTGGTTTTAAGTACCTAGGTTGAGTTGGGTAAAAAATTTATAATCAATTGTTATAATTTTTGGATTTGTGTTTTTTTCGCCGAAATTTTGTTCACTGAGTTTTAAGTTTAAAATTTCTCCGTACGTCAACTCATATTTAACGTTTTCCTATTTTAGGTGGACACATTTGCACTGAACTTGTATCATAAGAAAATTAAATTTACAGTTTTAGATATGTTTGATATAAATTTTAAATGTTTATATGCTGTAAGTTATTTATTTAAATAATATGAAATTTATATATAACATGTAAAAAATTTTTTTTTTTTGCAGCTGATTGCAGCTTGTTCAACATACTACGCTATTTTGTTACAATTCAAATAATGTAAAACTTTTTGAATAAATGTAATTGATTCTCACAATTTTTTATTTAGAAAGAGATCAACAATAAAAATTTGTTTTATTATAAAAATAAGTACATGTTTTCCGTTACATTATAATATCAATAATTATAGATATATGGACATTAGCGACATGTGCCCATAAGTGTGTTGCCGAAACTTTTCCATTTAAGCAGGAATTATTTCCTGCAAAAACAATTTTTACTTTATACTCATTTATAATAGAAATCTATCATACATGCTTTTACCACTTTGATTGCAAGGAAAATGGTACAGTAATTAGTACGGTGTCTGCAACATTTTCAAAAAATAAATAGAAATTTATATAGAAATTCTTCACATAGCTTCTACATGATGAATATGAACTTCGTTTATGTGGGTATATGAATTTGAGTCGTCAGCTAGTTCGCTCGCTCGCTCGTCAGTCAAAATTTTGTGATCGCAACTTCTCCTAGCCTAGACGGTTCAACAGATTTTTAATGAAATTTTCGGGATAGACTTATTAAATTCCCAAGATGGACATGTGATTTTATTTTTTCCAGTGATGCTAACTTTCCGAGAACAAAATTACTAAAATTAAAAACAAAAATATTGTGGCTACATTATTTATTCGATTTTGATTAAATTTTCAGAAAAGATTTCTTTAATCTACAATTAAATTATATAATTTTAATAAAATATTGTTTTGCTAAACTTCCGAGAAAAATTACTAAATATTTAAAAATTTATTATGGCGACATTATTTACCCCATTTTAATCAAATTTTTACAGAAGAGATTCTTAACGCCTACATAAAATATATAATTTTAATAAAATAGAGTGTTGTCAAATTTCAGAGAAAAAACTTACCGAAATTTTTAAAATTTTATTATGACCATGTTATTTAACCGATTTTACTTAAATTTGCACAAATGATTTCCTGGTATCTATATAAATTATATAATTTTAACAAAATACAGTGTTGCCAAAGAGAAAAAATTACTAAAATATTAAAAAATTTATTGTGACTAGATTATTTATCCGATTTTGACTAAATTTTCAGAAAAAAATTCCTTTAGTGGCCGCATAAATTATATAATTTTAACAAATTGCAGTATTGCCAAGTTTCAAAAAGAAATAATTACTACACTTAAAAAAAAAATATTACGGCCACATTATTTGCCGTTTTTAATCAAATTTTTAAAAATAGTTTTAGTGCCCATATAATTTATATAATTTTATCAAAATAAAGTGTTACCAACTTTCTGAGAAAAAAAATTACTAAATTACATAGAATTTTTTATGGTTATATTTTTTACATATAATTAACCAAATTTTTACAAAAGATTTTCTCTAGTGCCTGCAAAACTTATATAGCTTTACTTCGATTTTCCAAAAATAAAATTACCCAAATTTTTTAAATTTAATTTAGTTATATTATTTATGGTTTCAAATATATACCGGATGTTCGTTCGTTAAGTTCGTATTGGCGTTTAACATGTAATTTCGATAAATTGCGATATACTACTTTCTCGAGTAAAATTCGAAGAAATACTTGGTTTTAGTTTTAATTTACTAGCATGTGCCGTTTGGGCGCTAGAATATTTTTATGATTTTTTGTTTTTATTTTTTTTTCAAAAACTATGAGGTGTAGGAAAATAAGCATGACATGGAAAAATGCGAAATAATGAGTAAGATAATTAAGTGAAGAAACCATTATTCTACGATGCATCGTTTAGTAGAAAAAAATTAAAAACGTGTTATCGCATCTAGTCTGAGTGGAGATCAACACATTTAGTATTCGCGGAGCACCGAGCAACTACTCGCCGAATCCCGAATAGTTGGAGATGGGTTGTAAGTACACTTACACATACCGGGTGTTCGTTCGACAAGCTCGTATGGGCGTTTAACATGTAATTTCGATAAATTGCGATATACTACTTTTTAGAGTAAAATTCGAAGAAATACTTAGAATACTTTTCGATAGGGCATAAAAAGTTCTATAATTTGATTTTAGTTTTAATTTGCTAGTATGTGCCGTGTGGGCTCTAGAATTTTTTTTTAATTTTTTGGTTTGTTTTTTTATTCTC
This sequence comes from Clivina fossor, assembly GCA_963966155.1. Lineage (NCBI taxonomy): Eukaryota > Metazoa > Arthropoda > Insecta > Coleoptera > Carabidae > Clivina > Clivina fossor. The sequence goes on along the minus strand of OZ014552.1, from coordinate 4,472,475 downwards.
AAAAACTATGAGGTGTAGGAAAATAAGCATAATATGGAAAAATGCGGAATAATGAGTACAATAATTGAGTAAAGAAACCATTATTCTAGGATACATCGTTTAGTAGAAAAAAATTTCAAACTGAATTTTTGAAAATTTGACAAGGGGGGACCCTTGGGATTTTTTCAAAATATATAATAAATATAGTACTCATTATTCCGCATTTTTCTGTATTATGCTTATTTTCCTGCACCTCATAGTTTTTGAGAAAAAAAATAAAAACCAAAAAATCTAAAAAAAATTCTAGCGCCCACACGGCACATACTAGCAAATTAAAACTAAAACCAAATTATAGAACTTTTTATGCGCTATCGAAAAGTATTCTAAGTATTTCTTCGAATTTTACTCGAGAAAGTAGTATATCGCAAATTATCTAAATTGCATGTTAAACGCCCATACGAACTTAACGAACGAACACCCGGTATATGCAAGCTTTGCTTTGTTTATTTTGTCTCGTGTCAAAATACCATGACAGTACCGGAAAGAACGAGCACGCCAAATATGCGCTCAGCTTCCAGCGGATAATCCAACTACACCAATGATTCACAAAGTGGTCTATATCGACTCCTAGAAATCGATAGGTTTAACCGTAGAGTCTACCATTAAACCTATCACAGCGAGTAGCACTGTGTCAGCTGTCAAAAACGCATTTAAAGTTGATGAAATTTTATCGGTTCAATATTAGAACGGCGGAGGATTTACCCAAAACAGAAAATATTGGCACGTTGTCTACGAGACAAAAAATTTTGGGGATTTCTGATCCACACCATTACACCATTGTATTATTCCAAGTAAATCTAAAAATAAAAATGAGTTGCTACATTTATTTTCACCATACTGCAGTACATGAAAAAAGAATATTTTTTTAATCACTTTCTATTTTATCAAAATTCTAAAAACATCTTTACTTATGAGTAACTTAAACGTAACATATTCTTCACATTACCAAATTAATTTTTTTAGAAAAATTCATAAAAATATTTAGTTTCAACCATAAAATGTTTACTGTAAAAGTTTTTACAGAATTTTAATATCTTGTTTAGTTTTTGACATTTCGAGTTTCTGGTAGTGAAAGTAAACATCCTCTCCCTCCTCTCTATCGCTCAATATATATAAGAAAGTTATTTAAACATAAAATTTATTTTTATTGAAAAACATAGTACTCTATCAGGCAAGCATTAAGAGAAAAGGTTCTGAAAGTGTGGCTCGCAAACTACTGGTTGGCTGGAAGTTTATATCGGGAGGGTCGCATTAAGTACATCTGTTTATTACGTTTTTGTATTAAGTATATTCATTAAAAAACTAAAATAATACAGTTCTTAAATTTTATGAAATATTTTTTCCTTTTTTTGAACTATGCATTACAAGCGAGTAAATCGTCAAAATTTTTATTTTTGAAATTAGGTCACAACACGTAAAAATTTGGAAAGTTTTGATATACTCTGCATAAAATAGATTGTGATGAAATTATTAACACGGTTACTAATCAAAATAACTCTTCAAAAAGATATTGATTGGATTTTTAAAAAAATAATAAGTTATTGTGTTTTAACCTTACAATAATTATTTATATTGTTATGTTCATATTATCATTGTAAAATTATTTATTTTTGCAATAATATATTTTATACTTGATAATAAATATTTTCGAATATTTAACATTTTTGATATTGTTAAAGTTGTTTTAGCGCCAAATTTTAAAGTAGATGCTGTAGTTGTGTTGCATAACTCTACCATTTTACATAAATAAATTTGTAGTTTTTACATAAATTTTGTAATTTTGTTATAAACCTGTTATATAAATAATTTTTGAAGTGAATTTAAATAATACAAGTTTAGATTTTAGTAAAAGTTAGAATTATGTAAAAAAATAATTAAGTATTATATAATACACAAATCTCCTTAAAACATAATAAATTTTTTTCAATACTGTTAATTTATATGAGATTATGTTTTGAAGATACATTATACGCTATAACTAAAATAAAGAAAATTACGGTTAGGATCGGAAATAATGTGTATGGTTCGAATACGATTCGAATGTATTTCGGATTTAAATCAGATCTGACATAGTTCGAATACAAGTCGGGCATAGTTTAGATACTGATCAGATTCGGATCGAATTCGGATAAAATGGCTTCGATATAAATCAGATTCCGATAGGATCAGATAAGGACATTTTAAAAACTGCTTATTTCTATTGCCGACCGCTGTGTCGCACCCCTTCTTTTGAGATATCAGCATTTTCTAGTCATGAGATAAGTCTACGCTATCTCTAGCTAATTGTAATCATCGGTCATTTGATGTCAACCACAATCGCTGATGTGGAATGTGGATGGGCCCTTGGTAACAAAACATAACTCCGTATTTCGATGTTAAAGAGCAGAGGCCTTGTCTATGTTGCCAGTTTTGTATGACAGTGTTCTACAAGTTTTGTTACAGCACAATAGTTGATATTTTCCAGGCTATGCTATTTTTCAATACAAAAAACAAATAGAATTTAAAAAATACTCATCTAGCAATATGGATTTTACTCTGAAGTGAAATTGGGTTTGTAAACTATTTTAGTGCATGGCTCTTTACAATATCTAAAAGGTTTGAACGCGTTATTTCTAAACTGTGTGCTGTACTGGACGGGATATTGTAAAAATATATACCGGGTGCCTCATGTAAGCTGTTATGCATTAAAGTTTTGAGAGTCGTGAGAGATTAAACTTTTATTATATTAGAAAAATTAAAATAAAAAACATTATTTAAACATTATAACGATATTTATGTATTTTTTTACATTTTATTACACTTATTATAACATTTACTAAATGTTGTATATTGCGCACAATTTGACTTTTTGCATATCATTAACAGCAAAAAATATAGAAAGTGACTATTTATACATACGGTATGTATACGCAATTAGCTATTTATACATACGGTATGTATACGCAATTGGCTATTTATACATACAGTATTTTTACGTAATTGGCTATTTAGGGTAGATTAGGTTAGTAGGTTGGTTTAGATTTTTCTTTTTTTTAGTATGTATAAATAGCCAATTGCGTATACATACCGTATGTATAAATAGCCTCATCCAAAAATATATATATCCAAACAAATATCGTTGCACATTTATCAAAAATAAATAATAAAACATACACAAAATACTGTTTTCATTAAGAGTAATAGCTGTCAGTATTAAATAATTAATAGTTTATAAATAAAATTTTGTTAAAATAAAACTATTTTAGGTTAAAATCGACGTTTCGAAAAATTGAACGTCCGTCTTTATCAGGATAAATGATAAAAATGACATTACAGTAAATGTAATGATAAAGACGAATGTTGCGTTTTGTTGGAACGTCCATTTTAAATAAATGTTAATAGAGAACTTTAACCTAAAACAGTTTTATTTTAATATAATAAGTTCTAAAAGATTTTTTACAGTATAAAATTTTTCGTATTTTATTTTCTTTATACAAGGTGTCTTCCTAAGTTTACATAATATATTATTTTTGTATCAAGACATATACAACTGCTCAAGTTTTTTAATCATAAATAAAATTAAGATTTGTTTCATTAAAATACGAATGTAATAATTTAAAATTTTTTTTTGCTTTAATTTAATCAATTTGCTACTGTTTGTGTTTTACGATTTAAATTCTTAAAATATTTATTATAATTCAAAATAAATAAAATATTATTTTCAAATTATACGCTAATAGTATAGAAAAGTGTTTCGCAATGATACCAACTTAATCTCCATTTATTTTAGTATAATCTTTCCCGTTATATATATATATAGTTCAGTGGTTAGATAATATGGGCGAGATCTACTGTGTGAACAAGCATTGTCAAAACAAAACAATTTATATCAACAATATGCTTTTGTATTTCTTCCGAATTTAAAATTTTAACCGGCAAAAAAATTATTTAACTTTAATAAACATTGCTGATTATTAAACTCTTCAAATTTATAACTGACAAAAGTAGTGCTTAAATGCTTTATCCTTATGTTTTTTTAGAAATCATAAAAAAAATTTGAACATTAATAATAATTTAAGATTTTTATTTTTATTGAAATAATATTTATAGATGCACTATTAATATTTGTGATACTTTTATATTAGGTAGGTATATATATATATTAGGGTGTTTCGAAAAAAATCGAATCAGCTGGCCCTGGGCTCAAATCAAAGATTTGGGTCTACAATATACCCATACAAGTCCATTCGCGATTTAAAAAATGTTTAGAGGGTGCACCGAGCTGCAAAAATGCCAATTTTTAGACCTTTTTTTAGATAATCGCCCAAAATCTTGTCTTAAAAGCATCGGATCAAGTCGTGCCTTTGATATTTTGTGACCAGAACAATACTGAACAAGTTAGACCTGCGGATAATGGGTTGGCGTTAGGTCTTGGTAAGTGATAATTTTTTAAAATCACTTTTTCAACTTTTTTCAAATGTTGAAAAAATAATTTTTAAAAATTATCACTTACCAAGACCTAACGCCAACCCATTATCCACGTGTTTAACTTGTTCAATATTCACTTGGTCATAAAATATCACAAGAACTACTTGATCCGATGACTTTAAGACAAGTTTTTGGGTCATTATCTAAAAAAAAAAGGCTACACAAATTGCATGTTTTTATGATTTCAAAGAATTTTCACACTCCTACACCTGACGCCAACCCATTATCCGCAGGTCTAACTTGTTCAGTATTGTTCTGGTCACAAAATATCAAAAGCACGACTTGATCCGATGCTTTTAAGACAAGATTTTGGGCAATTATCTAAAAAAAAAGGTCTAAAAATTGGCATTTTCGCAGCTCGGTGCACCTTCTAAACATTTTTTAAATCGCGAATGGACTTGTATGGGTATATTGTAGACCCAAATCTTTGATTTGAGCCCAGGGCCAGCTGGTTCGATTTTTTTCGAAACACCCTAATATACAGAGTGTCCAAGATAACTTCTTATGCATGGGGATCTCCGGAACTGTTAGAGATACGACCTCGGTTAAATTAGATGAAAGTTGCCTCATTAGTAGGCGAGTTTAGTCATCTTTTGTTTTTTCCAAAAAATTCCTTAGGTTACTAGATATAGGCAAAAATGCAAATTTTGCTTTTTTATATTTTCGCTTATAACTCTCGTATGCAAAACGATAAATTATTTTGGTTTGCACTTTCTTAAGACACTTTTTTACACAGAATTTCCAGGAGTAACCAAAATTTTTTTATCATGTACCGTTTTCGAGATTTATGATGCAACTTTCATTTTTCTTATGTAACTAGTATTTCAGTGTAGTGTCATTAAAAAGATTTTTTTTTTTCTCTTTCCAGTGATATAACATTGTCCTATTTTATTTTGAATAATAACATGGAAAATTGAAAAAAATCTATTTTGCAAAGTTATAATTTATTTTTTTAGTTGAAAACCGAGTATGCCATATCAAAACAAATGAAACATGAGAAATAGGCTTTGTTTTCGTTATTATTAGATTTTTGGTTTTGCTTTTCTTCTGATTATTGTCTTAGTTAGTTAGTTAGTTTTATTAGAGTGCTTATTGAAAGAATTTTAATTCATGGAGCAGTTTGAAAATTTAGAGAAGTTTGAAATGCTTTATTGTTACATTCGTTGTCAAAGTAACGCAGTATTAGCCGCGGAAATGTATTTAAATTTATATCCTTAAAGAAGGCAACCCAGTGTAGGAATGTATAACATATTAAACATGAATTTGATTGAGTACGGTATTAAATACCTAAAACTAACCTAACACAAGCTATGCATAAGAGAACACGTATGTTCATTCTAGAAAACGATGGTTTGTTTCAACACTTAATGTAATTTTACTGTTATAGTTATTAGTTATTACGAATGTAAAATATAGCATTAGTATTTTATAAATTGTTTTTTTTTTTAGATTATAAGTCTATATTATTGTTTAAACTAAAGTGGGCTCATGTTTCATTTGTTTTAACATGGCCTACTTAGTTTTTAACTAAAAAAATGAATTATTACTTTGCAAAATAGATTTTTTTCAATTTTCCATGTTATTATTTAAAATAAAGTAGGACTATGTTATATCACTGGAAAGAAAAAAAAAAGATATTTTTAATGACACTACATTGAAATACTAGTTACATAAGAAAAATGAAAGTTGCATCATAAATCTCGAAAACGGTACATGATAAAAAAAATTTGGTTACTCCTGGAAATTCTGTGTAAAAAAGTGTCTTAAGAAAGTGCAAACCAAAATAATGTATCATTTTGCATACGAGAGTTATAAGCGAAAATATAAAACAGCAAAATTTGCATTTTTGTCTATATCTAGTAACCTAAGGAATTTTTTGGAAAAAACTAAAGATGACTAAACTCGCCTACTAATAAGGCAACTTTCATCTAATTTAACCGATGTCGTATCTCTAACAGTTTCGGAGATCCCCATGCATAAGAAGTTATCTTGGACACTCTGTATATATATATATATAATTTTTGTAAAAATTGTAGTAATATTAACGGTATATGTAAATAATATTTAAAAAAAAAATATAAATTTCTTTATTTTTGTAAAGATATATACAAATATTTACAATAAATACAGATTACTAAAACAGTTTATAGTAATCTATTTTTAAATAATAATATATAATTATATAATAATATAAAAAGTTGTCGTCGATTTGAAAATGTATATTATATATCGAAAAACTCATAATGGATTATATTTTAAACAGGCAATTCATTTTTGTGGTCAATTTTTTCCATTGAATTCAAAATAAAATTTTTTATTATTTGAAGACCTTTATTTTCCTGTAAGTAATTTTAAATTAGTTGATTCTATCAGTAACATCATTTAGTTTTTAATTTACTCAATACTATCTTTTGCATATTACATTTATATATTTCCAGTATCCATTTATCATATTTCAAGTGCATTTTTTATCGTAATATATCAAAATTTTATACGTTATATACATTAAAAACAAAAAACAATTTATTACCTCTCATTATGTTCGCATATAAAGTTTAATATGATTTGACCTGTCATTAGAGAATACGCTTTACATATTATTATGATTGTATAAATTAAAATGCTCGCAGAAATGCTGATATATTATTATAACATTAAAACCTTTCTCTTTGATTTTCTGGCAAGATTACTATAAAATTTCGTTAAATACTTTTTCATTTTTGAAGAAGCGGTAAATAATCTTGTGTTGAAATAACTCACAAATTTTAATGTGTTGCTGGTAGTACAAGGGGGCTGCAATATAAAACAATATTAAATTTTTATTTCTTTGTTATTTTTGATTATGATGTTTGTTTGTTTTCTCTTATGGTGTATTGCGTCACTTACTGTTAAACAAGTAAAATTTCATCGAGTTTTATTTTTAATTATATCTTGCTTATTAATCTTCTAGTTCAGTATCTACATTCAGTCCGTATATGTCTGCCAGTTTGTCAAATCTAGAACTCCAAGATTTTAAGTAGTTGAATTCGTGATTTTCGTCGTCCGTACCTAAAAATATATGTCAATTATTATCATTATTAACATATCATTTTCGGTTTTAATATTTGAATTTATAATATTAAAACATGTTAAGACGGATTTGGATCTATTGTAAAATTTTACTATATTAATATAAAAAATGTTTATTATACACAGAGTATTTTATGGGGCATATTAATTTCGATTTCTGATTACTTAATGTACTTTTGTCAATTTATTTTTTAACAAAAAAGTCAATTTTTTTAAAAGTTTTATACTTAAAATATTGTATGCTTTTTATTATTCATATTATACAGGCAATAAGTGTATTTTTTCTGAAATTAAATATGTATAAAATTCAAATATCTTTGCAACATAGTTTGCAACAATTTGCCAGTCAATTAAAAAATTAGAAATCTACTGTACAAGATTAAAAGTATATGGGTAAACATAGAACAATTTGATGTTATTACAAATATTATATTTCTATACAACAGTTGGCAATACTATTCAAAAAATAAATTTTGCAATTATTGTGCATATAAAAAATCTATCCTGATTTTTTTTTAATTTGTACGAGTAGTATTTGTGTAGTTTTCTTTCAAGCATTTACTAAAATGTAGCTAAAATAAAATATTAATATTTTTTAAAAGTTAGCATTATTTTACAAAAATAAAATTGCGTAATCATTATTGAAACTGAAAGAATCTAACTTGAAACTTTTATTAAAATTGGTAACACTATACAAATAAAAATATGTATTTATTTTGGATAAAAAGAGTAGTGCCAAAATAAAATATTAAAAATTTAAGAATTTTTATTTCCCAAAATTTGGCAACACAGTTAAAACTATATTTTTGCAATTATTATAAATCCAAGTAAAATTTTGATTGAATTTGATAAACATTTTTTTAAATTTAAGAATTATTTTTTTACGGCCATACTGTATAATAAATAAATTTAATCTTTGTGGACACTAAAAGAATATTTTCTAAAATTTGATTAATCTCAAATAAATAATGAAATTAAACTAAAATTTTGCAAATTTTAATAATTTTTTCCTCAAAAACTTGGTAAAATTCTACACCATTAAAACTATATAATGTATGTGGACATTAGGATATTTTCGTAAAATTTAATTAATTTCGTATAAATGGTAAGGCCAAAATTAATTTTTAAAATTCTAGTAATTTTTTTGAAAAGTTGGCAACTCTGTACTGTAGTAAAATTATATAATTTTTTAGACTCTAGAAGAAACTTTTGTGAAAATTTAATTAATCATGCATAAATAATATAGCCATAATAAATTTTAACTATAAATTTATTTTAAATAAATAAGTTTTTCAGAAAAAAACAGAAGTACGAAAATAAACACATGTTACTGTCAAGATTAACTGATTTCATTATAAGATATAAAATTTATATGTCATTTTAAATTATTTGGAATTGTATATGTGTAAATAATGTATTAGTAATCAATCAGAATTTATTTCTACATAAACTACCTGTAACTAATGAACTCAGCGATCCAGCAGTACTACCACGGCCTTCATATGCATAATTCCTAATATTGTCAAAGGGTAGAGCATTTGGATCATTATTAGTATGTTTTTCATATTCTTCGATAATAAATTTAACATTTGGTTCTTGGCCAACTCCAAGCATTGAAACTATATAACATAAAATTAACACAATTAGCTAGATTCAGTGTAATGTTCAGACAAAATTATACATCCAATAAAAGCGGTTCTTAACTTTTGGTCCGCAGACCCCGGAGAGAGGAAAGTTTGAAAAAATATTACAATTTAAAAAACATATAAACAAGACAATAATCATATGCAGTCAAAATAGAAAAACAATTAAATGAATTTAAAAATAAAATATATTATTATTATTATTTTAAATTTGAAAGGAATTATTTCAATAAAAGTTAATAATAGTATATTAGTATACGTATTATCTGATTTCTTACTGCTTCCTAAATGTGAAAAGTTTTTATAAATATTTGATACAATTTTAGAGGCTGGTGTCAAAAAACCCATATTTATAGTGAATCGTGGTCAAACTCTTCTTAGTATTAAACGAGAAATTCTAATATATTTATTTGTCTGTAAACTTTATTTATAAAAGGGATATAACAATTTTTATAAAATGTGGTAAATCTATGTTTTTGAATTTAAAAAATAATTAACTAGGTTTAAATTTGTGAAACTCATTTACAAAAAAAAATATTTTTTTTGGTAAAATACTTAAATTATTTTTATGGAAATATGACAAAATATAATAAAAAAAATTAAGTGTTATATTGAGAACAAATCGGGATATAATTGGAAAGGTTGCGTTAAATATTAAAATCTTTGAATGATAATAAGAGAATTCTTTAAATACGTTAAAATTTGAAACAAAATCAAACAAATGATATAAGAATGGTGTAACCATAAATAGCATGGCTGAAAGGAATTCTATATTTTTAGATGAAAAATTCTTCACAGTTTAAGGTATTCGATCCTATTCGAACGAGCAAAACTTGGTTTTTCTAATATGTAAATATGAAATCGAAACTAACATGGTATTTTTGGCAGAACAAATTCTGGCAGCGGTCTATCAATTGGTATTTGTAATGGAGTAATATCGAATGCTGTCATGTCGTCTTCGCCGCCACCTTCGTCATCATAATTAATTACATTTTGACGGACGTCGTCGTCAGGACCGGAACATTTAATATGTGCGTTACGTTTTCTGTTGTAGATGATGAATACAATTACTAGAACTGCAGAAAAACTATATTAGTCACATCATGTTAGTTAAATATTTTGTATTTCAATAAATATGAATTATTTAATGCAAAAAACCAGAAAAACAGACATACACTTGTTTTAATATATAAAGATTTTAATTAATAATTATGTAAAATTTTATAACACATATCATCTGAAAATATTTCTATTGTATCCAATTATATCATAAATTGTAGACTATATGCCAATATAATTAGGTTAATTGCTAAGCTTAGTTGTAGGTAGTTAAATTAGTAATCTGTTTACTACGCCCTAAAACTTAAATAATGATATAACTATAACTGCAAATTTTTGAATATATTATATATTGTAGGTTTTTACTATAACTTCTGTTTGTGACAATACAAAATATAAAATAAAAACATTATTTCAAATTTATTAAGGTATTAATTCTATGTTTTACTTAAAACTTTGTAGTAACTATTATAATTATATGAAAATGCAGATGAACTGTTCGGAATAAAAATTTATTTTAGTATTTGAAGGAATGCGAAAATAAAAGATTTCTAAAAGTTATTTTCACCAAGTAAAGTAATATTTGACTTTGTTTTTTGTTTTAAAATTTGGAAATTAGCAAAAAAATTAAAAATAATGTGATAAATTAAGTTGTAATCAGTGAACACACATAAATATTGAAATTAATATTTTCACGTTAAAAAAATAGAGTGAGAGAGAAAAAAATGTATTTATTTGTTCTCATGATAATAAATTGTTGATTATCTAGCAAAATACAAACATGATTAGATATACAGTGATAGGCAAAAGTGTGGAACCAAGTAAACATCTTGAGAAATACACATCAGATCGAAAAAATAAAAAATACGTCTTCAATATTTTTGAAAAAGCTATCTAATGATATCCCACTCGATCCCCTACCAACTTTTAAATCGTAAATAGTAACCCTTATTTTTTATTGCAGATTCGGATTCTATGGCTCAAAATACGTAGGATTTGTCTTAAACATTTTTTCTATTCATAATAGATAGGGCTGTAATCGACGGACACACACACACACAAATAAGCGCACATACATACACGGAACCGCGCGTAAAAAAAAATTGGCACCCCCACTTGTTCAAAAATTGACCGTTTTGTAACCATAATTTTAGACTATTTTTAGACAATTTTAGATCGTGTCACTCAAATTTTGGACCAGCTCCCGGATGAAGTTAGATCAAAATCAAAAGTGGGGGTGCTAACTTGAGCTCAAGCCAGCACCCCACTTTCAAATCTACTAGAATTCAATACTCTAGATAAAAATTATGGTTACAAAATGGTCAATTTTTGAGCAAGTGGGGGGTGCCAACTTTTTTGACATCGAAGCCGCTATCAAGCGACCGCTGTCTGTGTGTAAGTAGCCGGTTTGTGTACATTTGCACGCTTAGATGTTTATGTGACCGTGGATTACAGCGTTAACTATCATAAATAAAAAAAAAATATTTCAGACAAATAATACGTATTTTTAGCCATAGAATCCGAATTTGCAATAAAAAATAGGGGTTTCTATTTAAGATTTCAAAGTTGACCCCCGCTTCACCCCCTGAGGTGGGAGTAGAGGGTCGGGTGTAGTATCATTAGATAGCTTTTTTAAAAATATTGAAGACGTATTTTTTGTTTTTTCGATCTGATGTATATTTCTCGAGATATTTACTTGGTTCCACACTTTTGCCCATCACTGTATAAAACAGAGGAAAGACAATTTGGGAGCAATGCATTGGAAATTGATACTTACTGAATATGATTAACACGCAAACTAAGATGACAGCCAGTGCTCCCATGCTGAGTTTGAGCGTCTGACCTTCTTGTGTTAGTTCGCAATTCTCGCCCAAGAAGCCGTCGGAGCACAAGCATCGATAGCGTAAATGCGGTTTCTGATTCACGCAGGTGCCGCCATTTAAACACGGTAAATCAAGACACTCATCTTTATCCGTGCAGCTTTTTGCGTCGCGCGACATCACAAGCCCTTCACTGCAACTAATATTTTTATTCTTACTTTCGTGGTTAATAATAAAAAAATACAAGTTAATTCAAAGTTTCAAAATTCTACTCACTACAAATTATGTAATAAACAAAATTTTAATTTTTCCGCATTGATTAATTACATTAAAGTTTTATTTATCCATTCCTATTTACCTAGAAATTAGCGTTACGTTTCAGTCATAATGCTATTGATTCTGAATTGCACCATCATCTACTTACTAGTTTGTAAAAACACAATACAAAATTTGTAAGAAACATTAATAGTTTTGTAGTTTTTGGTTGCAATAATCATCTTGACTGATTTACACAAACTTTTGCAAGGACATTTTTTCCAATTTCATATTCTTCATACACTAAACTATTTCGCATCTAATTTCTTCTAGTTATACCACACATAAAAATCTCATTTCCACAGCAGTTATTTTTCTTTTATACATCTGCAGCCAAACCCATCACTTACTACCATACGTCAATGTAGGCAGTAAAACAGCACTATATACACTCAAACAAGCTTTTCTGAAAACAATTATGTTTCTAGCAAAAGTATCCAAAGCACCGAAAACTTTACAACCAGCATTTACTTTCCCTTTAATCTCATGATCAAAACGGCCATCCTTAGATAATAATATACAAATAATCAAATTTAAATCGTGCGTGGTATTGTTTATTATAAATTATTAAGTAGTTTAATTCAGAACCACTATTTCTACTATAAAACGTAACACTAATTTTGAGATAAGTAGGTTAGACTGAATGAAAGTTTTGAATATAAAATTAAAATATGAGTTTGTTGTAATTAATTTTAAAATAAAGTTTATAAATTAAGTTAAAATAAAACAAATTTAAATTTACATTAAAAAAATAAATATTAAGAATACTAAAATTATCATATAGCAGAAGTACGGAAAACTATTATTTTGCATTATTTTCAGTATCAAGATCTTCAAAATGCAAAATCTGAAAATTTAGACTTAGAGTTTAAAAATAATATGTAGTTATTATAATATTATCCAATAAAATTTTGAAATAAATTAGAAAGAATAGAATTCACATCAACATAGAAAACAGTATGCCAACTACTTTTATCACAGAAATCACAATAAATTTTTGTATAATGTGAATATATATGATAAGTTTATGTTTGTATTATTTGCACCATTTAACTGAACTGTTGCCTGTTTGGTATAGTTAAATAAATAAATAAATGTTCAAAGTTTAGCAATTTCGATGTTTCAGTGCCTTTGCCGATATATAAAATTTTTATTAAACTACGTAATCAAATCAAATAATTTATAATATATTTTTTTGTTATCATTATAACAGAAAATTGTTATTTTGTTAAATTATCTTAAAGGAAATTACTCATTATTATACATGTATATATTCTAATGGAAAACTGTTCATTTGATGTAATTTTTTAAGTATAATTTCATTGTTAAAATTTTATTAAATTAAATTTGTATACGTGCATTCGTAATCGTTCCATAAATCAGCGCATTTAAATAGATCCGGACAAATGATGTTTGCGCATGGCTTATTTGATAGACAATTTCGTTCCAAATTACGAGCCATTGTTGCTTGTCCCCATTGGGTACCGTTTATTGCAGGTGGTAAAGGTAAATGTCTTCCCTCTAATCTTATATCATCCAAACAACCTACAGAATATTAAAAGCAAAGTTTTTCTTTAAATAATTAATAATATACAATACAAAAAACTCTAGTAAATTAGACGAAAATAAATAGTAAAAATAGTAAGAGATTTTCAAACTACTAGACAGAAAATCACCAGAAAGATTATACCTTTTTGATAATCTGCATATACTTCAAATGTCCGTACATCTGTGTATTCGGGTTTTCCTCCAGTAAAAACACCTTCTTGTTTATCAACAAGTAACCATTGATGTCCAAAGAAAGTAAAAGTTTCATTGAAACGTCTTCCTTCTCCACCATCTAACTCTAATATAGCAGCCGATCCATATCTACTGACACGCGCTACATGCCACTGTCCATCATCAACAGCAACAGTACTTATCCAGATATCACGTTCTTCCGTTCGTAACGAGTTTAAATTGTATCGGAAATGCAGGCGACTATTTTTAATCTCTAAGATTCCGTATTCTCTATTATGTTGATCGCTGACTCTAAAGAGTTCACCGTTTTCCTCACGCGTTCTGAATCGAAGTTGAATCTGAGTTGAAAATCTATCTGGTTCAAAACTAAGGGCATATTTTACATAAGATTGTGGTTTAAAAGTTGTTGGTATGGTTAAAATTGTGCATGCTGGCCCAGTCCAACCAGGTCGACATTGACATCTAGCTTCGTTAAAGCTACCGACACAAGTACCATGTTCCCAGCATTGTGATGTAGCATCAGATCTACCGCAAATTTCTTCAGTTTGTGGACATCCGGAAACACTATTTCTCGACAATCCCGGATGCGCTAAATCGTACAATTGGGAATTGTAATATAGGTTTCTTATGCATCCATCAAATGCTTTAACAACAGGCATATACTGCCAGTGATATTGCGTAGGATCAAATTGTTTTGTATATAAACCTCCTAATTGTAATGGCGCATTTACGTTTAAGTATTCGTTGAATAACGGTATTGTACCTTGAGCTTGACAACTTGTATCGTCAAATTCTGGTGAGGTTCCATCTTCAAGTTCCGATATTTCCGCAGATTTACAATAATCTACCACCATTCGTGCATTTTCCGTATCCCAAAAAACGTCTAATCTATGCCATTCGCCATCATCTAAACTTTTCTTAGTTTTTACCCGTAATTCTAATGTGCCTGATCCGAAATCTATTAATAATCTGGGATAGCCTCGTTCCAATTCAACAGCAATATAATCTGATACTAATAGTTCATCTAATTCAGGAGGAACAATTGGTCCGTTATAGATTAGTAATCCATCTGCTTTCCTCGTTATAAACTCAAAACTAAGATGCGATTTATCACACATTTCAAGGGGCGGATACCATGCCCAACCATTTCCTCTAAAGCTTCTTGATGTCTGCTGACATCTAGACCCATTATAACCGTCAGGACATAAACAACTTAAACTATATCGGCCTTCAACACAACGTCCACCGTTATAACATGGATTCGTTCGGCATGTTTCGTCTTTACTAAAATTTCGAGCACCACAAGTACATTCTGCAAGGATGTCAACTCGTACTCCAACTAATGCAGTTTTATTAGCATTTACCATATAAGGTAAGGCACTGATATCTAATGTGTTTGTACATGAGCCTTCACACATTTGATTTTCATACAAACATTCATCTATACCAACCATTGTTATATTGATTCCTATTTCCTTTTCAATTTCTTCCCTATGCATAAGTACAATACCATTCAATCGAACTGGTTTATAATATGAGGAACCATGAGCAGCAAATCGAACATCTGTTACAGGAGGATGTTTACGCTGAAGTTGAACGCTAAATACATCTACATTATCTCTTTCAATACTTAACAAATCTGCTATTATATTTTTAAACTTATCAGCTTTACTTCTAGATAAACTTTGTGTTCTATAATTCCATACTCTAATAAACTCTTCGTCTGTAATGCCCGCTATCCTAACAGATCCCGAATTTACAACAGCTTCATGAGATATTTCTTTTACCGTTACAGTTACATTCGCTAATACACCAGTTTGTATATGTTTTCTATCGAATACCTTAAATCGTAAATGATATTTGCCCTCCTTTGTACCATGCTTAATTGATATCATTCCTGTATTTTCATTTAGTTTGAAATTATTGTGTTCAGTAAATTTCCAATAAAATTTTTTATCAGGTAGATCCCAGTCGTCCAAATCATATACGTACACTCTACCAATTTCCGTATCTGGTGCTTGCCCTTGATAATTGTAAACAAATATTTCTTTCGATCCCGGTTGCATTTTATTGTCATTAACATCTCCTATTACTACAGTTAGAGTATTTGTGCCAGTCATTGCTGGGTTGCCATGATCCTTAATTACAATTGGAATCAAATATTCCTTTTGTTGTTCGCGATCGAATGATCGAAGAGATGATACAATTGCCATACCATCACCATTCGCACCATCTGCAGAAACAACAACAAACAATTAAATAATACATATTTATCAAATATAATAAAAATTACTACTCACTTTGATCTTGTTCAACTTTAAAAGAAACACGAATAATATCGTCCGCACCAGGATCCAATCTAAATTGGAAAGGTGGTCCATTACTTTTTGACCTATCATCGTCATCCGAAGCTAAAATTTCTACAACTTTACGTGGCGGCATATGTTCGATCAGTACAGGTCGATAATCTTTAAAGAATGTTGGTGCATTATCGTTAACATCTTGAACTATAACGGTTAAAGTAGCCGTGGCAGTTTTAGATGGTACACCATCATCAATAGCCAAGATTTTTACTTGATGCCTTGGAGTATCTTCTCGATCCAGTGATCTTTGAATGCTAACCGTTCCTTCTTGATTAATAAAAAACTGGCGTTTTCTGTCAGATAAACGATCAATCGCATACGATACTTTGCTCTTCCCTCTTTCATCAAGATCAGTAGCTTTAAATGATTCAAGACTCTTTCCTACTTCAGCATTATCATAGACAAATATTTCGATATTTGGTCTTTCAAACTGAGGTTTATTATCATTGATGTCTCTAAGTTTCACAATAACCCATGAATAAGCAACATGATATTTGTCATTATCATTATCTTCGCCTTTATCATTAACCTGTATTCTAAACCTAAAGCCATTGCTCTGCAGCTGATCTTCGTAATCGAGCGGTTGAACAATTTTTATTGACCCCGTACCGTCGTTGTTTTGGACCATTGTGAATTTATCAGCACCATAACCACTATTTTCAACAACTTTATATTGGAACTTTTTCGTTTCGTCTTCATCGTGTACGGTCACTGTAAGAATAGGCATTTCGGGTAGAATAGCACCGTCCGTTTCATCAACCTCCGTAAACCACTCGTTTTTAGTGAACTGCGGCGGCATATCATTTATGTCTTTTACACGTATCGAAGCAGTCCCGGTCCCTTTTAGTCCCCCACCGTCCATCGCGACCACCTGAATCGAATAATCCGGTGTCCGTTCGCGATCTAAACAACACACATCCGTTTTTATTACACCCGTTTCCAATTCGATTTTAAAGATCGGCGATCCGGTTTCCTCTTCGATCACGTTCTTTTCGATGGAGTAAACAAGACGCGAATTAGTACCTTCGGATGGATCGTCATAGTCTACAGCTGTCATTGTCATGACAACCATGCCTGCTGTACCGTTTTCAGTAACATTTCCAAAATAGACACCTTGCGGAAAGATGGGAGCATTGTCGTTGATATCTTTTAGGTTAACTTGAACGTCAGCGTAGCCCACTAGACCCTCGCCACCTTCGTCTTGTGCGAATACTGTAAATCGCCATCGTGGACGACCGTTTGGCTGATCTCTGTCCAGGGGCTAGACAAAAAAAATACAAAATTTGAATATATTCCTATGTTTAATTTTACATATTGATATAGTGTCAATAAATTTACTAATTGAATTTTTTATATTTCTGTATAACGGATATGTAATATGTTTATTCATGACTTAAGTTTATGTACTTTTTTGGATTTTTCAATTTTGATTTATAATTTATATTTTTATTTATATTGCAGATCATTTTATTAAATTAATTTCATAGTTGACTTCATAATGAACACTTTAACTAATATCAACTTTTAAATCGACAAAAAAGCATCGTTTATTAATAACAATAACAGTATACCAACAATTATACCAGTAAAATTTAAAATCGATGCTTTTTTGCCTGCTTAAAATTGACTTTAGTAAAAATATTTCTTATGAAACGGAACGTAAAATAAATAATGCTACAGTTCTGTTTACATATCGTAAGATTCGTACCGTTACAAAATTATCTGTTTTTCTCTACAAAAGAAAAATTCTATTTACCAGTATAAGACAGAACATCTCGTAACGTCACAAAGCTTACGTGATTTAAGATATGTTTACTAACAAATTAATCATTTATTTGCTATTATAAAAAAAGAATTAATACATTTTCATTTCACATTAATATATTTTTAATCATAAAGTAAAATATTAGCATAAAATAATCTGTAAAATGTAAATGAATTAAGCAAATATTTCCTTATCAAATAGTAACTTTTCTGTCGAATTATTAACGTGTTCTGATATTCATCTTTCGAACATAGCGTAGGCAAATTCATTCAAAATGAAACAAAGATACAATAACAATGAATATAATAAAGTAAGGTTAGCAAAAGGAAATGATAATCTTGTACATTCAGTGGCCCACAAGGGAAATGTATATATTTGTAACCGTAGAAGCGCATTGGTATCAATTTATTTCAAACGCACACTTCTGCGGATAAAAGAGGGGAAGCGGGAGTGATGGTAAATTATCTATGCTGGACACGCATAACTTATACAATAGTGACTAGGAAACCCGTGACCCTTAAAGGGTCACCTTTGAAGTCGAAAATAGTAATTAAGATAGAAAGATTTAAACATAATTTAAATATAATTCTATGAACACACTGTATATATATTTGTGAAGATAAGCGCGCGCACGCGCGCGCGCCCCATAAAACAGTAAGTAAATGTAAAATTTGTATATAAAATTTTGAGACACATTGCATATTAACTGAATACGCTGTTTTGTGAGACACATACTGCACATAAAAGACACATTTAAAATTGTTGAGTAATATTTACTTCTAAGGACACATTGTATATTCATATATAGAAAACAAAGACACAGTTTATAAATATAAAAAAATAAAAGGTGCGCGGACGCGCGCACCCCATAAGCAGTATTACGTAAATATAAAATAATAGATTAAAATTCGCTAGACACATTGTATATAAATAAGTTCTCTAATTTCTGAAACACATTTCATTAAAGTACACATTGTATACAGAATTATGTATATACTATAATAAGTGTAAATATATCGCATTTAAAAATTTAATATATATATATATATATATATATATATATATATATATATATAAATAAACTTAGATAGCTATGAAAAAAAATGAATGAAATAAATAAATCAACAGCTGTCATTTTTGACATTTGCATTATAAACATAGTTTTTCAAATTTTTGAGAACCAAGATGAAATCGTAGAAAGATGAAACTTGCCTATTCTCAAATAGGGAATGAACCAATTAAAATGACACCACTCCCATCAAAATCGGTTCAGGGGTTTAGGAGGTGATGTTGAAGAAACATATATACATACAAACATACAAACATACAAACATATAAACATACAAACATACAAACATTTGTCAATTAGAGAGATTGATAGCTATGAAAAAAATGAATAAAATAAATAAACAGCTGTCATTTTTGACATTTGAATTATAAACATAGTTTTTCAAATTTTTGAAAACCAAGATAAAATCGTAGAAATATGAAACTTGCCTATTTTCAAATAGGGAATGAACCAATTAAAATGACACCACTCCCATCAAAATCGGTTCAGGGGTTTAGGAGGAGATGTTGAAGAAACATATATACATACAAACATACAAACATTTGTCAATTAGAGAGATGAATAAAACCGAAAATTGAGCACTCGCAAATATACGGTCCCAGCTTCAGGTCAGTTACGAAGGATAACACAAACAATATCGGAGACCTTTTTTGCTACTAAATCCTCTACAATCTCTCCTTTAAAATAAATATGTTCTTTTCGTAAATATTTAGTTAAAGAGTTTCCTTTTTTGGTAACTTACAATATAATAACAAATGATTCAGCAATGTGTTGTGATAAGTTATAAGTATTTTAAAGTTGTGACGTGATTTTTAAAATCGTAATAATATTGTATATGTGAAAAAAACTTTTACGTTCATATTTCTTTAGATTCAAAATATGGAACGTAATTTCATTACATTTTTTTAATTACTATATCTGATATAATTTAATTAACTTTATTGATTATAAACATGAATAATTTCAGTATTATTTTATGAGCAATAATAAATAATTTTGCCATTATTTTGAAAAGTTGCCAAAAACGCTTTGTTTTATTAACTTTAATCTGTCGTTATTATAATCCTTATGTTAAATTTTTTGTTTAAATAATAAATAAACATTAACATTCTCTTTCAAACATTATACTTGTTAAAAAAGTAGCTAAAGTCGCTGTTTACATTATTTATTTTATCGAAATATATAATAGATAATAAATAATCATTATAATATTACCTTTAAAACAAATATTTCGCCTGTTGTTCTATTAATATCAAATTTGCTGTTGGCAGGATTGTCTGGATCAATTCCTTGCCCCGTCAAGAAATAAACGATATTTTGAGGTCTATCCTTATCACCATCAATTGCCGTTACCTAAACAATTCATTTCACTATTAGACAAAAATATCTAAAAAAACATATATAGTTGATAAAGTTTGACATAAGTTTGTTCCAATTTGAAGATTTTATTAAAATTAATAAATCCTAAAACTTTACATTAATCGGAAAACTTCGTTAACCAAAATTAATTAGTAAAATACAGTTCCTATGAATTTGTTGAATAATTTAATATTTTAATTATTCTAGAATGTTTAATATATTTGTTAAAGAATTTATCAAGCAATATATTTCTGAATTTTCAATACAAATTTGTAATTAAGTAATATACAATGACATGTCGCAGTGGCCATGTAGCTCAGTTGGTAAAGCATTAGGCGCGAAACCTAAAGGTCCCGGGTTTAAACCCCGGCAGGGCCAATGCATTTTTCTTTAATTTAAAAATTGTCTAATGTTTAATTAGATAAATAAATATAAAATTAATGGTGTTTAATGCAAAAAATAAAAATAGTTAAACATTTACACCAAAAGAATTTATAAAAATTAAAAATATACAATAAGTTTATCTATATCAGTAAATTGTTATACTACCAAAACAAACTTTGTCAAAATTTAAAATAAATCTTATTCTAAACGTATCATGCAAATAACAGTAAAAAAAATGCATGCAATACAAGCCGTAAAAATATACAACAAATAACAAGAAACAATCTATTATACACTTACTTGAATCGAAGATCTCAATATATCAATATTATTTATTGAACAAATTATAATTGTATTTGATTAAATTTAACAGATAGCATAAATAAATATCCATTAGTGGATGTTTCTTAAGAATTAAAACAACCGAAACAAGTGTAATAACGAAAACATTTTGAACGAATAAATGACGGCAAGATTTTTTTTTCTTATTTCTTTTCCGATGTGTTTTTATCTGTTTTTCCCTACTTCGAACAAAATTAAATTAAGCGTGATTGCAGCGACGTGACACTGCACAACACTTCGTGTATGCGTTCCAAATTTATGCAGGTGCAAATTTGTGCAATTTTCTCTGATTTTCTGCAACGATTGTGCCATGCCCATTTGCTTACGCGTTCATACGAATTGCAAGGTTTTTCTCTAAAAGGTAAATTAGAAATAAAATACGCTCTATATAAAATGTATGATGAATCTGTATTGAAAATAATTATTCCAGTATTGCAACCTATATTTTTTTTACACATAGAATTTTTTCCATTTTATTTACAAATATTTTAATGTATTTCAAGTGAAGAATTACAAATTGTAAATAGTATTTAAGTAAATAACATAATAAATTATAGATATTATTATTTCTTATTATATTACGAGCTGTATCTTATGAGAAATTCCTGAACCAGATCAGCTGTCATTTTTAAATGTATACAGTTAGTGAAGAAACAAAAATTGCGTTGAAAGAAGAAAATTTGGTGTATTTATTGGATATAAATGATATTTAATAAAAATTTTGTATATCAGGTTATTTTATTGATGAAAAAACATGGTAATAATTTAATATCATTCGTTTGTTAGATTATTAGTATAATTTTCATTAATAAGATAGACTGATATACAAACATTTTATTAAATTTTATTTACATCTATTACTATTTTCTACTACTTATTTTCTTATTTTCAATACAATTTTTTATTTCAAAATGACAGCTAATTACGAGTACTTTCAGCAACTTTAACTTGAAATATTTTGTAACAGTAGCTTATTAAAGAATTTTTTTATTAATAAAATAAATAATATACAAACATTTTGTTATATTTTGTTTATATCCATTAAAAACTGTAGACTTTCCTCTTTTAAATGCAATTTTTATTTATCAATAACTGCTTAACTTTTAAAATAAAAAGTAATTGATTTCAGCAGTTTTAACTTCAAATATTTTATAATTATTACATTAATAAAATAAACTAAAATAAACTGTATTTATAAAACATATTTTTGTCTTAAATATATAAATATTTTTTTCATACCTTTTTTGTTTTGTTTTCGAAAACAGTGAAATAAACATGAGAATATAAATAAGAATAGCAATATTAAATATTAAAAGTTGATATTAAGTATTAATAAAGTCAAATTTGACATTTTTATTTTCATCTTGTTACACAAAATGTTACCGAAGCATACATATATAATCTTTAATATTAATACAAAAAAGGTATATATATATATATATACATATATATTTCGCCAGAAATATTTTCTCCGGACAATTTAACCTTGTTCGGCACATTTTTCGCAATGCTGGTCATCATTTTTAATTCATGGGCAAAGAAAAGTCGGGTGGATCTGTCAACATAGCTATCGGAAAAACACAAATTGAAAATAAAATTCATAAGCAACCCGAAAAGATCTTGAGATACGACAGTCCGATTTAGCAATAGAGGGTGTCAACGGCACTAGATCAGTGGGCGGTTGGGGGGTGAAAATATAGCACAGGATTGTATTTCGATTACATTATACTTTCATGTGGAATAATTTTTTGTTGAAAAGGGTTCAACATACATTCAACCAGTATTAAGGCTCATTCACAGCTCTAGTTTCACTTTTATCTTTACATAGGAAAACACAAGAAAACGTACATAAATTTACACAAGATTTTGTAACCTTACATAATATTTCATAGTATATTCAGGACCATTCATAGCTAAATTTGGCAGTGTACTATTTATTCTCTATTAAATGTAATGTGCAATGATACGTTTGAAAAAGTTTGTATTAATATGGCAGCCGCTAAATGGATTGACATAAATAAATTAATATATTTTTGCAATTTCTTTCCTTCAATTCAATATTATGTAAAAGAATGCTGAAGAATTATATAATGTTATTCGCTTATATTCAGATGGTTGTCATTAATAAGAAAAATTAATTCAAATATAATTATAATTTTTACCTCTAAACCAAAAAAAAAGGGTCAATTTTAGACACTTTTTTAAGAAGGCCGTTGTTTTGAAAATAAATGTAATTCAGCATTCGTTTATATTAATACACTTGTGTATTAATAATCCTACGTAAAATTATGTAAAATTAAAACTGGAGCTGTAAATGAGCCTTTACATCATCTGGCGTATTCTGGGTTGCGACGCCTTCGGGCAACTCACTACTCATAACTCATGCGTAACGATCAGAAACAGCAGCTATCTTTATAGGGTTGCGAGAAGGAGGGGTTTGAGAACCCTTTTGGTAAAAATCAAGGTTTATGGTTTGTTTACCAGATTCGGTAAAAAGACAAAAGATGGTTTTTGCCATCTGTATCCCTGTATTCCTCGCAAATATATCTTTATTAGTGTGTGTCATTTTTTGATTCGTACACTGGTTTTTTACCAATATATAAGAATAAACGTGTAGAGAAATTAAATGACGGATAGCGGTTCAACTTGAAAAGAAAAATTGCCGTGCTTTGATAATTTGTCAACTGTTGAAATGGAACGAAAAAAACAATGTCAGGAATTTTTTTATTTATTTAACACATGAGATACAAGACTGATTTCTATTTCGTACAATTCTAGAAAAACAGAACTAGTGATTTTTAATTAAGGTCTTATTTTTTTTGAGACCCATTGACAGAGAAAGGAGCATATGAATCAAAACAATATGTACCCAAAACGGTATGACACAAACTCTTTCCACTATCTCGAAATCAGTTTCCTCATGAATACATAGCGTGGCGTATGTATGTAAATACTAAATAATATTCTCGCAAAGCGAGAATGGAGCTAGTCGAATGTGGTTTGATTTTATAAGCTAGTTTTTCGACTAGCTAAAATAGAAGATTAGAAGTGTATATGGGTAAATCCATATATAGACCACTTTGATATTATCACATAAATGATAAGAAATAAGATTAAAAAAAATTTTCACCGAAACTTGGCAACATTATATTTTGCTAATATATAATATTATAGGCGCTAAGGGTATCTTCTGTAAAAATTTCATTAAAATCGGATAAATAATGCGGGCATAACAAATTTTTAGAAAATTATTAATTTTTTTTTCGGAAAATTGGCAACATTGTATTTTAATAAAATTATAATTTATGTGGGCACTAGAAGAAACTTTTCTGAAAATTTGATTAAAATCGGATAAATAATGTAGCCACAATAAATTTTTAATATTTTAGTAATTTTTTTCTCAATAAGTTGGCAACACTGTATTTTATTAAAATTGCATAATTTATACGTGCACCAGGAGAATCTTTAGTGAAAATTTGATTAAAATTGGTTAAATAACGTGGTCATAATAAATTTTTAAAAATTTTAGTAATTTTTTTCTCAGAAAGTTGGCAGCACTGTACTTTGTTGAAATTATCTAATTTATATGGATACCAGAAGAATCTTTTGTGAAAATTTGAACAAAATCGGTTAAACAACATGGTCGTAATAAATTTTTAAAAATTTTAGTAATTTTTTTCTCGGAAAGTTGGCAACACTGCGGTCTGAAAATTGAACTTAATTTTTTATTTGGTATGAACTATCTAATTGCCAAGTTTCAGCTTTCTACGAGCTTTCCTTCATACTTATAATTAACACTGGTATTTATGGTATTTTTTGGACACGGCCGGCCAGCCAGCCAGCCAGCCAGCCGTATTGACGATTTTATAAGCTAGTCTTTTCGACTAGCTAAAATTACTTTAAAATGAAGCTCATATATGTTTCATATAAATTATAAAAAATAATGAGAGAATATTAAACTAAAATTATATACTGAAACGCAGTGGCGTAGCCAGAAACTTGTCATGGGGGGGGGGGGGGGTACTAATATTAATCAATAAAGATAATACTATAATTTGTACAAAAATAAAGAGCAATAAAAATTATTTTTATAAAAATGAAAGTAAAATAACATATTTCATATTTCACGTACGTATGTTTTTGGTCGCTCAGGTTCTTGGGGGGGGGGGGGTTTCAACCCCCCCCCTATCACCCCCCTGACTACGCCACTGACTGAAAGCATGTTTATGTGATGTGTACATCCTTGTTATATAGAATTTTTGTTGATAGCAAAGAGTCCTGCTTTTTTACTTTGAAGAAATTTATGTTCGTAATTTTAAATTTAATATATATTTTAGCATCAAAACATATATGTATATTTATTTACGACTTTAGATATGAAAACTTTTTACCTTTTTACTTGCAATATAAACAAAAGAATTTAATATTACAAATTATTTTTGTATATATTGTATTCATGTTTTGATATTTAATAGTTAATTTTAAATACGCTAGAAAACTTTTTTACATTTGAAATTTATGTTACACAAAGAAAACAAATTTTGACTAAAATTAATTGTATGGAAAATAATAATATCAAAGAGAAATGTAAATGTTTACAAATTTTTAACAATTTTATTGTTTATCATAGAAATATTATATATAATATCAGCATTAAAATACAAAAAATAAGAGTTTTTTAAAATTTTATATCAAAAAAATCTGCTGTAGACACCACAGAACCGACTCTCATTATTAAATAAATTTATGGAATAGAAACGTTATAAAAATATATACAAATTAAATCTGTATACTTTTCAATCACAATTGCATAGATTTTTGATCCAGAACTTCTATAAGAAACAACTTTGCAAGTATGATAAAAAACAACTTTTGTTTTTATCATAGCCAACTTAATTTTTTATTTCACTATTGCTATCTTCTTAAAATTGAATTAGCTTCGACTTCTAAAGGGTTATAAAAAAAATCTGTTATTGCCACCCCCAAAACCGACCGTCATGGTAGTAAATAAATTTGTGAAATAGTAAAATTTGTATAATAACAACTGCTGCAGTCATGGTAACTAAAAACAAAACTGTCTTGACATAAATACTTATGCCACCTATTTACAGAATTATATATATATATATATATATATGTATATATCACAAAAATATGAAATATTATTTAACCGTATCGAAAAATATTGCAAATAAAAGTTGTTAGTTTTAACTTGTTCAGCAACTTTTGTTAAATAAGTTTTTTCGAATTATATCTCTGTTACGAAATACAAAAGTAACATTAGTAAATTACCACTTTCAGTTGGCAGATCTTTACTAAAAGTTGATCAACACTTCCGAAGCTTAAATATGAAATTTTATAACAATCCGTTCAGCCGTATTTGCTCTACACGTGTTCACAGACGGACATCTCGCTAAAAACAGTTGATTCATTATTACTCTAACTTTAATTCGTGCTTATCTGCAAAAATATGTTAAATTTGGTATGATTACAATACCTCCCCTATCATATGTGATATGACGGTTGGTAAAAAACTAATAATAAAATTTAAATATTATTTATAACCAAATAAATTCCTAAAAAAACTATGGATATCAACGAAAAATTATTGTTATTAATGCCAATAAATCTTGAAAAATTTAATTTTCATATCTACTTTTGTACTTAACTTCACAAAAATTATTGATGATAAAAAATATGAGTATATTTCACACAAATCCATTTGAAATTAATCTGAAAAAAGTAATAAAAATCCAGGAGCTGTCAAATATTACCACTGGCAAATTAAGCTTGCATAGAGACCTTTTTATTAAACTGATATCTGTTTATTAAAATAAAAAAGATTATATTCGGGTCATTGTCCTGTAAATGAATCAGGCAACCCACGATACTTGCATGCATTAAATTTTATGTTGCATATATTACAAAAAACTTATTTTTAATTTTAATTAAAGTAAACAGCAACTGATTGATTGACACTTAAAAAGTTTTCAGTTTATGTCATAATATTAAAATTCAAAAAGTTTAGGAATTAGTTCTGTATTAATTTTAATTCGATGTACTCTACGAACATCATCATCAGGAAAAATAATACACATAACAATATAATAAATAAACAGAACATTGAAACAAGTTACTAGATAACAAAATAAGTGACTAGATTATAAAATTTATAAATAATTAATTAAAGGAAAACAAATTTTATTTAAATCAGTGTCTTGTTCTTATGTTCTGTTTATTTATTGTATATGTATTTTGTATCGTTTATCCTGATGATGACGTCCGTAGAGTACGTCGAAACATCGATTTATAATTAAAATTAATAAAAAAACTAAATCCAAAAGCCTTTCAATATAAATACATAATGAATTTTGAAAAATTTCTTACTATGTTATTACTAAATTTATTTTTTTATGTTACATTAATTAATATAGAACTGCTTGATTCTTTTTCATAAACAATTATTTTATTTAATAAAATTTAAATCTAGATGGTCTTAAAATACTCCTACAGTTTAATTAGCTGCGCAATCCCTTAATTCGCCACTGTATTCAATCCAATAAAATAATAAATCAATTAGAGTTTTATGTCTACTTTTATTCTTAATCTCACAAACATTGCTGAAGATAAAAAAAAATAGTATAATTCACAGATTTATCTGTAATAAATCTGAAAAAGGTAATAAAAGAAAATTAGTAGATGTCAATTCGAAATAACTACTCGGTATTATTACCAAAAAAGCGATAAAATTTACTATTTTTATAATATATTTTATGAAAACTATCAAATCAAAAATGGGTTAAGGAACACTTAATATTTACAGCTCGTTTTTTTTTTCTCTCATATAACCTATAAAAAATCGGTTATTGTTAAAGGAAAATTTACGATTTCAAGTAATATCTGCAATTTCTTTCAGTTTAGATACCGAGTAAAAATTCCAAACGATGTTATTTTCGGTGTAACTGTGACCGTAAAATGTAATAGAAGTTATTACATTCAGCGCACAATGTATTTTAGCAGGGGCGGCGGTAGCGGGTAAAGAGATATATATATAGTTCTCGCCATGAAAATCTGTCCTTTCGTCATAATTATTCTACATAATTATGTATACGCGATACAAATTTTCCGAACTAATCTAAGATCTACATCATAATACAAATTAATCTGTCACATCAGTAGTGAGAAGAAGATAATCGCTACGTATGTCTAACAAAATCATACACTTAGTGTTCCGAAAGGACAAATTTTCATGGCAAGAACTATAGTATAGCTGGCATAATTATGTCAAGACAGTTTTGTATTTAATTACTATGATTGCAGCAGTGATTAAATCTATAGAAATTATCTCCGATCTATCCTCGTAGCAGACGTTTCGCTTTATATCGTAGATAACAACCTCAGTGCTTGGTGACTATCATTCAGTCACCAAGCACTGAGGATGTCATCTACGATGTACGGCGACACGTCTGCAACTAGGATAGATCGGCCACGGTATACCAGTCTAGAAAATTCTATAAATTTAATGGATACCGGCCGTAAAATAATACAAATTAAAAAAAAAAAAATTTGTACTCCACAAAAAAATTAGGCCCTGCTGGCTCGTTTTTAAATGATGTGTAACGCCACTACTGTATTTTAGATTGCAAAATTATATTAATATAATTTGTTTATAAGGCTATTATGCAACAAATAACACACCGTTGTTAAATTAACTTTAGTTGTTATTAAAATATGAATAATTATTTGCGTAACAATGAATTCGTAATTTCAACATATATTTCTATACGAGTATGCTACAATTATATCGGATATAATTTGATAATAATTCTACTATATGAATGTTCGCGTTTTAATGTAAAATTTGTTTGTAGTGTTTCCATTATAGTGTAAATTGAATTATTGAATTTCAATGTATATAAACATCAAGATTTCCATTTTCATTTGTTTCTATTTCATGAAAATTTCAAATATTTGTAATATTAATAAAATATATATTAATATCTTATGTTAGTTAAATGTAACATTTGAATTGTATTAATATATAAAACAATCGCATTAATTTGATTACTAAACAACAAAAAATTAAATAAAATAGGATATTTTGAATAAAATATATAAATATTATTTTCGAAATATATGTATAATGATTGAATAAAATAACAAATAAATTTTTCAAATATCACTGATTGTGATAAATAATAAAAATTCAATTATTAATGACTCTTTTTATAGTTTACAAGCGTATTTTATCTGTGCATATTATAAATAAATATTAATACAGAACTATACTCTGAAGCCGTTTTATTTCAATGTTATATTTGTTTTGATAACTATAAAAATTTTAGTAGATTTTTAAAAAATCGAACAAAATTTAGCTACATTTTATTTGTTACATTAATATAGAGAGGAAAAAATACGCTGGCTTGTAACCTATAAAAAGAGTCATTAATAATTAAATTTTTACTACCTATCTGTCAAATTTATAAAGAATAATAACCGTTCATAATATCCATAGTAAATATGATTTATTTGTATATGTTCATGAAAAACTTTATTCATTTCTGTTCATTTCGCGAAGTAAACTTGATATATCCTTGGGGCCGTATACTTCATTTCTGGTTAGAGTTGATAGTAAAAATGGTAGCCCAATATATATATATATATATATATATATATATATATATATAGGCGACGCCCGAACTACCATAAAACTTCAAGTAGTCGTAAAAATGAACAACAAAATATGCTTTTCGAATCTTTGAACGCACCACTACTAAAAATATAAAACATTTGCCAAAAACTAAGCGCTATTTCGTCACGATCTTGTACACAGCGAGAAAAAAATGAATGACGAACGTACAAAAAAAAAAAACAAACAAACGGATAGCTTCCGGTTGTTGCCAAATACGATCATTCATCAATCAAACAAATGCAAATCGTTTAGACTCCAATAAACTCGGGGTTGCACAGTTTGATTTCTCGGTGTCGTCCCCTAATCTATATTTATACACAATATGATTGGTGACATTGGTGATTCGTGGTAAATATGCGTTGTAGCCCCTAACTCTTTCGGTTATTTTGACTGGTCGTTTGCAAAACTGATATCGACGACCATGTTTACATCATATGCGTGGATTGTTTGAGCTATTAACCGATATGATGTTTGTGTTCAGAAGGAAATTGAACGACGTGATTTGGAAAAATTAAATTTTTGTCAACTTTCCTTTGGTTTTTACATCGTTTCAAATATCGGTTATCAGTAAAAAATATTTGACAATATTTTAGTTTTAATTTCCTATTTGTTAAAACTTATAAGGTGTTTTATTTACTATTGCTTTTCAAATAAAATAAAATCTTTATATTAAAATAAAACTGCCTTAGGTTAAAGTTCTTTATAAATATTTATTTAAAATCGATGTTCTGACGAAACTCAACGCTCGTTTTCATCCTGATAAAGACAAGCGTTAAGTTTCGACGAAACGTCAATTTTAAATAAATATTTATACAGAACTTTAACCTAAAGCAATTTTATTGTAATATAATAAGTTCTGAAAGATTTTTTACTATGTTAAAATCATTATACATAGTAAAAAATCTTTCAGAAGTCATTATATTAAAATAAAACTGCTTTAGGTTAAAGTTCTGTACTTATATTTATTTATAATCGACGAAATCAACATCAACGACATTACAGTAAAGAACAGAACATAGAAACAAGAATTACTAGGTAACAAATACGTAACTATATCAGACAATGTTCTGTTATATGCTGTAATGTCATTTGTATCATATATTCCGATAAAAACGGACGTAGAATTCGTCGAAACATCGATTATAAATAAATATTAATACAGAACTTTAACCTAAAGCAGTTTTATTTCAAAATCATTATATTTTACGAATGTTAGTAAGCATAAATTGATTTTGTTAGTAAATATAGAAGAGCCGTTCACCATTTGTTTATAAACAAAACGCCGTTTTTTTTTTTGCTGACCTTCATCAATCGTAGTGGATAAGTTAAGCAATTTTTCGTCAATAGACTTCGCGTAGAGAGTTTTATCAAAAACCGGCGATAGATCATTGACATCTTTGATATGGATTACAATAGTCGTTGAACTTTCGTTCAAGCTGTTCGATGCGACCAATGTTAATTCGTACTAGAAAAGCGCCAACAACAAACAAATAAAATAACATCCATGCTCTTTACTTTACTAGGTGCCATCATCAAAAACAATAACAATGCAAATCACATGACAAAACAACAGCGCATCGAAACAACAACAACAATGCAATAGGGAAATAAACAATAGACGATCGTTTGAATGTGTACGCACATTGGGTTTGTGTGTTGGATAACTAGTGTTAACGTTTTGTTTGCATCACGCTGCGACAAATCGTCTTTTGTTTTGTGCAACATTGTCATTTATACACTAATTAATCAAAAACATTGCTGCAACAATGAGATTACGGGGTACAATAAAAAGAAACGATATTTAATTTTATCTTTCAATGGCTTGAATGAAATCATGGATTCATGGATGAAATGGATTTTACAATTAAGATACAATTATTTATAAATTCAGACAAAAGAGCTTTCTAAATACTTTATGCTACAACAAAAAAAAGCTTTATTTTGTTATAAATTGTTGTCTAATTTTGAAAAGATTTATTTGAAAATATTAAAATTATTAATAACGTTTACTTATAAGTATAGGTTACAGAAAAAAAATTAAATTAGGACACATAGTCATATTCATATTCAGTACTGGTTTTTATTTTCGAACTTTTCTTCTCAACCCGGGAAAACTAGCTAGTCTAGCTTTAACGCAAAAGCTTGCGTCTAAGTGTGAGCAAAAAATCTCAGCGCGTGTTCTGTTTGTAATTATGATAATTGCACCTTAGCGCAGTGGCCGGATTTCATAGCATCTTTGAAATGGTGTGCATGCGAAAATCACGTCATTTATGGCTGTTAAACCAATTGCAACAAACGTAATTGATATAAATGATGTCATTTTCGAACAAACATTATTTCGAAGATGCTATGGAATCCGGCCACAAAACTACCGTAGTCTATTTTTATTATAAAGATATATATTTTCTTTACAGAACCAGCCACAGGCCTTAATCAGTATTTAATTCACATTTAAGGCGATTTATGTGAAATTATACTATACTTACAAACAGAAAACTGTAAATCACTGTAACTATAAACTCAAAAAAATAAAGTTAGGCTAGTTCTGGCCCTAAATCATCATATTTAGTACGACAGCCCTAAGAGAGCCATGACGGCAAGTACAAAGTACTTGTTCTGTGATCATTCATTTAGACACAATTTGAAATAGCAAGTCGCAGCGACGAGTTCCGGCCAGTAATCTAAACTACTGATATTTAAGACAAGCAATTGATTAAACATTGAGTTCAATTTTGTTTAATTAAATTTTTTATTTTA
Source organism: Clivina fossor (assembly GCA_963966155.1). Lineage (NCBI taxonomy): Eukaryota > Metazoa > Arthropoda > Insecta > Coleoptera > Carabidae > Clivina > Clivina fossor. The sequence goes on along the minus strand of OZ014552.1, from coordinate 4,439,592 downwards.
CGACGAAAAGAAACTTAAATACTTAAATTTCATCAACAATAAAAATGAATGTAAAAAAAAAATTAAATGGAAAATATAATCACTTTATACAAAAAAAGAATTAATTTATTTGTAAACTAGAAATTGAATAAAGCGAGAGAATGAATAAATGAAACAAAAGACAAAAAAAAACAAAAGAATTAATGAATCAAATAGTTTTTATTCTCCTATTACAAAATCGCTCTAATTAAAAGAAAAATGGACAGAGAAACAGAACAATAGAAAAAATAAAAGAGATAAAAAGTAAATCGTCGACGCAATTGTAAAGAAAACATAATAAAATAAACGCAAATTTATTTAACCATCGTAAATAGCGAAATATCGACAAGATAAATGGAAATGAGAAGTTAAAAACAGTCGCTTGTTTTAGTAAGACAAATGATGTATGCACACACATACTAGATTCACATGTGGAAATCCATTAATCAGAAGAGACGAAATTGCAGGCGCAGTTTTATTTTCTTTTGTTTTCTGTTTCTAAAACATTTAAACATTTAAATTGCGTTTCCTAGTTTTCCAATATTCTCCTGTGTATACTACTAACTTATCTACTTTCAGTCATCTATTGCTTTTAAGTCTATTATATAAAATCGCGCATAAAATTCCTATCTTTTTCCTCTAGATATATTTTATTAACATTGAGATTCTATTTATTTTAAGTGCGCAAATGTAAATAGAGATAATATATTGATAAAAAAATATTTTTAATAAAATCTCTATGCAGATATTCTCTGTAGTTTTATATATAAGATTATCAGTTTCTTCACTAATAACAATGTTAATTGAATAGCTTTTATACAAAATGAATTTCTAATGCGATCATCTTCAGTTACTCCTTTATAATTAGAAACAAAGAACAAAATTTTCTAAATATGTGTACTAAATACCTTGTTGGAAACTGAAGAATAATTAGTCTATACTTCGTATGCATAAACATTTTCATTAAATATAATAGTTCATTAAAATAAAAACTCTCTTGGATCTCGTAAGAAATTTCGTTACCAATATACATAGAAAATTTTTTTACGAAGTCTAAGAATTTTCATTTTAACGAACCATTATATTTAACGAAAATATTTATGCATACTGGCATTACTCCATTTTATGAGTTTTGTAGTAGTGGTTAGATAATTTTCTTTTTGTTAGTGTTTATATGGCAACAATTTTCAACATAAATTGCGTAGTATAAATGATAGAGGCTGTAATGAAAATATATGTCTTTATGACACTTTTTCCATAAATATCTCAATATAACACAAATTGAGATAGGCAGTTCTGCTCCAAGCTGATGAAAAATTATATTATCGTTAAATTTACAAATTATAAATAACATAAAATGTTGAAACTTTGAAAATAATTTAATAATATCTATATTTATGTTATACAATAAATAAATTACTTTATACTACTTAAAAAAATTAAATTAAAAAAATATTAAAAACAAAATTAAAAGACTTTAGGTTAAAATTCTGTATGAATTTAAGTAATATTCAACGTTTCGATTTATTAAACATGAATCTTCATCAGAAAAAAAAATACGAATATAATGAATTTGAAACTTATATTAAAAGAATTAGTTGACTATATGATGCGAAACTTAATATTTTTATTTTCTGTAACTTAAACTTGACTTAGTTATTAGGTACTTGCACGTATTTGCCAAGGGCAAATTTACCCGGATCATATGATGTTTTATTTTCATTAGGTCATTTTCAAAAATACTATAAATATAATGTGGGTAAATTTATCTTTGAAACAAGCGTACAAGTACATAATTATCTCACCAAAAACAAACATTAGCAACCGAAACAAACAAAACACTACACAAATTTAACCCCAATAGTGTCCAGCGCCCCAGCTACTATATGTAGATCTTCGACAACAATACACAAACAAATGAACATCGAAAACAAGTGACTGTTAACGTTGTATATATATCTGCTGGTGAGCTAAAGCATGTAAATTCAGTTTGGCATACGTTAAAATGTTGTTTAATCTAGACAACACAACATAGAGAGGACCCAACAAAAAGGCGTACTAGAGAAGACAAACAAATATCGAGGGTGTCTGCACAGACACCATATTATGTATAATCCCTGTAAAACAAGTGACAAACAAACATAGGGCAAACGGTAAACAAATGATGATAATGATACGCATGCATGTAAACCCAATAATTGAAAAAAAAAAGATAAAACATTGAAACTGGAAGAAAAAATTAATAAAACCCGCCTGTAAGACACGTTTTGGCAAATTTCGATCGTCTTCTTCGGTGATTTGTGTCCGATATGTAGGACGTTCAAATACGGGTGGATTGTCATTCACATCTTTCACGTGAATCACAACTGTTGTATAATTTTCCTGCAGGTTATCAGATGCGGCCAAACGTAGCTCATACTATTTCAAAAGTTACATTACATTTTAAAAAAAAATAGAAGCAGTAATAAATCTCTTTTACACTTCTCTACTTATCACACAATTAGTCTTATGCTTTAGTAATAAACCTTGAACAAATAAATGTTTATATGCCATTGCAAAATTTAATATAATAATACTCAAAATAATGAGATTTTATATTTTTCCCAAAATTTCACAAGTTACTCAGTCGATGCATAGCCTAAAAAACCGTTAATTCTCGTTGGGTTTTCATGAGTAAGTAGTTAGTTTAGCGTTAAAACAATACTAATTTCGTGATAAGTAAGATTGTTTGAATGAGTTTATATTATTAAAAACACATGAAATAAATTATATTATACGAGTATAACTTGTGTTTATAAAATACATTAATAAAAACTAATATTTAGGTTAGGTTACATAAAGCATTGTTAAAAGCTTTGTAAGTTAATCAATTCGTTAACCAATCAATAAGACAGTTCGAAAACAGTTGACAATCTAGTTGCCTAATTAACTCATTGATTAAGTTAACAATGCTTTGTTCAACCGGGCCTTATATTTTCTTAAACAATAATTTATAAAATAAAATACAAAAAATATAGCAACAATTTTTCAGATAAAATTATTTTCAATGCAATTTCACAATTACACATATAAAACTACAAAAAAAAAAACCTGCATTGGAAGGTAGTGTCACATTAAATTTACACTGAATTTTTGTTATAAGTGTTGTCGACAAAAATTGTTAAAAATACAGCGGACATGTGTCAGCTATTTTTCCAAATATAGAGTTTTTATTGTAGAAAAATAGCGACGTGAAAATGAAGCTGAAATATTTTCTGACGTTAGTTTCTGTACAAAATATAGAAGATCGTATATTATTATAAACAAAATAATAAAACGTTGCTATATTTTGATATTTATGCTATATAAAACGCTTATACTCCAATATCATTAAAAGATAAATATATATTTTTTGTCACATCGCAAATAACTCATACCTTGATTACAATCAAGGTAATTACGTAAGATCGTGGATATTTGATATTTACCATAGTTTGGAAGGTAGTATCTTGATATATTTACGACTCGACTGTCGAGTGTATAAAACTTTATTAGTTCCTCAGCATTTTTAGTCGTTCAAGGGTTCCATTGCATTTGATTTTTGTTTAAAATGCATTTTTACGGATACAGTTTAGTTGGAAACTGAGGACCGTATTCTCATTTCACTTTTAAAAGTGATTTTTGTCAAAAGTACCTTTGACGTTTACTTAAAATTATGTATTAAGCAATTTGAATTAGTTTATTTAAATTTTATAATATTAGATATAATAAAATGTATCGAAAATAGTAATACTATTCATATTTAATAAAAGGTAGAGTAAAAAATAATTTTAAAGTAAAAAATAAAAGCAATTTTTCATAAAAAAAAAGAAGTGGGAATACTGGTCTAAATTATTTTAATTCAGTTACGGATAGACGTTTAGAAGAACAATATTAATTTATAAGTTACGAATTAGAGTTTAAAATATTAATATCAAATTTAGTTAAAAAATGATATATTAGGGTGGTTCTTATTTTGACAAAGTCGGAAATTTGTTGCTCCCACCCGCCAAAATTACTTCAAATAAATAAAAAAATGTCCATACACTTCCCAAACTTGTCAGATGATATTAACCGTGCCTAACCAAATAGAGCAAATAAATTTATTAACATTTCAATAGTTCAACTATAAATTTCATCAAAAATAAAAGAAAAACAGATATAAAAATTTATTTATATTAAAAGGTTTTAAAAATATGTTATTCATTCACATTTCGTAACGTCATTACAAAAAACCAAATCAAATTTATGTTGTTTACAAAATCCATTATTGTTTTGAACTAAAACATTAAAAACATAGTTACATAAGCTGAAAATTCACTATTAAATATTTGCACATCAATGCAAAAATAATATAAAAAATTCGTCAATAGAGAAAAAATATAACAGACAATAACGTGCAAAAAAAAAGTTACGCGTTAAAACTGTTTGGCAATGCGAAATAATACCGTTTTAACGACACATGTGTACAAATCTTTTTTTTTTTTTTTTTGTTTGTGTTGATAACATCAAAATATTTTCCATTTATATGGTTGTGTGATAACAATTCGTTTGAGGAATAAATATAGGAGAAGAATAACGCCAGGATGTAGGCACATAAATTTTTAACAGGGTAACGCCATATCACCAGATTGTGTTTTGTTTTGTGTACCACGGCAATTGATACACAACACACAAAACAAATGAAAACAGAAATATGTAACAAAAGGTTAAATAATACCTGCACTGCGTTATTTATATTTTGTTTTTTGTTTTTTCATATTGTAAACAATAAAAATAAAATATTTATTATCTTTTCAACGTGTCTGCATATATATATATATATATATATATATATATATATATAAAAACAGTAACAAATAATAATAAATATGTAAAACAGTGTTTCATTTGTTTTAATTTTTTAAAATTAAATTGCAGGTAATTTAAATATATATATATATATATCAATTAATTTTGTATGCAAAATCGTTCTGATTGTTTTTGTTAGTTAAAAGATATAAATATAAAATTGTACAAATGATAAATTTGTGTTTTGTATCCAAATGTAAAAATAAATCGTATGTTTAATGTAATATATATACATATATATATATATATATACATAATTTGAAATGTTAATTTAATATATTTGAAATATTAATTAAAAATTTGAAATATTATTTTGAAACTTAAATAATTATTTTAGTTTAAATCTGATTTAGTTTACCATACTTATCTAATTGGTTTTAAATTGTATTATCTAGAAGAAAAACATTAAAACAAGATACTAAAAAAAATCTTTCAGAACTCATTGTAAAAAATAAAATGACTTTAGGTTTAAGTTTAATAATATTTATTAATAAACGACGTTTCGACCAAGTCTACGTCCGTCTCATCAGAAAACCTGATACAAATGACATTTACAGTAAATAACAGCAATAAGTTACTAGGTAACAAATAAGTAACTATAAAATATTTTTTTTTATAAATTTTTAATTAATGGAAGACAAATTTTATTTAACTCAGTTACTGGTCATACGTGATTGATGTAATTTTTTTTTTTATAAATTTGTACTGCTCTTTTTATCAATTTACTGTTGATTTTGCAATTAATAAAGTATCTTTGAAATTCACATCATAAATATGTTCTAACGTATGTTCAGCAATAGCAGATTTATCTGAATGGTTTAGACGTATGAATACGGTAAAGTTTATGTTGGACAGACAGGTAGAATTGCTTCTACTAGATTAAAACCCAAGATGTCAATACGTCTAAACAATTTAGATAAATCTACCATTGCTTAATATGCGTTCGAGTATCTTCATGATGTGAAATTCGAAGATACTGTAATTATTTGCAAGACCAATAAATATTAACAGCAGATTGATAAGAGAAAAAATAGAAATTTATAAAGAAAAAGATAATATCAATCACTGTGAAGACACTGATTCAAATAAAAATTGTCTTTTATTAATTAAAAATTTATAAATTTTTTTATGATCTAATTACTTATTTTTTACCTAGTAACTTGTTTCTATGTTCTGTTACGTACTGTAAATGTCATTTGTATCAGTTTTCCTGATGGAGACGAACACTGACTTCGTCGAAAGGTCGATTATTAATAAATATTAATAAAGAACTTTAACCTAAAGCAGTTTCAGTTTAATATAATGAGTTCTGAAATTTTTTTACTATGTTTCATGGCTTTAAACGTAAAGCCGTTTTGATTTATTAATAAAAGAATTATTGTTCATAAAAAATTGGGTATTTTAAGCAAAGCAATATTTGAAGTTCTACAAGTAAAGAAGAGAATTAAAGATAAGAATGAAAATTTCAATGGTTCAATTTCCGAAACGAATAATTTTACTTTTACGTAACATATTTCTTTATAACGTTTAACAACCGTTTTACCGATAGAAATAAGGAGGTGGCTATAAATCCGTTTTAAAAAAAATCAAAATGAATCCTGTACTGGCAGACACAGTATGCCACAGTTCTCCGCTTTTGTTTTTCAACGATTAATTTACCAAAAATCCGTAGCGTCGAATCCGCTGAAGTGAATGCAAAAGTTTAAGTATATCTCGAGGAAACATGCTCGCCATTTCGAAGTGCCGCTTCTATGCAAATGATGGCCGACAATATGCCCGTAATTCAACTTTTTTTCGCTCCTCGTCTAGCTCGTTCCCCTATTTCTTTCCTTCATAATTTTTTTTTACTTTACGGGCGATGTCAATTGTCTTGTTAAAAAGTTGTTGGAGTACGTTGGTACGCTGTTACCGCAGAGATATTCCGTAGAGTTGTTAAGTTTTTTTTTTTTATGGTTGACACCGAAGTTTAGTACTCGACCAAGTTTGATTATTTTTCTGTATTTTTTTCAACGTTATACGCGCACAATGTTGACGTCTGCTCTAGAGTATGTAGGTATGTTTTTTCCTCTTCTAACTTTACAAACAAATGAATTCGCAGTAAACGTATCTTTTCACTTAATAGTTTTTCTTTTTACATTTTCTTTTACCGCTCTCGCATTTATTAGATATATAAAGAATTGTAACAACGAAACAATTTTAATTATACAATTTTGTCAGTTATTTCCTTTTGCTTTGTGATTCTTAAAAATGTTTTTGCAATTACAATATTAATTTTTTTTACAAATATTTAACCCTTATACTGCGGATGGGCCGATCTATCGGCCCATTCAGCTCGTGCGAAAACTATTTAATTTTTTTTTTCCAATTATTAAAGATTTTAATTTTTATAAAGTATATTTCAAACAAGAAACACCCAATTTTGTTTGAATTTCATACCTACAAATATATATAAGCAAAAACGCCGAAATTTCGGACCGCAGTAAAAGGGTTAAATATTCACTTACTCGCAGTCAGTGATCGGCGATAGTTAGAAAATTAAAACTGATCTCTGAGTTTTGCAAAAATTTAAGAATTGATTATTATAAAAACATTAATTCGTCTTTTAACTTAGATTTGAATAAAGAATTATATTTAATTTTTTATTGTAAATGTATATGTCATTTGTATAATTTTTCCTGATGATGATGTACGTAGAGTATATCGTAATGTCGATTTTTAATTAAAATTCATTTATTAAATTCACTTGTTTATTAAATTAACTTGTAAAGTAGCTAATTTTATTATTTACTCTAGTGTTGATGAAACGGAAACACAGTTTTGTAAAAATAGTAAACTGTTTTAAAAACTGACAACACATTTGCATGTTTTTGTATATAAAAACAACATTGGCAAGGAAGAGTATATATATCTTCACGGGTAATACACGAAAAAAAAAAGAAAACATTTATTGTATGATAGCTTAAAATTTATACGATAGAAAACGATAAGTATCCATAATATTATCCCATCCCTCCCCTCAACCACCATAACATCAATAGTTCAAAGAATATAAACTGCCTTTTGTGTCAAGAGTTCTTTTGAATTTTTTCGTTTTTTCTTCTTCTTCTCCTACCAATGCTTCTTCCTCTTTGCTGAAGCAGTAGTCCACAACTTTATATATATATATATATATATATATATATATATATATATATATATATATATATTGTTAGGAATATGGGTTTTAATTTAATTAAATAAAACACAACACAAGTATAGTAGAGATATTTTATTCTTATTAAGCAGTGATTACTTTAACAGCTATCTGAAGAGTGAGACTTTTGAACTTATGAAAAATATATGTCCACCTAATAGTTTACATTATAGAACGTGACTAGTAGTGGTATTTACGTTATGGGGTGTTTATATTATATAGTCTCTTGAGTTATTGGTTTATTTTATATTTGGTTTTGTAAACATTCATTTTTGTAGATTAGAATAAATGAAAACTCAACACTCTCACTCAAAACAAATAAAAAATTCAATTAAACACTTCTATAATTTTATAGCTGTAAAAATATTATTGTTTTTATATATTTTGAATATATATACATATAGATCATATCTACATGAATATCCATTTTAAGCATATGATATATATAGAATATTCTTATTATAATGTTTTATAACAATAAACTATTATATTTAAGTAATTGATAATTATTTGAGACTACAAGATCTATTTGTTAGTTCTTGAATTTTTCTTTCCCGATAGTTTCGTAAACATATCGGCTAACTGCTTATCTGTAAAATATATTCATCTAATTTATTAATTTATTTTAAATTTGCTCTCTACTATAAAAAAAAAATTTAATATTTAATATCGATATGTTTGGTTTATCTATGATTTGTAGAATTATATGCTATGTTGTTACAACCTGTATTTGTTTTAAAAATAAGAATGGGTTTGAGTATTTTTATGTTAATACTATTTGTCTGAGATTTAAGCAAAAAGCTTCTTTCACACAACATGACTTTAAATATATATCCTGATATATTTTTTTGTCAATGTCGTTATTACCCAAGTTTAAATCAACATAGTTATTTATTTTATTTATATATTTTTATTGTTTATTATATATGTTAATCTCAAATCAAGAAAACCTTTGACATATCTTAAAATCGTTTCAAACATTTCTAAAGTTTTAGAATTTTTGTTTTATTTGAAACTAAAAATAAAATAAAAAAAAGAAATTGGTAAACACAAAATCAGCACGTGTACGCAATAGTATACTTTAAACTACCAACTAGATTTACGCATGATGCTTCATAATCTTTATCTACAGTTAAACTTTCATAATTAAGTTTTCTAGGTAGTAGAGTATCTATTGTTTTACAGTCTTTCATATTATTATAATTTTTAAATACGTTGATTGATCTAAAGTAAATTGATCATTATTGCAAATTATTCTTTTTATTTAAAAATAATTTTGTTTCATTCTGGTCTATCATCTAAAAACAATCTTGTAAATAAATTTTTAACTTTTATTGTTCATTCATTGTTATTTATTTTATTTTTATTTTTTATGTGACGATAATAAATCATCAACATGTAATAAAATATAAATATTTTTGTTCTATACTTTTATTATCTAAGAAACATAAGCAATGATCAACTTTAGATATTTTTAAGTTTTTCTAATTTATAATTGTTGTATCAAACGTGTGAATTTTATTTGTGTACCTTTCGATGAGAAAACCGAAATATTCCGGTAAAAAACTCACCGCGTGAAGACTGTTTTAATTCATATTATGATTTGTTAAATAAACATACTTAGTTGCTTTGGAAACTAACGCCATCAAATACCATCATATAAAAAGTTTCTTTTAAAATACCATTTAGAAATGCAGTTTTATTTATTTTTTTTACTTTGATTTGATTTAATAATAAATCAAATTAACTGCAAACGTTAAAAAATATATCTAAACGTAAACATTCTCACACTGATGCAAAAAAAAAATTTGTTCATAATCTATTAAAAATTTTTGACTATGACCTTTTGCTACCAGCCTAGCATTAAATTTTGATGAATCCCTTTGGCTTTTTTTTTTAAATGTAAACACCCATCTGCAACTTACTATGTTTATGTTAAGGAGTCGTTGAACTAATATCAAGTTTTGCTTATCTTTAAAGAATTTTTAACTAATCTTTTATAGCCTGCTCTCACTGAATTCGATCATCCCTAGAATTTATTTCACTAAAAGTTTTTAGGATTTTTCTAGAGAATATTTTGCATTTAAAAATTAAATTGAAAATTATTATTATTATTTTCATTTTCAGTGTAATTAGGTTTTGGACGATTTTTATTTCTGTCACAACGTCTGAGTTCAGAGTTATCTTGATGTTAAGTATCAAATTTTAACCCTTTTTTTAATTAATGAGTTTCAATCTCACCTAATTTCTATATTAGTTAACTGAACTTTATCAGTTTCTGAATTTTATTCAGTTTCTGATTTATTTTCATTTTGTTAGTTTCTGATATATTTATATCACTTACTAACTATTTTAGGTTCTGATTTTAATCAGTTTGTATATTTTGTTCAGTTCCTGATTTTTAATCAGTTTGTATTGTAAAATTACTTATAGGCATTTTATTTTCTTTATTTATTATTGGCCGAACGTCAAAAAAATAAAATTGGTTTCATTTATAATGACATCACGAGCTATAATAATTTTTTTTTATTTTACACATTTTATAACTTATAACCATTTGGCTCAACACTACTTATATACATTTATTTGATTTTATATCAAGTTTGTATATTTTTTTTTAATATACGGTTGAACCAAAATTTTTTAAATGTTTTAAGTTAGATTTGTGTTTCTGCCACAATTTATATGGTGTTTTATTTTTATTAGCAAAAGCGTTTGTAGAGGTGCGACTTATTAAATAAGTTGCTGTTTATACAGCTTGACCCCTAAGAGATTGGTTTAAATTTTTTTTTAAAATGTACGGGCTTTTTCCGTTTTTGTTTTTAATTTTTATACCAATCAAAAATGTACGGGCTTGTTCCGTTTTTGTTTTTTAATTTTTTTATAACCGATTAAAGGTGTACGGGCTTTTTCCGTTTTTGTTCGGTTCATACGCTCTGCTAAACCATTTTATGGCTGTGTATGTGGTAGTGATAAATAACACATTATGCCTTTTTATTGAACTAAAATATTTGAACTCAGTTGACAGATATTTTCGACCATTATTACTATATAAATTTATTATATTTAAAATTAAAAAAGAGCAGTGTTTTTAACTACAAAAACTTGAAATTTATTTACGATCTCCCACTTAGAAGAAATTCAATATGTTACCTTTTAATAAATAAATAAAACATCAATTAAATTTTAAATATTAATTTTAATTTTCTACTGTAGTTGATGTAATAGTTTCACAGTAATCTGTGTATATTTTTAATAACGGTCTATTTTGAATTTTTAGTTTCTTTACTTTATTAAAAAGCATTTATGCTTGTTTTCTATATACCTATACAAGCTTTACATAGCTCAGTTGGATCTAGATTTTTAATCAAATTTATATCTTCCAAAATATTTATATTATTTATATTAATAAATTTTTTTTTACTGATATGGCCAAGTCTTTCGAGCCATAATTTATAATTAATATTTACATTATTGCATAAATGAGCTATGTTTTATTAATTTTGAAACTAACTTCAATTAAATTATTAAAAGAGCTTACCTTGGATGATGGTTTGATTTTTAATTAATTTTTTTTTTTTTTTATTATTAATAATTACCCTTTGTGGGTGGAAAATTACCGTCATCCCGCTCTGTTAAATTCGTCGAACTAATGAGAGGTTTGAGGTAACTTCTGGAGTGACAAGAACGTTTTCTTATCGTCCACATGTGCCTTGATTTGTCCAGTTGTTCCTCTTTTTGTGGGTTTGGTGGAACCTGGTTTTGCCACGGCAATTTCTAATGGTTTGACCAAATCTTCGCATGTTGTAAAAACGTCGATGTTGTTGATTGTATGGTCCGTGGCTCCGGAGTCCAGGATAAATGTTAAATAATTGTTGTCGATGTTAATTTGATGATCTCCAAAAACAAAAGCAAAACTATCGCTTGTGTATTGTGTCAGAACCATATGTAGATTGAAAATATTTGTTGTTGGTTCGTTCTTCAACATACGTTTGTAATAAGTATAATCACGTTTTTAAATAATTATTTCGACCACAATGATTGCATGTTTGAAATTTTAATAATTTATTCAGACTTTTGTGATAATAATTTCATTGCATTATTGGTTCACTCGATTTATTACGTATTTTATTTTTATTTTATATTTATTAATTTTTAAATTTAGAAAGTTTAAAATTTGTTGTTGAAGAGTTTGCGGTTTGTAAAACTTTTATATTTTCTTCAGTTTTCAGTTTAACTTCATAGTTTAATAATTGATTTTCACAAAAGTAATATTTAAATTATCTTCAAGTAATGTTTCTTGTGTTGTTATCACATCGTCATTGAAATGATGATAAAGTTTATAAAAGATAAGACACTACGTCTATTTCTTCTAATTTGGCATATTGGTGCTTTGTAAATCCCAAAAGTGAATTGTGCAAATATTCGTGTTTCTGGCAGTTGAGTCACTTTTTGTCCACTCCTGTAGTATTTCTTCAGGAATCGGGTTCGTCACAACATTAAGCACTTCAAGTTCTGTTAATAAAGATTTCACTCTAAACTTCCACACACTATATTTTTCACCATTAAATGATTATTTCTTTTAGCAACTTTTATGTCCATTTTGCTTTATATTATAACTTGTAATTATTAACAGAACACACGCACAAACTATTTGAGTATTATCGTTAAATATTTTATATTAATTATATTTAATTATTAACTTTAATTTGCGTTGCCTGGGCACCATAACCTGTTAGGAATATGGGTTTTAATTTAATTAAATAAAACACAACACAAGTATAGTAGAGATATTTTATTCTTATTAAGCAGTGATTACTTTAACAGCTATCTGAAGAGTGAGACTTTTGAACTTATGAAAAATATATGTCCACCTAATAGTTTACATTATAGAACGTGACTAGTAGTGGTATTTACGTTATGGGGTGTTTATATTATATAGTCTCTTGAGTTATTGGTTTATTTTATATTTGGTTTTGTAAACATTCATTTTTGTAGATTAGAATAAATGAAAACTCAACATATATATATATATATATATTTATATATATATATATATATATATATATATATATATATATACAGTGTCCCGTCAAAAATTCCGCATTATGTGGGAATAATTTTTCTAACATAGTAAAAAAAATCTTTCTGAACTCATTATATTAAAATAAAGTAATTATATCTAGAAACTGGGCATCATAGTGTCTCATAGTTTATAGGTAAAATTACTTAATTTTTTTTTGAGTGAGTGATTATTAAAAAAATATATATAAAGCCGACTTTTTGGCAGACACTGTGTATACCAGCGGTTTCCAAACTTTGTTCACTAACGCCCCCCTTATAAAAAATCCCGTTTCTTATACCCGCGTCTTATTACGAATAATACGAAATTACATCTCTGCCGTCCGTGATTCAAACGGCAGTTTATTTCTCTCGCCCATGCCACCACATGCATCAACTATTAAGTTGATAAGCCAAAAGAAAATATACAATAATGCGATAATGAGAAATAGAAATGAGATTAAAATTGCTGACAACTATTTTATCAATAATAAATAAATAAAAAATAAATAAATTAGCTGCTACATTATAAAGATTGGAAAAAAATGATATATTTGCAATTAACCGGCGCCCCCCTTGTGAATCTTGCGCGCCTCCCCAGGGGGGCGCGCCTCCCCAGGGGGGCGCGCCCCCCACTTTGGAAACCGCTGGTGTATACAGTTGTTGCGTATGGGAGAGTTAGTGTGGATCCTTCCCTAGCAAAACTGAATTTTAAATTATTGACATTCCCGATGATATGGCAATAACAGAGAAGGGAGCTTTTGTATACCCAGCCCTCAAGCAGCAGCAAACTCGTTTCCGACGTTGGTTCGTTGAAAAAACACAAGATGAATTATAATTCGGTTTCTTTCAGTTTTCTGGAGAAGCCTGTGTTTTTATATCAGCATAATTTTGCAGTGATTCTTTTCAGCAGGCTTTGGCATCAGCCCTTTTTTTGTCTTCTTTTGCTTGCTTGCCAAAGATTGACTTATAGTCGGATTTTTATATTATACGCCAATATGCTAGTGATATTTTTAGCGTCAATGAAGCACTAGTATTCTTTGAAATTTCATTTGCTTAAAAGACTTTATCTGTTTATTTAGAAATAACTTAAATTTGTTGCAAAATGACATAGTTAAACATCTTTCAGAACTCATTATATTACATTATTATATTATTTTATAAAGAAAAGAATAACATGAATCACTGCAAAGGCAGTTAATTAAATTTGGCTTCTATTAATTAAAAATTTATAATTCTTTTGATCTAGTTAATTATATGTTACCTAGTAACTTGTTGCTACGTACTGTTATTTACTTTAATGTCATTGATAAATTTTGACATGATGAAGACGAGGTTCAGTTTCGTCAAAAAGTCGTTTTTATAAAATAATTAAATAAAATCTAATCCTAAAACAGTTTTTATTTAATACAATAAATTCTGAAAGCATTTTTCTATGTTAAATAAAACTGCTTTAGGTTAAAGTTCTGTATTAATATTTATTTATAATGGACGTTTCGACGAACTCAACGTCCGTCTTCATCAGGAAAACTGATGACAAATGGCATGTACAGTAAAAAAACAGAACATAGAAACAAGTTACTAGGTTTCTATGTTCTGTTACTTAATGTAATGTCATTTGTATCAGTTTTCTTGATAAATACGGATGTTGAGTTCGTCGAAACGTCGATTATAAATAAATATTAATACAAAACTATAACCTGAAATAGTTTTATTTGCTGGAAAATATTGTCAGTCAGAAAAAAAAACAAACAAAAAGTAATTTTCCTTTTTCTCAAAATGTATCATATACCTATAGAATGTTTTTAAGTTTTTATAATTTTAATTACCGGCAGCTATAGAGCAGTGGAAGCGTGTTCGGAACCCACTATAAGGCACAAGATTCTGTTAATATATGAATATTTTATAAGTTTTGTAACACTATTGTTATTAAACATTAGATTTTACGCATGTTTCATCGTCATTTATATAATAATCCTTCCGTTAAAAACTAGTAAGTAATCCTATTATGTTTGCAAAGCCCCGGTTCAATCTTTTCTAAAGAAAAACTTTGTTTGCATAATGCATCGTACATAATACGAACATTTATTTTCAATTACGTAAGATACTTGTACATGCATAATCAATTAAAATCAGTGTTTTCGGCGCATTCCCAAAGAAAATTAACAAAGTTCCCATTAGGGAACTTTATAAATCATCTGAAAGGGATTGGGGACGCGTGAATATGCGTGTAAATTATCAGGGGAGGCGTTTCTGTGTTATAAGTACATTCATACACAAATAAGTTGTACAGGGTGCGTGTTTCTATGGGGGTTTGCAGAAAGACAAAAACGATGTCCGTACAAAATATAAGACTATCAAAAGCTTAAATCTTTAAAATAAATTTTAATTAATATTTGACGTTGCGATATACTGCACGTATAACATCATCAGAAAAAATATATACAAATGACATAAATAATAAACAAAGAAAACATAAAGAGTGGTAGCATCTGTAAAATTAGTCGCGCGATTAAGTTGATCGATGCAACTACTCAAAGCATTTTTATTTTAAAATAATGAGTTCTGAAAGATTTTTTACTGTATTAACTATTTAAATTTAGAGAACTTAAGTACGTTTTAATATTGGTTACTACTTGAATACTATAAGTATAAAACCTTTAGGTTAAATTCATTTAACCTTAAATTGACAAAATTATTGAAAAATATTCGAAAGTAAAATGGATATATACTAGTTATATATATATATATATATATATACAGGGTGTTCGTTCGCTTGGTTGATATAGGGCAATAACATAAGATTTCGATAATATGCAGAATACTACTTTCTGAAGTAAAATTCGGAGAAATACTTAGAATACTTTTCGATAAGGAATAAAAAGTTATATAATTTGGTTTTTGTTTTAATTTGATAGCATGTACCGTTTGGACAAATTTTGAAGAAAGTCTTTTTTTCGAAATAAGACTTTCTTAAAAATTTGCTCAAAAAAATCTGAAAAAATTCAGTAAAATTGAAAAAAAGATTAGCTACATAATAGCTAAGTAACTTTTTTCTCTATCTCATATTGATTTAGCAGGAAAAATTATTAAAAATTCTAAAAAACATTTAAAAAAAATTTTAGCGCCCAAACGGTACATGCTAGCAAATTAAAACAAAAACCAAATTATATAACTTTTTATTCCTTATGGAAAAGTATTGTAAGTATTTCTCCGAATTTTACTTCAGAAAGTAGTATTCTGCATATTATCGAAATCCCATGTTATTGCCCTATATCAACCAAGCGAACGAACACCCTGTATATAATATAGAAATCTGTGCATTTTTTAAATATTTATATGATCTTGTGTGATGGATGATGAAGTGGTATGACTGAGAGTGGTTTGCGTGAGTGAGATTTTTCAAGTAGCACGACGGTGTATCATTATAAATGTGGATGAAGTTAAAGTTGCTTGTCTGGATAGAAATGTTTGCAGGAGACTAATTTCAAAATAGTGGAAAGAGTTTGTGCCACACCCTTTTGTATATTGAAAATAAATTTTCTGACAAAATCTATAATGGACTATGTCAAATCGCAACTGTAGTCGATTGTGAATGAAATTAAATAAAAAGGTTTTAGGTTTTAATTCTGTATTAATATTTATTAATAATTGACCTATTCAACATACTCAAAGTACATCTTTATCAAGAAGAAAAACGTAAGGTGAGTTCGTCGAAACGTCGATTATTAAATATTAATACAGAACAAAAACCTAAAATCGTTTTATTTTAATTTAATGAGTTCTGAAAGATTTTTTACTATGTTAATTAAAATAAATTTGACGTCATTATTTTGATGACGCAAGCTTCTCGAACTATCATAAATAGCCATTAAATGAAGTTACGTTATGAATTCCTGATTCAATTTACGATAACAGTGTTACATTCTATCTCTTTTTATTATACAATAGCTAGACTGTGCACGCATTTTTATATTACAAATATTAAATGACTTTTGTATGACGTAACTTCATTGTATGGTTATTTGTACTATAATAGCAAAAAGTTTTTGTCGTAAAATTATAAAATATAAGATACTGTTTCACATTATTCAGATAATAAAAAATATTATTAAATATCAGCACGTGAAAAATAGTGCCAGTTGCGTAAGTGCCAGTTGCGTAGAGTCATTAAATAGTGCCATTTGCGTAAAACTAAGGGTCGGGTCAAACACAGTTAGTGAAGCTAGTTAGGCCGAGTGCCAGATGCGTACAGCCGTTATATAATATTTATAATACGCTATACATCGCACATAATTTTTACAAATAATCAAGTCAGTATTTAATTTTAAAATTGACCAAGTTTATATTTATTTTTTTAAATTTGATTTGTGTAGATTAATATTTAATAAATTCATATCGTTTACCAACTTCGTTACTTTTTACTATATTATGGATAAATTATTAAAAATTAAAACACTCGGTTAAATTTTCACAATAACAATAAAAAATCCTTTATTGGCCAATTTCGGCTGTTAATCCATTATCAAAAAGTAATACTACAAAAAGTTTAACAAAATTTGTTCTTATATATCTAAATATAACAAGTAAAATTAACAAAAGGGTAAAGAGAGAGAGTTACTATGGAAATTCCTGTAAGAATATATCTGTAAATGGAGACTCAATTAAATCTAAATGTTCGTTCATTAAACTTTTACCTGATTTCTATGCTTTTTTGATTTAATTTATCCATAATATAGTAAAAAGTAACGAAGTTGGTAAACGATATGAATTTATTAAATATTAATCTACACAAATCAAATTTAAACCAATAAATATAAACTTGGTCAATTTTAAAATTAAATACTGACTTGATTATTTGTAAAAATTATGTACGATGTATAGCGTATTATAAATATTATATAACGGCTGTACGCATCTGGCACTCGGCCTAACTAGCTTCACTACCTGGGTTTGACCCGACCGTTATTTTTACGCAAATGGCACTATTTCATGACTCTACGCAACTGGCACGACACCTCAGCATGTTGCCTATATGCAATGTAAACGTGATAATTGGAATCTTCTTAGGTGAATTTGACTATATCAGTGCGACAACGTTTGGTGCAAAATCGATGGCTTAAGCAATATATTTCAAAGTTTCCTGCATTTAATGGCTAGAAGGCTTCAAGCAAGCAGAGCAGGAATTGCCTGTGGAAGAGTGAATACTATGTCGCGACGCCCGGAAGGATCGTGATTTGAAGGCTGAGATTATGAATACAATAGCGTTTAAGGAACAGGCGGAGACGTGTTCTCTGCCAAAATTGACAATGAAATCTTACTCGAAGGATTTTTTTTCTTTTTTAACAAAGAATTCTTCATGTCAGTCTGTCTCTCTCTCTCTTTCTATCTCTGTCTCTCGTTGTCAGAACGTTTAACACATTCACTGCCCGCTCCAAAAGCGTGCAATGCCTCAGGCGCCACTCATTTAGAATTCAAATGGAACAAGAACGCGCTTAGCGCGGTGTGGGCACCAATCCGTCGTACATGTGAACGCGCCAGGCGCGTTGCGGGCAGTGAATGTGTTAAGACGATTTGTTGGAAAATGACTGATACGCGAAATGAGAAGGAATCAGGTATGAAATAGATTGGTGTATGAAATTTGTAAAAATTTTGTTCCAAAAGTTGGTGTTAGCTAAGATCGTGAGCGAATGTTTAAAATAGATGGAGTGTTATTAGTGAAAGAAACTGCACAATCGACCAAAGAAACACGATCAAGTGTATTTAATTTGACATCTGCGATGGCTACATTAAAGATTATTAAGTCAAGTTAAGTTATTTGACAATTTTCACTTGAATTTGAATATGATTATTGAAAAAAAAGTTTAATTCTTACAAATCACGTAACAAATATAAATAATACCTATATACATACACATAATATTCCACAACTGTTAGTAAGTTTAAGGTTATTTGGTATGCATTTTTATTTATTTTTAGTTTAGTTTCGTTTCGCATGCTTGAAGAAATAATCGTATATATCACTTTTTTTGTGTTTCGTTCAGATTGTTTGGTTTCGGCTTTGCCTCGTCCACAAATATCTGTTCTCAACACAATAATCATCGCTTTCTACACTGTAAAAAAATTAATGTAAATTTACATTGATAATTATGGTAATTTTACTATATTTTTTATTGTAATTTTATAATTTTTTGGTAAATTTACAATATTTCATAAAAATTACAATAAAAAAATATACTAAAATTACCATAATTATCAATATAAATTTACATAGATTTACAATGTACCTACTTCTCATAACTTTTTTCTTTTTTTTTACATTTTGGAACATAATTGTTCAATTTTACTTGCGATATGTCATAATAATTTGACTAACAATAACTCATTCATATAATTTATGTAATAATGTAAAATTTTATTCATCAAAGATTTCCTCTCTATAAGTCAAATCATTTAGAAGTTCTTTATTTATAACTATTTATAACCGTAAAAACAAGGTGAAACGACTTTATCAAAAATCTCTTATCAAATTGCAATATACCTGAATGGCTCAATAGAAAGCTTTCTTTAGCGAAACTATTCTACTCATATAATATCGTACCTATTATTTATCTTTTACGACAAAGTTTCCTAGCTTTCATGATCTTAGATGCATTTATGCTTTAAGTTCATGGAAGCTAATAGTATATTAGAGTATAAACGTATCATATAAATAGTTATTGATATAGATACTAGAGTATCTTGTTTGCTGTTTATTTATCTATATCAGTAAAGAAAGAGAGACAAAAAAGACTACTTACTCGTTTTCGGGTCTCGTAGTCCAATGCGCCAGCAACATAAATGGCTCCCGACATATTCTTGACTGCGAATGCACCGCCTATGTTACCGCTTGTGATCTCGTATCGAATACGAGACGCTAGAAAAAAAAAGAATAAAATAAATATTTTTGATAAACATGCACAATCACGCCATATACTCATAAGGGTGCGATTTAAGGGGGTATTCTCGTTAGTAGCATCGATTTTTTAGGTGTTTTTCAACATTTTTTTTTTTTGAAACTTTCACAACAAATACAGTAAACAGCAATTACACCGTTGGAAAGTGTATTTATTTAAGTTTTCAGCTATATTTTTTTGGTTTCAAAAAAGTCAAATTTTTACTTTAAAAAATAGCGTCAAAGTGATCAGGTCAAAATTTAGATTAGAAAAATGGTGGCAGATAAAACACACGTTCTATATTACTGAAACAAAAACAAATTAGATGTTAGTACTTGTAACACATGTAACTTTCGTTGGAAACTACAAAATGTATAATTTTTACCCCTAAACTAAAAAAAGTGTTAATTTTAGGTACTTTTTGAAAAGAAAGCCGCTATTTTGAAAATAAATGTAAATATTATGCATTTTGTAGGTTGCAACGAAAGTTACTTGTGTACAAGTACTAACATCTAATTTGTTTTCAGTTTTTAGTTTTAATCCAAAATTTTGGATTGAGAATGTGTGTATGTATGTATTAATTTGTAGTTAATATGTACACTGTAAAAAAGTTGGTATTTTACATAATAAACATAGTAATAAAATTACATATTATTTCAGCAAAACAAGAAATTTTCTGTAAATTTTAAATAAAATAATTATTTTACCATATTATATATGTTTTTTATCGAAAAAATAAGTAAACTTAAATAATATATACGTATTTTATATTCATATTATTTAAAAATTTTCCTGTAACGTCTGCAAATTTACTGTTGTAACTCAGTAAATATAAAATTACCGAGTTTTTTTTTACATTGTAATTATATAGTAAAATATGTCACGGAATGAAGAATTTTATTGAATAGTATTACACATTGTGACGATTTAACTATGCATTAAACTAAGATAAAATATTAGGTTAAAGTTCTGTTTTACTTTAATATAATATGAGTTCTGAAAGATTTTTTACTATGTTAAGTAAAAACTGTACAGTGTGTCAGCAAAATTGAGTGATCTGTAAACTATACAATTTCGTTAGAATTTTACTACAGAGTTAAAACTGACCATGTATGATCCACCTTACATAACATAAAAATAAAATCTCTTTAAAGATTGAAACTTCAAAAACTACATAAAATTTTTATTTATAAAACCCAGTATGTACACAAATTGAAAATATAACATTTTTAAGATCTTTTTCTGCAATAACCATTTTCCTAACATATAACACCCATTTTACGAGTAGAAAAATATCAAAAAATGATAAGATGATGCCTTCCATTTGGAAGCAAACTTTACTAAACTTACCGCATAACACACACGGAAAACGAGAAAAAAGAGAAAAAAAAAACGACACAAAATTCAGTTATTTACGGACAGACAAACTCGCAACTGTAAAATTATTGCAGTTTTTAATATCGCGAGACGGTCGTAAACAGAGCGATTCCGTACGTCGGGATTCGAAACCCATGCATAGAGGTGGAAGTGGTAATTTACAGTTTAGTAAATAGCCAGTAAGTTTTGAGTTTTGCCGAGTGTAAATATGACTTTAACACCTTACGGATTTCCGCTTGCCGTTTTTCAAGATCATTGCCCCATTATATTACATCATTTAATAATATATGAGTCGTTTTTAGACTCAGTTTGTTAAGAGATAATAAAAAATTTATATTTTTTATAAGTTATGTAACTACGATATCATTTGTTTTAATAATACATTTTCATATTTATTTTTTTTATACAATTGTGTTACATGTATTTATAGTATTTGTTGATAAATTGCGAAAATTATATTTATTATATTTCAACAACTTAGAAAAACTGAGTACTATTGATAAAAAAAAACAAACACTGAATATGTTTTTATCAAAAATGGAATACGTAACATTATAATAATGATTAATATTTTAATTCGGTTCATATCTATAAAACCTGTAGTGTTACAGAATATTTTGTCCTTTTCTTTCAAGATAAGAATTCAATTTACTAGAAAAAGGCAATACCACAGATCTTACAGATTTACACAGAATAGATCTATAAACTACATATAATTTCTAATACAATAACGCAACGATTTTTCAATAACGTTATAATAACCGATAAAGTCTCATAAAAATAAATTTATTAATAATTTGTAATAACTTTTTATTTGTTTTAATCTGCTGTTAATATAGTGATAGAAGAAGCTACAGAAATTTATAAAGAAAAAGATAACATCATTCACTGTGAAGTGGCAATTAGTTAAATAAAATTTGATTTCCATTAATTAAAAGTCTATAAATTTTATGATCTAGTTACTTATTTGTTATCTAATAACTTGTTTCTATGTTCTATGTTTTACTGTAAATGTCATTTTTATTATTTATCCTGATGAAGACGGACGTTGAGTTCGTCGAAACGTCGATTATAAATAAATATTAATACAGAACTTTAATCTTTAGCAGTTTTAGTTTAATATAATGAGTTCTGAAAGTTTTTTTTACTATGTTATAGATTATAGTTAAAGTTCGCAAAATATTTACAAAATATTGGAAAATCGATTCAATTAACGATTATTTTACCGGTTTAGTATAAAGTATTTTCATTTTAAAACACATATTATTAGTAAACTTTACATGTAGTACAAGCTATCTTTGCAAGTATAAGTACCAAAAACAAGTTCATTTAGATAATTGCAGTGCAAAGTGATAAATTCTTGCTACATGCAACTAGCAATACACTATCATGTCTGCATATCTACTACGTAAAAGTTTTCTGTTAACATTGGAGTGAGGTTGAGGTTCATCCAATTTTGCAATGATATCTCACAGACAAACTGACATTAACACGGTCTAGCATTTGTATAGTGTAAATTCTGACCTCGGGGCAGCTCAAATATACACATATAGGTGTAAGTTTGACAGAGTTTGTTTATAATTGTTGGGTATTTCACTCTCTCGTTCGACAGTTGCAATTCTAACTTAATGTTTCGGGTAAACTTTATAGGTTATATAATACGGTTGTTTGTATTTGGTGGTAAAGCCACTGTTAGATCAAACAAAACGTGATACTTTCGCAAAAGTTTATTTTACGTGTTTATACTAATAATTGTTCAGATGTTTTTAAGTGTAATTTGATTCTTGTTTTGATTGTAACAAGATTGTAATTTCGTTTAATTTTACAAATTTCAGAACCATGTACAACACTGTTCAAATATTAATATTTACATGTGTCTACTTTGCAAAACATAATAAGTATTATTTCATAAATTAATTAAAATGGGAAGATTATTTAAGTTTATAAAATTAAATCTTGTTAAGTAATATATTTGCCGAAAAAATATGGAAGAATCCGTTTTTTGTTTGTTGCAAAATTATTAATATTTTTGAAATTTTTTTCTTTATATTTTTTTTATAAAAAAAATATATAAAAACTAACCTTTTCATCTAACTTGTCCTAATCGGAATCTTCAAAAATACTAGCGATTTATATATATATATATATATATATATATATATATATATATATATATATATATATTATTTGATATTTCTGTAACATATTCTTATAATAATAATCAGACTACGAACTTATACCACTGCTTGTTTAAATATTATAATTATTTTAAAATGTAATTGATATCAGAATAAAAAGTGTACCTATTTTATAGTGGTAGAAATATCATGAATATAAATGAAGTCAGAATAGCTTGTCTAAATAGGAATTTTTGGAGAAAATTGATTTCGGGATAGTGAAGAGTTTGTGCCACAGCCTTATGATGATTGTATATGTATGTAGAAACAGTATAATAGTATATTTGCATATAATGATTAATTACCCATTTAAATGAATTAGAACATTTTTTTGTGTCGTTCATCTTTATAAGTAATAACCATCATTATGTGCTCGCTGAATAATACATTATTGTATAAAAGATTAGAAAATGATCTACTGTGGCGAAATTTAAATAAAAATAATATTATAAAATTATTTTTATAATATTATTTTTATTTACATTATTGTATAATAAAATAAACTGCTTTGTACTGTAATATTATCTTAAGATTATATGTAAAAAAACTACCAAAAAAAAAATCAATATTTTATTTATCTAATAAAAATTGGAACAGTTCCAATATACCAGTTCATTTGACAAAAATTTAAAGAATACAAGACAATTTTCTCAAAGCCTACGTTATTCTTGATTTTCTTGCCGACGAAAAAACTAGTAAACAGCGATTTTTATTCTAGAAAAGACACATTTTGCATGACAAGAAAAAGTCAAGAGAGCATACGAAAATAACATACTTGTGTTTTATTGTTCAGCTTTTTTCTGTAAATAGATAGCTTGTTTAAAATAGATATTCTTGTAGAAAAAACAGAGCCATCTTTTAGAAGAACTCGTAGTTATATTGTCTAGACATTATATATAATGACAAATTTATCATTTTATTTATACTTCATACATTTTATTTCATATCATATATAAGAGAGGTATTGTAATCATATCAAATTTGATATATCGATATTTTTACAGATAAGCACAAATTATTCTTATGGTATCACAAATCAACAGTTTTTAGGCACGATGTCCGTCTGTCTATCGGTCCATGGACACTTGTAAGGCAAATTCGGATGAATGGATTGTTATAAATTTTCATATTTAAGCTTCGGAGGTAAATATCTCATTTGGATTGGTAAAGATCTGCCAATTGGCAGTGGTATCTTACTAATGACATGTGTTTTGCGAATATTTCGCAACAGAAATATATTTCGAAAAAAATGCTTTTAAGAAAAGTTGCTAAACAAGTTATAACTAACAACTTTATGTAATAGCAAATAATACAAACATAAACTTATAGAATATTTACATAATACATAAATTTACTTAAAAATATGAATGTGTAAAATATGTAAATGATTAAGAAAAATACGAAGAGAACATGAAAAAATATCTATAATTAATTCTAACTTATTATACGAGTGACACATATGATAAATGGGAGACTTTGTTAGAAGATTAGAATGAGCAATAGGCAGATAAAAAGTATTTATACTTCGTGTAGAGGAAGGAAGAAGAAATTGTAGTTGAGAGAGTTGTGCGGAGTAATTGATGAAGTTATTAATTGACTTTAAAAGAAAAGTCAAAGATGAAATAATTCTGCGAGATTATAGAGTATGAAATTTAAATAAAGACAGTAAGGACGTGTAACGTGTAAGAGTAAGTATATATATACTAAACGAACTAAAATACTGAAAATCCGAGCTTGTAGTACTAACCAGTAATTTTATTAAATTTGTCACTGTTTTTTCAACCGTAAAATAATAGCAAAACCTCCATTGATTTAACAATCGAAAAATTTTAACCGCCAAAGCATCAAAACACAGCAAATTTCATCTGTCCGTACCTCCCCATTTCCCCGGGCTTTCTGGCTGTCTCTTCCACATAGATCAAAAGTCACGTCAACTTGCTCGCATCGTCCAATGACTGATATGTCAAACTCAGCAGGTCTTCCAGTTCCAGACATCTAGGGCGAGCGTCAAGAATAACAATATCCCCAGTTTTGGCACGAAACTGTCAACAGGCCGCCTCGCAACATAACTTTCAGAGTTTATCCCCCCGTTCTACTGAAAATTCCACCGGAACACTCATACAAGCTACAAATTACGCCTAAACAGTTCCTGGACTGAACACCGTCAATTTTTAATATCTTTTTTTCAAACCGTTCTACTCCTTGAATTTTGATGGTTTTGTCACTTTAAAAACTGATTTTTGCTAAAATTTCAGAACTTATTGTATTAAAACAAAACTGCTTTATGTTAAAGTTCTGTATTAATATTTATTTAAAAACGACATTTCGACGAAACTCAACGTTTGTTTTCATCAGGATAAATAATATAAATAACATTAAAAAAATAACAGAAGATAAAACAGATAAAACAAAAACAAGTTACTAGGTAACAAATAAGTAACAAATAGTAAACAAATAAGAACTAGATTTTTAATTCATGGAAACCAAAATTTATTTAACTCAATGCCTTCACAGTGATTGATGTTATTCTTTTCTATTGCTTCTCTTATCAATTTGCTACTAATACTGATTGGTCCAGCAATTATTACAGTTGATTGTTGCTATTATTAATTTAGTTATTTTAATATTTAACTACAGGGATCAGAAATTACAATTATTAATTTCTTTTGACAAATTTTTGTTATATTTTTAAAAGCTAAGTGCAGTTTAAAACTATTTACATTACGACTAAACATTAATTTAGTGATGAAACAGAAAGTATGTATTTTTTTCTATTAAAATTTTAATTTTCATTAGAAAAACAAATATTTACATTTAAAAATCACGTTAACTTTTGAGTTAATAATAAAAATCTCAGTGTAGTATATAATAAAATCAATACCGAGAATTTTTTGATCATACTATGTATCTCTGTTTGACCAACATCATCAGAACGTGACTGACAACAGAGTTAGTAAATACTGAAACAAATACGCATGCGTGTTCATGTACAATGGACCAGTTTTCATTTTTACTTCATCAATCTTTCATGTTGGTATCTCCTGTCATATTTGGTATGGGCAAACAACGCCACCAGGCCATGTGATTAGGGGGTGTGTTATCCTAGCCCTAGTCTCTTGTTCCCTTTTGGGGGAGCAAGACCCTCAAAGACTAATTATTATTAACTTTATTTAAAGAGGGAAAATTGATTATTATTTTTTCAATAGTTAAGTTGAATTTTTCATCCAGATTAATTGCCCAAAAAAATGTTGCTGTTAATTTAATTTCGTGCCCTTTTGGAAACATTAGTAAGTTTATTTAAATTTTATAATATTTACTTGTAGTGTATGGCACAGTTGTACAAAGCATTGTCAAATGCTTCATAAGTTAATCAATTCGTTAATATACCAATTGACCAATTAATAAGACGATTTAAAGACAGTTGACAAGCTTGTTGCTTAGTTAACTTATTAGTTACTAATTATTACTATTAATAAATATATTTTAATATTAGAATTCAATAGTATCTTTTGTTACTATATACAAACAATATTTACAATTTCAGAACTGATGCAAATCCATATTTCATATTACAAAGAAAAAATAAATAAATAGATTTACTGTATAAAAGAAAAAAAAAGTATATGTTTGGAGAAAATACATAAGATTTAGTTTGTTTTTTCGTATGTTATATATATATATATATATATATATATATATATATATATATATATATATATATATATATATATATATATATATATATATATATATTTGACATCAACAGCAGCATAAAAGAATTTTCAATAATATATCTAAATAATACACAAAAGATATTTTAATAAATCTGCTTTGAAGTGAGTTAGCTTTGAGAAATGTCCTATTACGTATTTGTTCATATTATTCTCTTAAATATTTAATATCTTTCTTTGACTTTCAATTAAATTTTCAAAAAAGATGCAGACACAAGGATTAGTACAGTGTGGAAACCATTACTGCCAAACAAACAGACCACGTTATCGAGGACGATGAAGGAGGACGAACCAATAAGGTTCGACCAATGGCGTGACAAAAACCTATAATGAAAACTAAAGCGGACTTTTGTTTGGTTAAAGATTATAGGTATTCAAAATTTTTAAAATTATTATTAAATAGATTTATTTTTCAAATTATATTATTATTAATAAATATAAAAATGCTAGATTTTTTTTTCATAAATTATAATTTTGTTTAGTAGACTTAAAATCTAAGGGGCCCTAAATACTGGAGAGCTACTGGCTGCAGCCAAGTCTGTACCCCCTTAATCCGTTACTGGATTTTATTTTTTTGTATTAAATGAAAAGCGTAATATATTAATAGATGCTAATATTTTGTGAATTCTCATATCGTTTATTTTAAATTGTACAGTTTTGGAATAATAAACAAAACAATGTAAAATATAGAATGAAAACTTAAAATAAGGTAAAGCTCGAAATGATATTCTTGTGTTAAGTTCGCGCGCTGTGCTGTTAAGTTTACTTTGATATAAATATACAAGCGCGTTTCACTAAAATGTTTGCTCACTGTTTGGTGGATAAATAGCTTTATGAAAATGGAAATTTTCTGCATCTCCCAAAGCTTATTTTGTAAAAGTTTATTTATGTAAATATTGTCGTTTAACATAAATAAACAACAATATTTTTATAGTATTTATTTTCATAGAAAAATAAATATCTATGAGCTAAAGAAAAATATTCTACAATATGGGCGAACTACTAAATGGGAAAATAAAACTGCTTTAACTTTAAATTCTGTATTAAAATTTATTTATAATCGACGTGTCGAAGAAACTCAATGTCCGTCTTTATCAAGAAAACTGTTACAAATGACAATACAGTAAATAACAGAACATAGAAACAAGTTACTAGGTAACAAATAAGTGACTAGAACATATTTTTTTTACAGATTGTTAATTAATGGAAGCCACTATTTATTTAACTCCATGCCTTTAAAAATAAAGAAAAAGGATAACATCAATCACTGTGAAGGCACTGAGTTAAATACCATTTTGGGTTACATAAAATTAAAAATCTATTTTGTATGATCTAGTCACTTATTTGTTACCTAGTAACTTGTTTTTATGTTTCGTAGTTTACTGTAATTTTATCAGTTTTCCTGATGAAGATGGACTTTGAGTTTCGTCGAAACATCGATTATAAATAAGTTTTAATACAGAACTTGAACCTAAAACAGTTTTATTTTATATGATAAGTTTGATGGATTTTTTACTAAATGGGAAAATTGATAATTTGGAATATCTATCAATGCATTTCTGACACTACTTTTTCTGATACATGTTCTGTATTCATTTGATTCATTTTCGATTAGTTACGAAAATAGTATAGAATTCAGCTATTGAATCGTAAAAACAAATCCAAAATAATTATTCGGATTTAATCCCATCTCTAATATATTCAAAAAAAAAAAAAAAAAAAAAAAATCCCGCTCATTGTATTTTCATTTATTTCACTTGCCGTGTTGTTAACACAGCATCCAAAGGTCCAGTTTATTGACTGTCCTTTTACCATTGTCATTCTCGTATCATACGCAACTAAACAACAAACAAGTTCACGAGAGAGAGAGCTGTCCTGTCCGCGCGCCGTATTAATTCAGAACAGGCGTCTGTGTCCTGGGCATTAAGTCCCGTACTGTACGCACGTTTCCCTGTCCATATCCCGGGGAACTCATTTCAGATTCTATGCCGATGCTGCGTTAATGACCGTCACAAAATTCGTGAAGACCCCCCCCCCCATTTAAAATTGACGCTAGTTCTATCGCCTCAGCTCGCATGATAATTAGTCGATTCACCCCAATACGGAATTTACAGAAATCGCTGTTATAGTTGTGAAGTTATATATTTGTGAGAGGATAGCAGCGCATATGTTGATGTTTTATAATTATAATTGGACTGGGCGATATTTGGAATTGCAATATCAATATTTGATATTTAAAAAAATATCGATATATCAATATATACAATATAAATATTTATATATTCAATGAAAAATTTAACTTATATCATTAAATAAGTAAATTAAACAATATATCGATGTATCTTTACATTAATATTATAAATAAAATTGAAAAATTAAATTTTAATAATATTTCAATTTTTACAATAAGAATAAGTATTTTATTTTAAAAAATATTTGAAACATGTTTTTTTTTAAAGAAATACAGTAACTAGAATAACTATTTTTTTTATGTACTATAAATTTGTACTATAAATTAAAATTTTATCAATCTTAATTTTGTTCAGATAACAAAATATCGATATATCCAAATTTTGATAATATTGATATATCGATAATATTTATTTTTAATATCAATAATCGATAACTTATCGAAATATCGAGATTTTTTCCCCAGCATTAAATGATAATAAAACAACAAGTTAGGTTTCAATCCTTTTTAATTGTCACTGGTAGTGCTAGTGGGTTGTTCAGGGAGACTATGCTCCCCCAATATACTCTGACCGCTCCTCGGATATTTTACGAGGAAATTTTAAATTAGATAGAATTTCGAGTTTGTGAGTTTTTTAAAATTCTTATTGCACCTTTTTATTATTAATTCCTGTATACTTTGACAAACTGGACATAAATAGTCCGATTATCGTAAGTTCCGTTGTACGAATTTGGGCCCTGTTAGTTTCGCAAAATTTAATGTCTAGGGCCGCCACTGAATCCAGTGTCGTCAATATGGTATAAGTATGGATATTGTATTAATGTGCTTGGCAGGAGTAGCCTATCGACAGTAACATTGACTTAATTCAATTGGGTATTGTGTTTGGTCTCGTACGTATTGTTTTGATTTGAATTTCCTCATAAATAAATTTGTTGTTTGAGGTTTATTAACAAAACAGGTTTTGTATAAATTTGATATTTACTAATAAATATCATGCGTTTGTTTTTGTTATTTCAGTAAATTAATGTCGGATTGTTGCTCATTGTAAAGGGATTATATAAAATGAAGTAAACTAATTAAATACACTTGACGTTGTAGTTATGTTTGGTGATGATGATGACATCAGTGGTGTATATAGCAAAGATGCTACTATTACTGGTAGCTGTAGCTGTGCTACAAAAAATAAAAGTAGCTGTAACGTAGCTTCAGTTAAAATATAAAGCTACTATTTGTAGCTACTTTTACTTTTACTAGCTTTTACTAGCTTAGAGCTACTTTTAGTGGCTTATAGTTACTTTTAGTAGTTTATAGTTTCTTTTGCTAGTTTATAGCCACTTTTCTATACTTAATAATTACATTTCCAAACGTAGTATTTTATATAAAAATTCACTATTTAAATTAGTAAAGAATTATCATTTAAAATTTATAATCTATAAATACAATATCAGAAATATTTTTTTTTGTGCAACATTGAATAATTCAATTATTTTTACAAGGACGCTACATATTAATAGCTCAAAATGCTAAAATATCTTAAAACAGCCCTGTTACAAAATAAAAAGAGACAATATATATAATAGTTAAAATGTATATTGAAAAGTGACTTACAAAATAACTGAATCAATAGCATTAAAGCAGCTTAAAAATTGCTTACAAAGTAGCTTAAGATTTTTATAGTAGCTTATAGCTGTAGCTTTATGATTTTTTAAAGAATAGCTCTAGCTTAGCTATATTTATTGAGTAGCTTGCCCTGCTTTGTAGTAACATAATGACCTTTTTCTATATTTTGATTTTGTTATCAATAAATGAGAAACTATAGAAATTTGAATAATAAATGTAATTAATCGTAAGCTAATCCTAATTATACTAATTAGTAACATATATAATTTTTTAGTATACGTTCAATTCTAATTTACTTTAATTGCGACAATAACAAGTACAAGTACAGGAAATCAAATTTTCATTAATTCCATTATCATTTTCACATAATGAACCTGACAATCAAACGAGGACAATTCATTTATTAAATTATATGTTTCATTTTCTCTGTTCATTTGTCACAATATTTGAGTAGCGTTGGCTGTAAATACGCCCAACCCCCGTGGTCAAATTAGGTGCCTCCGGCTTAATTTATTTGTCGAGGGGGAACAAGAAATTTCTACAGAGCGTATTATAAGCACACCGAAAATTGTAACCAAAGTAAATACAAATAATAGCTTTTGGGTTTTTGTGCTTATAAATATTAAAGTTTAACACCTTATACTGTTTAATCATCTCTCCTCCCCTCTTTGAGAGAAAGAGAGAGAAAATAAATCGCAATGATTAATTAAGGAAACAACTAAATGATATTTAGATTATAATATAATAATATAAAATCATAAATTTGTCAAGGATTTCTAGTTTTCGTATTTGATATTTAAATATTATTTTAACACTATCACTAGATATTTTTTTCTATAGGAAAAAAATGTAGTTTTTAAAGTATGGCTTCTTTGAGAATATGAGAATGCCGTCCTGATTTTGCCTTTCCGAATGTGATCGACAAAACAGGGAGGTAAGTTGAGGTACGAGGTTCGTAATGGGTAAGAAGAAAGTAGATTGCTTCGTTTTAGTTAAGATACAGGCGAAGTCAAGTTGGAAAGAAATTGCCATTTATATCGCTTGTAATATAGTCTTCCCTTATTTGGATTAACTAAAAAGGGCTCGCAATACTTCCTATGGAAATTTTTGGCGTGTTCATTTCCGCTAAGAGAAATAGTTCTTCTACTTTGTTCTACTATAAAAAAAATGGTAATCTACAAATTGCTGCTCATTTAATATACGAAATGTAGAAAAAAATTCCAACAGAACTCATTATATAAAATAAAACGAGTTTAGGTTTAATTTCTGAATTAATATTTATTAATATTCGATGTTTTGACGAACTCAACGTCCGAATAAAATTTACAGTAAATAACAGAACAAGTTTCTGATTTCGTAAATGTAATTTATTAGCCAGAAGCTAAATAAAGTTTGATTTTATTCTATTTCACTAAAGTGGATTCATAAAAATGCAGCTTAAACACAAATCGAATGCAATCGAACTTTGAACGACGACTAAAAATGCTGACAAACTGAAAAAGTTCGATGTTTACGTGGATATGTCACCGTACTAACTTTTGAAAAATGATAAATATCAAATATTCCGCGATTGTAACAGTAGTCAGATTATTTAAATAATTCTTTGCGAAATGAAAACCAAAAGTTTATTCTTATACCAAAAAAATACAGATATTAAAAGAGAAGTTTTATCAGAAAAAAAGATACAAATGACATTTACAATAAATAACAGAACATAGAAAGAAGTTATTAGGTAACAAAATAAGTAGTTAGATTATAAAATTTATAGATTTTTAATTTATGGAAACCAAATTTTATTTAAATCAGTGATTCATGTTATCTTTTTCTTTATAAATTACTATTACTTCTCTTATCAATCTGTTGTTTTATGTAATATAATGAGTTCTGAAAGATTTTATAGTAAATTATGTTAGATATAATTTCCTTTAAATATAATAGTATATTATTTAACGAGCAAATAATGGCACCTATAATGTACGAGGATGTTGTTTAGTCCACGAGCGTAGCGAGGGGAATAAAACATCTGAGTACATTGTAGGCATTATTTGCAAGTCAAATACTATACTTTATCTACAACTGCTTATATATTTTTAATATTGTACTTACTTATTCAAATCTATGATGTTAACAACAACTAACTAACTAACTAACTAACTACAACTGTCATTTTATTACTTTGACTGATAACTGCTGCCATCTGGCGTAGAGATATTTAGTTTGTTGATGTTGCCTAGCAACAAAGCGTGCGTACGGAAATCAAGTTAATAAAGATCGTTTCTTTATTTCCCTTGGTTAATAATGACTAATATTTTAATAACCTAGGTTAATAAAGACTAGTATTTTATTTCCCTTGGGCTATAAAGACTAATATTATTTATTTGATTTTATATATATAATGACCATATAACAAAGCAGTTGTAGATAAAAATATTTTTAGTTATTGGATAATTTATTTTCTGTTCATTCATATCTAATTATAAATTTCAATATAAATGACGTCACAAACAAGTAATTTAAATTCGTTAAACTGTTTAAAATTTATTACACTAAAACAAAATTAAGAAGAAGAAAAACATATATTATATATTTTGATTATTTGAGACGTTAAACTTTCAGAAAAATTAAACAATATTGTTAGGAAAAATGGGACAACATTAGAAATCAAATCACAAATTGGTATATAAATTTATAGTTTTCTCTAATTTAAATAATTTCTTAGCGAAACAAAAAAGAATCGGGCAAGCTTATAAGATATAAACTAGGAAACCCGTGACCCTTAAAGGGTCACGTTTAAAGTCGAAAATAGTAACAAACACAACACAAAGACACAGTATATAAATATAAAAAAATAGAGGGCGCGCGCACGCGCGCACCCCGTAGAAAGTATTACGTAAATATAATAATAATATATTAAAAATTTTTGATTTAAGCTCTTCTTTTTTATCCGACAAAAGATTCGAATATTCCATTTTCATTCTCTTGGCATTTTTATTGCCGTTTATATTAGATTTTGCTCATTTGGGCATCAATGAAATGTACTTTTTAACCTTATTTTAATGAAAAAAATGTAAATATATGCACTGATATATGTAAAAAAAATGTACTTGCAATATATTGTGACAGCTGTTTATTTATTTATTTCATTCATTTTTTTCATAGCTATCTAAATTGAAGCTACCAAGATGAAATCGAAGAAAGATGAAACTTGCCTATTCTCAAATAGGGAATGAACCAATTTAAATGACACCACTCCCATCAAAATCGGTTCAGGGGCTTAGGAGGAGATGCAGCAGAAACATACATACAAACATACAAACATACAAACATACAAACATACAAACATACAAACATACAAACATACAAACATACAAACATACAAACATACAAACATTTGTCAATTAGAGAGATGAACTAGGAAACCCGTGACCCTTAAAGGGTCACGTTTGAATTCGAAAATAGTAACAAACACAACACAAAGGCACAGTATATAAATATAAAAAAATAAAAAGCGCGCGCACGCGCGCGCCCCATAGAAAGTATTACGTAAACATAAAATAATAGATTAAAAATTTTTGATTTAAGCTCTTCTTTTTTATAAGACGAAAGATTCGAATATTCCATCTTCATTCTCTTGGCATTTTTATTGCCTTTTATTTTAAATTTTGCTCGTTTGGGCATGATACAAAATTTTTATAATACAACAATATCAATGAAATGTACTTTTTACTCTTATTTTAATGAAAAAAATGTAAATATATGCACTGATATATGTAAAAAAAATGTACTTGCAATATATTGTGACAGCTGTTTATTTATTTATTTATTTCATTCATTTTTTTCATAGCTATCTAAGTTTATTTTTGACATTTGCATTATAAACATAGTTTTTCAAATTTTTGAGAACCAAGTTGAAATCGTAGAAAGATGAAACTTGCCTATTCTCAAATAGGGAATGAACCAATTTAAATGACACCACTCCCATCAAAATCGGTTCAGGGGCTTAGGAGGAGATGCAGCAGAAACATACATACATACAAACATACATATAAACATACAAACATTTGTCAATTAGAGATATGAATTTGAAAAAGATTCTCGTGGAATGTTGTTACGTGAGAAACTGGTGTACGTTGATAAATGCTAGGGACTTGAAGCCCGCTTTATATTAAAGTTGGCATACCTGCACTACCCTACGTTGAAAATATACTATTATTAAGACAGTTGACAAGGGTAGATAGAATTATGATGGATTTTCGCAATTTTTTCCTTAGATAAACGGATAATATATATATATATACAAGATGTTCGTTCGCTTGGTTGATATAGGGCAATAACATGGGATTTCGATAATATGCAGAATACTACTTTCTGAAGTAAAATTTTGACAAAGTATTATTAGAAATATTGAAATATTAATAAATAAGGACCTTTTGACTGAATAAAAGCATTTAATTATCAGTTATTATTTAAAATTTTTTATTTCAAATAATATAATTTTGACATAAACTTTATTACTTGATATTATAAAGACCTGCAGCACTTGTACGCAATAGCTCAGTGGTAAGATGGTGGCTTAGCAATCCCGTAGACAAGGGCGAGGACAAGGGCGATAGCCGAGGTTCAAATCCCGAGTTATACAACTTTTTTTTTTTTAGTTTAATTCTAGATTTCGTTCTTTATTTTAATTTTATGTTTGTTTCTTTTTTTTAATTTTAGAATTGTATGACTCGGGTTTTGAACCCCGGCCATCGCCTGTGTCTACGGGATTGCTAAGCCACTATCTTACCACTGAGCTATTGCGTACAAGTGCTGCAGGTCTTTATAATATCAAGTAATAAAATTTATGTCAAAATTATATTATTTGAAACACATTTTTTTAAATAATAACTGATAATTAAATGCTTTTATTCAGTGGCACATTTATAAAACTTATCTATTTAAAATATCAAAACACATACAAAAAAGTTGTATTATTTTCAAACGGAAAAATGTTTTCGATGTTTTTTTCGATTCTTCCTAGTTACACCATATACCCCACGTAAAAATCTCATTTTCACAGCAGTCAAGAAAAATAAAAATAATAATAAATAATACAAATGACAGTTTATATTTCGCAATCACTAAAATTTATTTAGAATCTTTAAATAGAGATTAAAATACGGGAAAAGTACAAGATAACTTTCGTAAAAGTCCAAAGTTCGTCGAGGTTTTCGTTGACAAAAACGCGGAAACGAAAGTTACAGTTCATAAAAAAAAGTCGGTCGAATAATATCAATGGCAGTAGGATATTTTTTTTTTATATATATTTGAAAGAAAAAAAGTTTATCGTGTGTAAATAAAACTTGTATGGGTCAAATCACAGATTAAACACAAGTTATTTATTTTTGTTTTTATTTTCTTCGTGCATTTGCAAAAATATAAAAAAAAAATTAAATATTTGATTTTTGACATATAAAGTTTGAGAAATTAAATTCGCCTGTATACAGAAGTACGAGATTGAAGAAAAATAAAATTATTATAACAAAGTAAAAAATCTTTCAGAACTTATTATATTAGTATAAAAGAGTTAT
Organism: Clivina fossor; assembly: GCA_963966155.1. NCBI lineage: Eukaryota > Metazoa > Arthropoda > Insecta > Coleoptera > Carabidae > Clivina > Clivina fossor. The sequence continues at coordinate 4,402,850 of OZ014552.1, read as the reverse complement.
GTATAAAGTATATTTAAAAATCGATGTTTTGATCTACTCTACGTACATTTCAGCATGAAACCATTATACGAATGATATTAAGAGTAAATAAATAGAACATAAAAACAAGTTACTAGGTAATAAAATAAGTAACTAGATTACAAAATTTATAAATTATTAATTAAAGAAAGCCAAATTTTATTTAAATCACTTACTAGTCACACTGACTGATGTTATCTTTTTCTTTATAAATTTCTATTACTTCTCTTATCAATTTACTGTTAATATTGATGAGTCTTGTAAATTGTTACAATATCTTCGAATTTTACATCATGAAAATTTTCTAATGCATGTTGTGCAATAGCAGATTTATCTGGATGGTTTAGATCATAGTTTCTCAAACTTATTTGAGCTATTATAAAATTTTTATTGAAATTTTACATAATTATATATATATTTTACAATTGTGATTACAATTTTACAATTGTTAATTATATTTATGTAGTTCTGCGTAATATGATTTTGCCATTTGCATCTTTTTGCCTGACGACAACCGAATTATGTTTTTAGATGACATATATTTGAACAATCAGCCCGATGTGTTTACATATGAAGACAATTAATTATTTCTAAATAGCTAATGTGTCAGGAACATAAAACCAAATTCACCACTTCGGGGGGAAATAAAACGATAAATACGACAATAAAGCAAAGAAAAATGTTTGGAATGTGTCTACGACATATTTTATAGCAAACATTTTTATGTTATACTTTGTTCAAGCAAAAGAAGAGAGAGAAAAAAATAATACAAAATCTTTTCGGTATTACGGAAGACATACATAACGAAACTGTTGTAACCTATCTATGTGAAAACTTCGACCACAAACCTTCGGTTCTCTCGCTTGGGTTACTTTGAGCATGAGGAAGAAATTAGAAATCATTAGGCAGATAAACATTCTCGCTTCAGCCGTTATAAACTCCACTAATAACAACATCCCCTAATTCATCGGGGAATTTGGTTCATGGTTATTGGGTATCCTCCCCTGGAAATGTCGGAAGATAGCCAAACAGATATATCGCATCATGGCAATAAAAAACTGTTGGTTTGTTTTTATTGTTCGGCGACCCGTTTTTGGGCATAATATTTGTAGTGATGGCGCGCGAGCGTCTTTTACGAGGTAAAGAACGTAAAATCCTGTCGTAATTTTTTTGGTCATTCTGGACGTAAAACTAATGTATATTTTAGAAGCATCATTAAATGATCCAATTTTCTAACTTCCACTGTTATTTTGTTACTTTGATCGTTTAAAAAAAAAACTTTACAATTAAATGAGCACCAATACGGATTTATAGTGTTGTAAAGTCTCGTTACGACACGTAAATCACGGGAAAGGAGATTATTTACCTGAATTGCTACTTTACAATTCACTTTCTAACCTTAAAAAAAGGTTAAAGTAAAACTGCTTAAAGTTAAAGCTCTGCATTAATATTTATTTATAATCGACGTTTCGGTTAACTCAACGTCCGTCTTCATCAGAGAAAATGATACAATTGCAATAGAAATTTATAAAGAAAAAGAAAATAGCAACTACTGTGAAGGCACTGATTTAAGTAAAATTTGGTTTTTATTAATTAAAAATTTATAAATTTTATGATGTTTTTGTTACCTAGTAACTTGTTTCTATATTCTGTTTATTTACTGCAAAAGTCATTTGCATCTTTTTTCTACTATTATTTTTATAATTTCCTTTAAATATAAAAATATTTTTGTTTACTAGGTAATTTATTTTCCGTTCATTTCCATTTTTTTTTTGTAATAAAGTTTTGTGTTTACGTTTTCTTTTTAAATATCATTATCAATCAGTTATTGTTATCAAAAACCCTAAATCCTGAAGTGATTACATTAAGCAGCGTACATTGTAACAGAAAAAAAAAACAAGATTAATATATTGTGATTTTGTTGAAACGTTATTAAACTGTATAAAAATTTAGTATATTTTTTTAGATTGATTTGTCAGCAAGAAAGAAAAAAAAATATAAAAAGGTAAACGTTCTTTAACAATAACACAAATAATGACGGCTGTAGAAGGTATAAAGATCTCACAATGTATGTGTTAGTATATAAAAAAAAGAAGAAGAAATGGAATAATATAATAAAATACGACGCAACATAATTGCTTGAATGCCTCGTCTAATTTGTCACACTGAGATGGTTCTCTTACAAATTTCTTCCTCTTTTTTCCAAAATGGAACAAATTCCAAGATTTAATTTGAAGGGATATAATACACTTGAACACGTTAACAGTACAGAATTGGATCCAATATTATTGTTTAAATTAATGTTTTAATTTGATTTTAATAATATTCTAATAAAATTGAAATTAAAAAGTTTTAGGATTAAGTTCTGTATATATTTTATTTAAAAATCGACGTTTTGTTATACTATACATATATCGAAACGTCGATTTTTAAATAAAATATATACGGAACTTAAACTGAAAGTCTTTTTTACGATGTTCTAATAAAATTATTCTAGAAATCATTTTATTGCATGAATTAATATTAACATTTATAAAAATTATACATTAATTTTAACATAGTAAAAAATCTTTCAGAACTCATTATATTAAAATAAAACAACTATGGGTTATAGTTCTTTATTAATATTTATTAATAATCGATGTTTCGACAAACTCAACGTATGTTTTTGTCAGAAAAAAAAACCAAATAAACAGAACATAGAAACAGAACTATAACCTAAAGCCGTTTTATTTGACATAAATTTTGTAATATCTTCGATACACGTCCAAATTTAATGATCATTATGCTACATTTACCACTGCAATTTTAGCAGTAGTAGTATCAATGCATGTTATAAAATATGCCGATAATTAATTGTAAATAAGTGTTTCTTTTACAATTTTCTTTAAAATCCTTTTAATAGAAAAATAATTAGCAAAAAAGTGTTTGTTTAATTAAATTCTCCAAGCAAACTTCAAACCATTCTCCATTTGTAAATAGAATATTAAAATGTTTTAATTACTTAAAATGTAATCTTGTATGTCTAAATCTTGAAAGAAAATAACACAAATAAAAAACAAGTAAACTACTTAATTCAACAACTAGTGCGCAACAATTTGAGAAAATCCGTTTCTGAATTGTTTCTAAAGGCCAGTGCGGGGGTGACAGTGACAAGTTTTAGTTGCGAGAAAAGTAAGAAGATCGCGTTTCTCCATCTCTATGTGACCAAGCTCTTTTCCCCTCACACCTACGTACACACATTCGCTTGACATTTCCTAATTGCTCGCCCCCAAAGTTTTCCGCAACTTGCTAAACTGAAACTGCGAGTTTCTCGTACGAAATGCAGATATTCTAGCAGTGTGCTTACTGTAATGTTTATCTCTGGCACCCATTCACCCGTTACCCAAGAAACTATATAAGAGAGAGAGAAAATGTCTGGGATAGGAGCGTGATCGTTATATGGTGGTTTGTCCAAAAAGTTGGTAGAATTACACTGTAAAAAATTAATGTAAATTTACATAATCTATAAATGTATTTTTACAGAAAACGTGTAACATTGCGTCAATTATCACAGCAAAAATTACAAAATGCTGCTATTTTACTGTTAATAGTTATGTAAAATGGGTTAGGGTCAAAATCTCGACAATCAAAATCCCGACAATCAAAATCCCGACAACCAAAATCCCGACATGTCAAAATCCCGAGAGGTCAAAATCCCGACAGGTTAAAATCCCGACATGTCAAAATCTCGACAATCAAAATCCCGACAGGTCATAATCCCGACAAGTTAAAACATAGTTTTCTAGGTAGAATTTTGCATTTAATAGGTTGTGTATATTGCTAAATTAATAATATAATATAATTCTTAATATACAGTTACCTAATATTAAAAAAATTGTAAATTATGAATAATTTATAAAATTGTACATTTACAAAAATTCATGAATATATTTATTATTTAATTAAATGTAAATTATTGATAAATTGTCGCAAAATTTACACATTTTGTTTTAAGACATGAGAAAAAAACAATATACAAAACGAAAATCCAATTAATTCTTGAAAAACATTAATTTTATTAACGCAATTTAAATTGTGCATTTTGTATTTTATGTCGGGATTTTGATTGTCGGGATTTTAATTGTCGGGATTTTAACCTGTCGGGATATTGACCTGTCGGGATTTTGATCTGTCGGCATTTTGACTTGTCGGGATTTTGATTGTCGGGATTTTGACCGCCACCCATGTAAAATTACATAAATATATATTACATGTTTTACAGTGTATGTTGTTTAACTCCATATGGCAACACTAGCGCGTGAAAATAATACTAGAATTTCTGCGATTTTTTTCTTTAATATACAGATATCTATAAACAAAAAACTTACATATTTTATATTTTTAATTATACATGGCGTATAATATTAGGTTATAGTATTTTGTTTTTTGCTTAAATCGCCATTAACTTACAGATTGCAATAAAATGCAATTCTAGCGTACAATCTGTATGATATTTACAGAAACAAGTAACAAACAGTCTAGCCACTAGCATAAAAACAACAACCAAATGTTGTCATGTAGAGAAAAACAATATCAATCTATGAATCTTCCAGACAAACCTTGTACTTTAGCTGTTAAACCATTTTCAAATGTTTGTAACTAGGCGATGTTTTCCAGGTTTTTTTTGTTCGCTCAATGAGGATTTAGAAAGTTGATAGTTTGAAATTTTTCCTAGTTTTAAGTTTGTTTTATAGGGTTATAAAACTGTACTCATACAGACTGTTGAGTTGAGAATATTTATATATTTATTTTATTATTTATCTACAATTGTCGGTTATATTTTATTTTTAAGCATATTTTATATATCAAATAATGTTTTGTGAAACGTAGTAATTTCAAACTTTAAATCCAAGTATAATTTTTTAAGTTTTCATATAATATACGACCTGAACTGTGCAAGCTACTCAATAAATGTAGCTAAACTACAGCTACAAGCTATTTTGAAACTTGTTTCAAAAATAGCTTAAGCTTCAGCTATAATTGATAAGAAAAGCAATAGAAATTTATAAAGAAAAGTGTGACTAGTAACTCATTTAAATAAAATTTGGCTACCTTTAATTAATAATTTATAAAATTTATAATCTAGTTACTCATTTTATTACCTTGTTTCTTTGTTCTGTTTATTTATTGTACATGTTATTTGAATATATTTTTCCTGATGATGATGTTCGTAGAGTACGTCGAAACTTCGATTTTTAATTAAAATTTATACAGAACTAAATCCTAAAGACTTTTATTTTAATATTATGTATATAAAATGTAAAAATAATTTATTCATCTGACTATATAATAATATTTAAGTACTAGAAAATAACACTGATGAATTAATTAAATGTATATATAATTTTGCTTTTGTATAAAGAATTAATTAATTACTTGACAACAATATTTATATAATATATATAGACTCTAAATTTGTTTTCCCAATAATGTTAAAATGTAAAATGGATTTTTCATTAAGTAAAGGATTTTCATATGCTTTTACAAATTTTGTAATTCAGTAGGCAGCTTGTCATAAACTGTAATGTCATTTTAATGCTTTAATCCAAATATAATACTCAAACATATACTTTTGTTACTTATTGTAAATAGAGTAGAGTCTTCTTAATCCGGTTAAAAAATAATTTGGATTTCAGTTAAGCTAGATTAACATTCGATGTTATTTTGTGTTAAAACAATTACGATTACGAGTATAAAATATATTCAATAATTTTTTTTTGTGAAACTTAACTAAGTGTTTTTTTAAGTTTTAACTTAATTTTATTACACATTACACATATTAACACATTAGAATAGATGATTATTTTATATTTTTGATTAGTCATCTAAACTTTATTTGAAACAACAATTCGATTTCAACTAATTTGCATGCAGATAACTTGACCAATATTATTGAAAATTTCAACTAATTATATAGAAAAAATCATCTAAAATTCAGTGGTCTACAATGAAGTAAATAAAGTAAGAATAGAAAAGCATGTATAACAGGTATAATAAATATGGATGAAGCAAAAGTTGGTGGAAAATAATTTCGGCATACTGGAAAGAGTTTGTGCCATACGTTTCTTGTGTATGTATGTATTCAGTATCAGTTAAGATAAATAATAGGAACTATCAACATTTTTTACTCTTTTCTACAAAAATTATTACGGATTTTTATTAAAAATGTGCCCCCTGGATTAGCTCAAATTTCAAAATTTAATTAATATTAATATTACAATTTAAAACACGCATACGTAATACTAAATGGCAATCACGATTAATGGAAAATATAGCAATTTTTTAATGTTATTTTTAAAGCGCGCATATGCTGCATATTGGCAGAATCCGTAAATATGAATTGCAAATTTACGGAATACTATAATGCATGAACCATTGCACACACTAACAATATAATATTATTCTCCACTGTACCTCAATTAGAATCCACTGTTTATATTGATTTGAGAAGCGATCAAATATATCCATACATTATTGTAAATACTTCCAATAATTCTACGTTGATTCTGAAATGCTTTATTGTTTTAATCAAATAAGAATATTTAAACTACACAGCTTTAAGCATATATACGTACAAATGTCTAAAACGCACCCCGCATAGCATTGATACCATACGAATCGTTTATGTTTGATCGAACGCTATGATAATTGTATTAAAACTTTGTTAGTGATGTTTAATGTGATGGTATCAATATTTAAATTATTATTACGAACTTAATCAGATCGAAATTTTCGGACAAATGGATTTTCTTGTAAAGAATTTGCTAATATGAAATATACGTCAAGTTTGTGCGAAAATTTGACCAAAAATGATCATATACACTGTTAAAAATATATCTCAATTTTTATATTATTTTTTTTACATAGGTTTTAACAATAAAAATATTAATATTTTGTAATTTTACTGTTTTAATTTACGTAATATTACATTTTTTATGAAAAATTACATTTATAAAACATGTAGAATTACATAATTTTTAAAAAGTTTCACCTCCAAAATTTAAATATGAAATTTTATAATAAATCGTTCACGTGATTCGCGTTCCTAATTCATGCTTATGTGTAAAAATCTACACTCTAAAAAAATTATTTAATTTTAAAGGATGCATTTTCAAATGAATGAATTACACTTAAAATATTTTATTAATATTATTACACAAAATATGTACTAAGTCTCATTATCTTGATGAATTATTTCACATAATTTAAGAAGCTATACTAATAATATGTAATTCTACATTAAATGTGATGTAATTTGCAGATAATAAGAAATTTTACATATTTATTATATCATTTTTTCTTACTTTATGTGATTATTATGAATTATGTAAAAATTACAGAATTTTAAGGTAGAAATACAGAATAATTATGGTAAAATAAAATAATAGAATTTTATAGTAAAATTGTACTATTTTTCTGTAGTTTCGCTATATTTTGTTTTACAGTGTAGATCAAATTTGGTATGATTACAATACCTCTTTTATCATATGTGATATGATGGTCGGTAAAAAGAATATTCGAAAATTTGATAGGCATGAAAATAGACAATAGACACATCAAAACTACTAATGGAACAAAAAAATTTTTACAAATAAAAACAAGAATAGAAGGAGAAACTGTGAGGCAACAACATTTCCAATGTGATCTGTGTCATTGTTGCCGGAAGAAATATCCGGGCGCGTCGAAAAACAGCGTCGCGACGCATCCTTTTTGCGCCAAAAAATACCGGAACGGAAGCATGAGAAGCGGTGGAGACCAAATATGCATATTTTATAAGTTTAGATGGCGAAGGCACAGTGGCTTTAAGCTCGTGTCTGCTCGTTTTTGTACGGGCGATTCTTCGGCAAAAATTGCGTTTTATTAAGGCCCTTTGGGCTGCACACGTCCGTGCGCAGTTTTATTTACAAATTAACTTGTGTTGTCGTATCCTTGCGCATACCATCTCGCTCGCTGAGTTAAAGTGAGCGTATTTTTAAGAGAAATTGAAATGGTGGTATTGCGACAATGTAATGACGCGCGCTTGTAACTAATGTTAAAAGAAATGAGGATCGCAATGGATTAGTGACGAATATGGCAACATCATCAAAATTAAGATTTTTGTTTTGTTTTTCACTACACTGTAAAAATATATGGCGAAATTACAGAAAAATAGCGAAATATAAAAAAATCTGTAATTTCATTTTACCATAAATTTTCTGTATTACTACCTCAAAATTCTGAAATTTGCACATAATTCATAATAATCACATAAAGTAAATACTAAGTATGTAAAATTGTTTACTTTCTGCAAATTGCATCACATACTTAATGTAGAATTACATATTGTTGGAAATTATGTAAAATTGCAGCTTGCATATTAATATCTGTATTCATTCTAATTCATCAAAATAATGAGACTGAGTACATATTTTGTGTAACAATACTAATCAAATATTTTAAGTATAATTCATTCATTTCCAAATACATCCTTTAGGTAAATTTAAAAATGTATGTAATTATACCAACAATAATATTACAAACTAAACAAATTTTACCTATTTATGGAAAATTCCTGATAACAAATTTACTGAAATTCTATGTATTTACTAAAAACAATTGTAATATTACATACATTTTTACTTTTCCGTCCCGTTGGTAATATCGTATTACATAATGTTTGTAATAGTTAATAGTTCTGATATTATGTATATTTTAAACAATTATGTAAAATGTACAGCAGTTGAGTAATTATATCTAGAAATACTGGATATCATAGTTGTCTCATGGTTTGTAGGTAAAATTATATAATTTTTTTAAAGTGTAGTAAAATGGGTGCACAATTACATACTGTAGTTTATTTGGATTGTTAACTACAAGACTTAAAGAATCGGTTAATTAATATTTTAGTAAAAATTTCACTAACCAAAACCGAAAAAAATATTCATAATTTTAAACTAAATTACTAAAAACATTATGTCAATTTTTAATTATTTGTTATATCTAATGTTTAAACGGTATTATCTTGAAACTTATAAAGTAACGAATTCGTCACTAATCCACTGACGTCCCCAAATGTAATGGATGCTTTAAGGCAAGATTTTTGTGCGTCTATCGTTCAATTTACATCTTAATGAGTAAATGTACCGACCCGACCCGACCATCTACAACTTATATTACGCAAAAATTATCAAATGTTACATTAGCATAAGCGTCTCATTTTCTATAACTTTACATTTTTTTTTTAATAACTGTTTGTTATAATTGCTAGCTTAATATTTTTTAATAAACAACCATTTGGTTTTTTATATTTTTAATTTTTTGATAAAAATAACAATATAAATGAAAGTAGATTGTGTAGTAAGCAATATAATATAGAATTGTAACTCAGTTTACCAGTAGCTTTTAAAGTATTCATTTGAATCAATTTTAATATAAAAATATTTACTTGACTATTAGAAATATATTATTTATTATAACACGGTAAAAAATCTTTCGGAATTCATTATATTAAACTAAAATGGCTTTAGATTCTAATTCTGTATTAATATTATAACAAAACAGTTTATTATGCAGTTTTAGTGCATTTAGAATCAACAATAAAAATTCTATCTGAAGAAAATCAATTTTAATATAATTTTGCAATAAATTGTATAACTATTTTATGAATGTGTAAAAACCTGGAAAATAGCAAACATTTTGCCCTGGTTAATTTAGTAAAAATGGTAGAATTGTTTCTAAAAAACTTTTTATATTTTTAATGATAAAAAAAAAAACGAACGAAGTCCCATAAAATATGCTATCTAGTTTTTGTTGAAGCCATTAGAATCTTAGGACGAGGAATTCAGTCCAAATAAATTAGATAGATTAATAAATTAAAACCAAAATTAATAACTCTGTTATTAAATTTCGAGTCGCAAGAACTTATAGCAATTATACTGAAGTCTTAATTAATTAAATTACAGAAAAAAAGACGAATTAAAATTATTGTCATCTGTTTTGTTAATGAACCGCAATATTTGAATGACATAAAATTCCTTTTTTAATCAGACTTTTTTTTTAGATTTTTAATAAGGATTAATGAGTATTATTTTAAAATTTTTGTCAAAATTAAAGTTGTTTGATCTTGAGTTATAAAAATATTTTAAACCATTTAAAAACAAAGTTATTTTTCTTCAACTATATCAAAATATTGGTATAACATTGCCTATACAGAAGGAAGTCATTATGTTAAAATAACATAATGTATCATTATTAACAGTAGTAAGTTTGGCAGCACTAAACATGACTACATACCAGTAGTATTATAGAGCCGGAACGGTCTAGTAGTTTTCAAGTAGTAAGAAGAAAAAAGGTATTATAAATGTGGATGAAGTTAAAGTTGCTTGTCTGGATAGGAATGTTTTAAGGAAACTGATTTCGAAATAGTGGAAAGAGTTTGTGTCACATCTTTTTTTTGGTACATGGCGTGATTGTGTATATTTAATGTTATACAATAAACGGAAAAATCTTTTTAAAAATAATGTTGCCAAAAATAATGTCTGGCGAACTATAGCATCTATTGTAAATAAATCAGGTTTGTATCAATATTTTTTGTAAAAAAAGTACTGGATGTTCATAATAATAATAATAATAATGAAGCCAACACTACTACTAGACTAGTAACAAACTATAAAACTAGTGAGGTTATACGATTTTAAATAAATGTAAATAAATAATAAATAAATTTGAAAGTCTGTCTAAATGCTTCTCTTTAGTTTTAAAGTTAATCTGCATAAATCAACCTCTCGTATAAAATACATGTTTTTTAAAATATCGTCAACATTGTTTAAACAAACAATTAAATGTTATAAACATCATTACATATTAAGTTAATAATAAAAATAATATGCAACTAATTATCCAAATATTTTTAAAACAAATATTTTATATAATATGACTATCAGTAAAATATACCAAATGCAGATATTGTATTATTCACATATTCAAATTTTGGTTTTCAATTATGTAAATAATTTCATAAAAAAATTATAATTAATTAATTTAAATTAAATACAAATAAATGCATTTAATAGAGAAAGTTTCATAAGTTATATACATACATATATATGTGTGTTTTTCAAAAATTAATTTTGAATATTTATTTGAAATACATAATTACGTTATGTATCCATAGGGTGTGGCACAAACTCTTTCCATTATGCAAAAATTAATTTCCGCCAAATATTCCTATCCAAACAAGCAATTTTTGCTTTATCTGCATTTATAATACCTTTCATACATGCTCTTACCACTTTGAAACATTCGTTCACGTCAAACATTCGCAATCATACCGCTCCATCTATTCATCGAACGTCCACGCAGTCGTATACTTTCAATATCACTCACAGATATAATCACGAAAAATAAAACATAATTATAATAACAACATTGTATTAATTGTCATTGAAAATTTTTGACTTGATGAAGTTCAGTTTCGTCGAAATGTCGTATTTGTATAAATAATTAACAGAATTTTATCTTAAAACAGTTTCGTCAAAACGTCGATTATAAATAAATTTGAATACAGAACTTCAACCTAAAACTGTTTTATTTCAAAAGTTACTGGTTAAAAATAATTTTCACATACTGTACCTCTTTGGGTACATGGCGTGATTGTGTATGTATGTGTGTAAAATAATTAAAATTTCAAAATACGATAAAATTTATTAAACATTAAAAAGTTGCATACATATTTGAAATTCTCCAAAATTGATTGTAATAAAATTATAATATATATGGAATTATTTAAATTAACCGATATATTTTATCTAGTTTCATAAATTACTATATACATTAAATAAACATTTATAATCTATACCGAACAACAAATAAATGATATAAATTTTTGATTTATTAAAAAATTTAAGGTGCGCAATTAAAATTAATATCAATATTATAGTCAAAGAGGGATTTTTCTCGCATAAAATATTATGTTTTTTTAAATATCGACAATATTGTTACATACATAAATATAAAATTTACGCTTGGACAAAAAATTTCAATGTGGTTATTATTTCCATCTAATTTAGTTGGCGTTGAAAACAAAATGAATAAATATGGACATATTGAAATGATGCATGCGAAATCGATTTAAAATAATAAACGAAAAAATCAGCGACTCGTTTTTTTTTTGATGAAGCTATTGTTTTCTTAATATGTTACACATCACTAAATAACGACTTTTGATAAATAATTTATTTTGAAAAATAACTAAAAATAAACATTGGTAATAAATTCTTTAGCTGATACTACAAATGATATTTTTAAGTGTTTTAGTTCATTTGTTTAGTCCTGCCTTTATGTTATAGTTTTAAAACCGGTATTAATCGAAATCTATTTTAAAACCAAACTTGTAAAATCAGCCACAAGTTTAAATAATTTAAAATGTCAGACCAATCTGGTAGCGAAAACTTCTATTTTAAAACGAAAACAATTTAATAGTAAATACTTCGTAAATTAAATTTAAATTTCCCAGTTATAAATATATCTATTTCAATGTTTAATATATATAATTGTGTGACAGCGTAAAAAAAAATTGTTCACAAAAGTAATTACAATTTCAGTTTGTTCCTTTTGTTGCCTACTAGCGTTCTACGTATTGCCAACATTCAAGTTGTCAGGCGTGGAGAAAATTGTATTCCAACATTTTGTTATCTTTTTTCCCACAGTATTTCGTTGTTTTTTTGTTTTCATTTGTTTGTTTTTTGTTTTCGTGTGACGTGAGTTCCGCTTTATAGACCACAATGTGCTATACTCAATTTGGTGTCGGAGCCGCCTAAGCTAACAGACTCTTCGATTTACTGTAAACTTCTTTCGTGCTTCTTTTGGCAAAAATAAAACACGGTGAGGTATAGAGGTACCCGACATGACTGACCATCGAGGGAATCAGTGTAAAAACCGTTTGACTTTATACTATAGAGTGGTAGGACAGTAAGATGTTTTAGTTTTGTAGTTCTAACAAGTGTGAATGCCGTAAACCTGTATCAGATACCGTAAACTAAACCATATTACTTTTCGTTTGATTGTCAGTATAGTCTGTGTTTTTAACTACACTGTAAAAAAGAATAGTGAAATTACAGAAAAATAATGGTAAAATTTTACTATAATAATCGGTAATTTAATTTTACTATAAATATTCTGTATTTCTACTTCAAAATTCTGTAATTTTTGCATAATAATCATATAAAGTAAGAAAAAAATAACCTAATAAGTATGTAAAATTGCTTATTTTCTGCAAATAGGATCACATACTTAATGTAGAATTACGTATTGGTAGTATAACTTCTTAAATTATGTAATATTACAGCTTTCATATAAATATCTGTAATAATTCATCAAAATAATGAGACTTAGTACATGTTTTAAGTGTAATAATACTAATAAAATATTTTAAGTATAATTCATTCATTTAAAAATACAATTATAATGTAATTAATTGCTTAATGTATTTAATAATCAATATTAACAACAGATTGATAAAAGAAGCAATAGAAATTTGTAAAAAAAAGATATCATCAATCACTGTGAAGGCACAGATTTAAGTAAAATTTGGTTTCTTTTAATTAATAATTTATAAATTTCATAATCTAGTTATTTATTTTGTTACCTAGTAATTTGTTTCCATGTTCTGTTTATTTGCTATGAATGTCATATCTATTTTTTTTCCTAATGAAGAGACGCACGTTGAGTTCGTCGAAACGTCGATTATTAATAAATATAGAACTAGAACCTTAAGCCGTTTTATTTTAATATAATAAGTTCTGGAAGATGTTTTACCATGTTAAATAAAATTTGTTTTCCTTTAAATTAATAACATAAATTTTGTAATCTATAGTTACTTGTATTTTAAACAACATCGAACAAAATTGTTCATAAATGTCACTTGGTAAAATTAATATAATAATAATATTCTAAAGTTGAGACATTTTCTCAAAATTTCACAAGTTACTCAGTCATTGAATCGGCTGTTAAGCTATGCATGAATGACTGGCCAGATTAACCATAGACACGTGTTTCGGTCTTTAGGATCTCGTCAGTATGGTGCTTTAATCTGTTGTGTCTATGGTTAATCTGGCCAGTCAGTGATGCATAGCTTAACAGCCGATTCAATGACTGAGTAACTTGTGAAATTTTGAGAAAATGTCTCAACTTTAGAATATTATTATTATATTAATTTTACCAAGTGACATTTATGAACAATTTTGTTCGATGTTGTTTATTTATATTGATGCTTACTGCATTATTGTATAGATGACGTTAGAAGTATTTATTATTTCTCTTGCTTATCTGTTGTATTACTTGGTTTAAATAGCCAGCCAGAATTAACATCGGTATCAAGTTGCCTTTCAGCAACTGATCAAAGCACCGTACTGATGAGGTACTAAAGACCGAAACACGTGTCTACGGTAAAAACTGGCCGGTCATTGATGCATAGCTTAACAGCCGATTCAATGACTGAGTAACTTGTGAAATTTTGAGAAAATGTCTCAACTTTAGAATATTATTACTTGTATTTTGTTACCTATAGTAATTTGTTTGTTTATTATTTATGTCATTTATATGATATACGTAAAGTATATCAAAATGTTGAATTTTAATTAAAAATTATAGTTTTATATTTTTTTGTTTATTAAATTTACTTGTACACTATCTACTTTATAATTTACTTCAGTATTTATGAAACCGGGTCTTAAAAACTGTAAATTATAATAAACAATTGCATCGCATGTTGCCAAGCAACAATCTATAATAATAATAATAATTCTTGTAAAGGCGAAGGAAGTATTCTTCAAAGAAGATTAGTAACAATTTTCTTTGTATAGAAAGAATGCACATGGCATGTGCTATATTACTCTCTGTCATTCCTAATAGAGAAGATTATATACACTGCGTTCCGTTGTAAATTTTTCTTACTTGAAGTGCAAATTACTCTGTGAAAGCTCAAACAATTTATTTAAATACTTCGGATTTCATTAAAAATCTAGAAACGTAACAGACACATTATTTCGCGTGTCGTGAAATATTTTCTTATATTTTCAAAGAAGCTCCGTTCTTCTTAATTTGTCCTCATTTAAATTACTGAGTAACTGGAAAGTTTATGAATTCTATTATTCTCTTGCTGTACAAATGTTACTAGCAGAAATGGCAGAGAGAGAAAATTAAAAAATCTTAGTTTTCTTAAAATAAGATAGATAGAGGTGCTTGGAGGAAACTGATTTCAAGATAATGGAAAGAGTTTGTGCCACACCCTTTTGGATACATGGCGTAATTCTGTATGTATGTAATATTTTTCTTTTAATTTAATAAAAAATTTTATTGACAAGGCATAAATATTATTTTTTTCCTGACTGTTAAACATATGTTAACATAAATAAAAATATTATAAAATTAATATTATAAAAATCCCAAAACCACACTTAAATTAAAATAAAGCAGTGACCTTTGACAAGTGCTTAAGTGTTCATGTACTAGGATCACAGGTAAGATTTTTGTAAATTTATTTGCTACTGAAGATGGAAGCTTAGCTTCCGAAATACGTATTTAGCTTTATTTTAATTTAAGTGTGGTTTTCGGATTTTTATAATATTAATTTTATAATATTATTTTTATTTAAATTTCGCCACAGTAGATCATTTTCTAATCTTTTATATGTTAGCATAGTAAAAAATCTTTTAGAACTCATTATATTAAATAAAACTACTTTAGTTTAAAGTTCTGTATTAATATTTATTTATAATCGACGTTTTGACGAAATCAACGTCCGTCTTAATTAGAAAAACTAATACAAATAACATTTACAGTAAATAAAAGAATATAGAAACAAGTTGCTAGGTAACAAAAAAATAACTAGATCATAAACTTTATAGATTTTTAATTAATGCAATCCAAATTATATTTAACGCACTGCCTTCACAGTTAAGCAATTGAAATTTATAAAGAAAAAGGATAACATCAATCACTGTGAAGGCGCTAAGTTAAATACAATTTGGCTTCCATTAATTAAAAATTTATAAATTTGTATGATCTAGTTACTTATTTGTTAGCTAGTAACTTGTTTCTATGTTCTGTTTATTTACTGTAAATGTCATTTGTATCAGTTTTCCTGATAAAGACGGATGTTTTATTTAAACTGTTTTAAATATATTAAAACAAATAAATTTTTTTTTTCCTGAAATATTGACAATTTATAACAGTGAATCATATGTTAGTTTACAATGTGATTAAATTATTCATGGTCAATCAAAAAAATGGAAAAGTCAATAAAAATGTTCAAAACATTGACTTATAATAATTATTATACAATAAAAATTGACTGAAGAAACCGACTTGAAAAAATCCAACAAAGTTATAAAAACGAACAACATGTTGCTGAGAAGATTGATGTAAACAAATAATAAATTTAAAACACAAACAAAAATTTTAAATTAAGTATTAGATTTTAAACTTATCAACAAAACAGTTTACTGGATTCTATAAAAAATTTTGTCTTTTTGTTTTACATAAAAATCATATACAAAATCGTATTTTCTCTTCGTCAAAATTTACGTACGCTTCCTTGTAGGACAAAAACGACATATAAAACTAAAATATTTAAAAAGGTATCTCGGATACTATAACAGCGATAAACTAACGGTTATATTTTCCGGTTATATCAGACATTAATTTTTAATTTCGTCCCGTAGAAGCAATAAATTTCTGTCGATATAATATTAAAAGGAAAGGCTTCATATTGCTACTGACACAGTTGGATATCTCGACTAAGGGCGATGCGGACGTTATTTACGAAAGAGCAGGAAATTTCTCCAACAGAGAAATTAAACACTTGCCTCTCATACTTTCCCGTATACGCCTCTTTGAGGGTTTTCGTTGAGGACCTAAGCGGAATAGTAACGAACATGACATCCTGATCAAAATTTAGATTTTTTAAAAATGCCCAATCATATACTGCAATTCATACATACATACATACATACATACACAATCACGCCATGTACCCAAAAGGGTGTGGCACAAACTCTTTTCATCATCTCGAAATCAGTCGCCTCCAAACACTCCTATCCAAACAAGCAACTTTCGCTTCATCCACATTCATAATTCCTCTCATACATGCTCTTCTATTCCTACTACTTGGAAACTTTCGCTCACGCAAAACACTCTCAATCATATCACTCCATCTACTCATCGGACGTCCACGCAAACGTATACCATCAAAATCATTCAAATAAATCTTTTTAACAAATTCATTTGTATAATAATTATAACTTAAAATTTAAACAAGATATTAAAAATCTGTAAAAAGTATCAGATGACTATATTTAGGATTAAATTAGATACACACTAAAAAAAAATTATGTAATTTTACCTACAAACTATGAGACAGTATGGTATTTCTAGGTTTAATTATACTCAACTGATGTAATTTCAACAGAATTGTTTAAAAATACATAATATCAGAACTATTACAAACATTATCTGATATGACATATCACCAATGTGATGAAAAAGTACATATGTATGTAATAATACAATTTTTTTTAGTAAAGTCTTTTTTTATAAAGTTTACAGAACTTCAGAAATTTGCTGTCAGAAATTTTCCATAAATAGCTAAAATTTGTTTAGTTCTGTAATATTATTGTTGGTATAATAACTTACATTTTCAAATTTACATAAAGGATGTATTTTGAAATGAATAAATTACACTTAAAATATTTTATTAGTATTATTGCACAAAATATGTACTAAATCTCATTATTTTGATGAATTATTACAGATATTAATAGACAAGCTATAATTTTACATAATTTAAGAAGTTTTACCGACATTAACTATGGAATGTAATTTGCAAAAAGTAAGCAATTTTACATATTTATCAGGTCATTTTTATTTACTTTCTGTGATTATTATGCACTATGTAAAAATTACAGGATTTCGAAGTAGAAATACAGAATATTTATGGTACAATCTGTTAAATTTAATAATTTTTATATAAGAACAAAACATTTTTTGAAAATCTATGCTCATATTAAATAATATCATGCTATCTAGTTTTTGAGTTGAATTATATTCAACTAATCCATGTGTTCTTAGCTTTTGAAGAATTTCAATGCCTTTTTTGCATTTAAAAATACTGGTGTTAAAAGTTATAACAACCAGTGTTACAATACCCATTTGTAAAAAGTTGGGCGATAATTCATCACTGGTTTTAACCTTAAGGGGAGGTTCTTTTATAATTTTTTTAAAAAATCAATTTTTTTTATTGCATAAATGGAATGCTATCAGTATCTAGAATATGTGGGTAAAATGATTAGGCAATCCGTGACTTAGTTCCGTCGCTACACGGCTTTGAACGGACCGATGTCCTGAGCGGTGACGGGCGCTCAGGCAGCAAATTTGCCGCGCGCTCCTCAACTAGTTACTGTAAGTTGATTGTAAGTTGGTCATTTGAATTCTTCAAAACTGATCTCGATTTTTTGTTCAATCTTCTCGAAAATCCTTGTGGTCAAAATTTCATAAAAATTTATTAAGATCACTTTTTGGCCGCCATATTGAATCCGCCATTATGAATTTTTCAAATCTGACCTTAAATTCGTGTTCAGCGACCCCAAAAACCTGTAAATTCACTTATTCTTGGACAAATTGATCAAGTAACTCAAATTGTACAAGAAAAAACCGTTTTCAAAACTTTAAACGCGTTTTATACGAAACTACATTTTTCGAATCTGCGGGCATTGTAACTTTTGAACCGTTCTACCAATCAACTTCGAGGTTTGTCCTCCTAAAAGGAAACAAAATCTTCGGGCATCTCTACCAACAAAATTGCAATATTTTGATCATTAACAATTTTTTACAGCAGGCCAAAGTGGAAAAATCATGCGAAAAAACAAAACCTTATTTTCATGTGGCCGCCATTTTGTTTCTATAACAAATTTTTTGATGGTTTTTAGGTAGAAATGCCTCTATGGAATATAATCTTTAAGGTCGTTTTGGTTTCATGCTTCTAGGTGAAGTATTGCGACCTGTATCGTGCCCGTAGATAAGTTTTGTTTTTAAAACATCGTTTCCCGGAACCGCCATTTTGGACGACATTTTTAAATATCCGAAACTAAAAAAAATTAGTTTTGTAGAAAAAACCTGAATAAACATGTTGCAAAAAAGCGCACATGTCTAAGTCATTTCAGTTCCTCAAAAAAAATTGTCAAATATCAGGTACTTTTGGTACAATAATTATAAAAGAACCTCCCCTTAAAACGACATTATCTTAAAACATAAAGTAGACGTATTCGTCATTACTCCATTGAGGTTCGCATATAATCATCCCTTTTATATAAAACTGAAGCTGTCGTGTGTGCTATGGTTAGATAAGATTTTGCTCCGACTCGCGTTTCAAACTATATAGCAACGGCAATCTCTAGATGTTGTTTAAAGTATATATATATTCCGGATTTTAGTTAAAGTCTATGACAGGTTTCAACCAATTTTCCCAACAGATTTAACTACTGCTATAATTAAGTATCATCAGATTATAT
The DNA here is from genome assembly GCA_963966155.1 of Clivina fossor. Classification (NCBI taxonomy): domain Eukaryota; kingdom Metazoa; phylum Arthropoda; class Insecta; order Coleoptera; family Carabidae; genus Clivina; species Clivina fossor. The sequence goes on along the minus strand of OZ014552.1, from coordinate 4,383,246 downwards.
GCCCGTTTTTGGTGCTGGCATTTTTTACCACTTTGACTACAAGGAAAAGTGGTATAGTGTCCGGTACGGCGTTGATAACATTTTCCAATATATAGAACTGATACTATAGATGATAAATTCGAATTTATCATTGTAAAAAAATCTTTCAGTACTCATTATATAAAATAAAAGGCTTTAGGTTAAAGTTCTGTATTAATATTTATTAATAATCGACATTTCGACGAACTCAACGTCCGTCTTCATTTATAGTAGTAGATTTCCTGTATTTTTTATAATTTTTTAAATATGTATTACAATGAAACTAATTAGCCAAAAAGCTAAATGAAGTTTGATTATATTATATACATATTATATTAAATATAAAATTTAATCTAGTTGCTTTGTTACCTAGTAATTTAATTCTATGTTTTGTTTGTTTATTAATTAAGTCATTTTTTCCTGATGATACTATACGTAGAGTATATCGAAACGTCAATTTTTAAATAAAATATATAAAGAACTTAATCCTAAAACATTATTTTTAATAATTAATTATTAATATTTAATGATTTACTGTCATTTATTGACTATGGATTCCTGACGAATCTTTAACATAAGATTATACAACTGACTTTATAAAATGTAACTTATTTGTTTATTTTTATAAATAATTCGGTTTTAATTAACACAGACAAGCAATTTAAAACGTTTTATATATCAGGGTGCTACTTGCTAGCCAAAGAATAATTTACTAATATATATTACTCAAAATTTTAAATATATTTAAAAAAAAAGTAAAGTAAAAAAATTATGCATATTTTTCGTAACTTACTGCATATCCGGATTCCACAATAAATGTTAATGATGAATTTACTTACCTGTAAAGAAAAAAAATCATGTAAGTATACAAAGTACATGTAAATATTATTTTAAATTATAATAACAATTATTTAATTAATAATAAATATTTTAACACAGTAAAAATCTTTCTCAACATATTATATTAAAATAAAACTGTTTTAGTTTATAGTTTGTGCCACACCCTTTTGGGTACATAGCGTGATTGTGTATGTATGTATGTATGTTCTTTATTAATATTTATTAATAATCGATGTTTCGATAAACTCAACGTACGTCTTCATCAGGAAAAAACATACAAATGACTTTTACAGAAAGAAGACGTTGAGTTGGTCGAAATGTCGATTATTAATAAATATTAATACAAAACTACGTATAATAATCTAATATATAGATATCAATAAAAGATACTTGTTTGTTAACTTTTCAAAGTTCTAATGGCAAAATTATTTATTGTTTGTTTAAAACATTGCTTTTTTTGTCGATTAAATCGGTTTTAGTTAGGGCCGGTAGCACAAAGTGTTGTTAACTTTCCAACTGACCAATCAATGTGGTGGTTCAAAGACAGTTGATAATCTAGTTGCCTAGTTAACTAAATGGTTAAGTTACTTTATTACGACCATAATATTTCACCAAGTTTAATTTTAATTTTGACTCGATTAATTTGTTCACCTAGTAAATATAATCGTTTCTTTCTTACTAATTTTATTCTATTGTATATGAAACCGGGCATAAGTATATAATAATAATTTAATCTCCAATAAATCGCACTATATCAACAGATTAAAGTTCAATAAAGTTAAAAAATCAAACTGATAAATTCTTTTTGCGGAGTAAAAGCGAGAAAATGTTACAAGAATATTTTCACTTAAAACGCAAAGCCGGAAAAACGAACAACAAATTTTCACGCAGATTTCACGGTAGTGTGCATCGGCGCGTGCTACAATAAATTTATCAAAGTGTGACTAAAATGAAATTTTAGTTTGCTACGAAAACTTGCTTTATCTCTTGTAACAGTTGAATAATATATCAAATATAGAAATACAGCAATACGTGTGTAAGTATATAACATTTTAAATTCAATATGTTCGCAAAATATGAATCAGTATTCTGTGAAGCATGAGTAGGAATATAAGATCAACCATAATATAGATTGGAAACAGAACACAATGTTTATTAATAATAATAATAATATTTTTATTTTCATATAAATCGATACATAGTATGGAAAAAGTCAATTAGAAAATAATTATTTAAATAATAAAAAAAAAAATAATATACCACGTTTTTAAAACGTGATTTATAATCCCATACAGATTCGTGACTCCATACAAATTATCCTGTGATTGTGAATTTTTAATAGCCATGACAATACTTGTAAGAATGAAAACAAAATTTTTATTTAATATAAAAACTCTTTTAGGATAAAAATTCTGTTAATTATTTATTATTATTGATTAATATGCAATTTTCAAATAAGATTTAAATAAATTGTTAAAATGTACAAATATCATTGCGCATACATATGTACATTTTATTCTACATCGTGTTAAACATATTAATTTTATTTATTTTATATACATAAATGTATATAAAAATGTTGCCGTATAAAGCCAGCGCTAGTCGTAATTCTTCTGTTTCAATATATATATATATATATATATATAATAAAATATACTGTACACTGACCAGCAATTGTTTGATTTGAAATATGAAAAGTCAACATTAGCTTGCTTTAGGCAATTTGTTATTACATTTAGTCTGATTACATCTACATATATAACATCACCGTATGTAACTGTAAATGTTAGTACATACTATAAATAGTAGAAGGCGCCAAAACGTTTCATGCATTTTTTATATGTATAAAGTGAACAAAGGTATTATTACATTATTTTTCAGACTGGCCATAGTACAGTCCTCGTTATATAATTTGTTCAAAGCAGCGAAAAGATTTTCTGTTATCAGAATGATGAATAGTGGATGCATTTTAACGAGCTGAAATTTGGTATTTCGTTTTTATTTTTAATGTCAAAAATTGTTGTTTTTAGTTATATGAGTAGTATGGATTTTTTTTTGTTATTGTCCACCATAAAAGTTTTTATAATATTTTCACTGTTTTTGTTAAAAACTATTTCTCTTATGTTTCGGATTGTTACAATTTTCCAATGTACACATAAAAATTAAACTAATTTTAACTCTTTTTAATAATCCATTTAACAAAAATATCAGTTTTAATTGATAGTAAAAAAAATGTTTACAATCACTACATTTACCTGATTCGGTGTTAATATTTACAAACTAGCTGATTTATACAAAACATTGTTTGAGGTGATAATTTGTTACCGAGTGTCATATCACATATGATAAGGGAGGTATTTTAATCATACCAAATTAAACATATTGAGATTTTTACAGCACAAATTACGCTCACACCAATACGATTAAGTAACATATTTAAGCTTTGAGTATGTTGAGTATCTGTGTAACCTTAATTGTTATTATACAAATTTTTCTATTCCATAAATTTTATTTAATACGATGATGGTCGGTTCTGTGGTGGCCACAGCAGATTTTTTCTATCTATTCTTGTTTGTTTATTTATCTCATGTTTGAGATTACGTATGTAAACTTTTCTTGAAATAACAATTTGATTTCAACTACTTTGTATTGGAAATTTTATAGAATTAAATAATAAAATTGTCTTAAATTTATTCATCTAATTCGAATTAGATGAATTTATTTTATTTTTTATTTTATTTTTATCTGTGTTTATATGAACTACAATTAAACTGAACAAATAGTACATTTATTACTATTAGATAATATCTGTAATACACAATATAGCATCATTTTGTGTTACCTGTTATATTACAATAAATAACCAAGCTTTAATCTAGTTAGCGTTGAATAATAACGTAATTATATCCGGGAGAACAAATGAAACGTCACCGTGTAAACAAGATGGCCGACTAGTATAATTCTAAAAGTACATTTGACGAAAATTATTCATGATTTTTATAATTTGTATTTATATACACAGTGTCCTACGACAAACTTACGCTATCTGTATTTTAAAAACTATTCGATATTTTGCCACGAAATTTTATATCTAGGAATATCCCAGTATGCTAATTCGAACTAAAATAATTTCAATAAGATAACGCTTCCAGTTCAACCGGAAATTAACTCTAACTTCCTTATTTTTAAATAGGCTACCTCATTTTTTATTGTACCACTGAATTTTAAATGAAATTTTACATATGATGCAAATATGACAACCTGTACAGATTCATATGTACTAAGTAATATCGTATTTTTGATATTAGTGAAATGAAGCGTATTTAAATTGCATTTGAATTCGCTGAATTTCAACTACGTAATTTTATTTCTAACCAAAATAGTAAATATGATTTGAATTTATGTTCGTTTGTAAGATTTAAATGAATTATCGTATTTTTGAAATCATAACTCGTATAGGTACATGAAAGTGATTTTTTTACAGGTCACTTAGCTTTTAAAAAGATATTTGGAAAGATAAAAGTGATCCGAGGAAATCTTTGGGAATGATATGATCGACATATATTTCAATCCACAAGCTTCATTTTCCAGTGTTCTAATGTTGAAAATTTAATGGTTTATTGTTGATATAAATAACAAGATTTTGCTTATGTTACAGTTTGTATGACATACTGCGAGTATTTTTAATTTAATACAGCGCCTTCATAAAGTTTTCAGACTGGAAAGTTCGAAAAAATAAAAAATAAGTATAATATAAAAAATTTTTTTAAAAACCACGCTTATTTAAATGCACTAAAGAGAGGAAATTTTTTTATCTGTCATTAACATTATTCAATTGTTAATTGAACAAAAAATTAGTTTATGTGACAGATGTCATTAGTTGTATTAAAAAAATAAATATAAGCGTGTCATATCTTGTAATCGGTTTTTTTTTTATATAATATTGTGTTGTCTCCTGGAATGAAACTACATGCAAAATTTCAGTGAATTCAAATGATAGGAAGTGGTCGAAAAATTGGTTACAAAATTTGACCGCGACAACAACAGAGTGAGTTAATATAAGCATGGTAAAAAGGCATGTTATACATGCTACAAATATGTATATATTTAAAATAAAATTAGTAACTTGTTTTTATGTTCTGTTTATTTACTATAAATGTCATTTGTATCATTTTTTCTTATAAAAACGTACGTTGCGTATGTCGATTATTAATAAATATTAATACAATAAGTTCTGAAAGATTTTTTACTGCTAAAAACTATGGCTAACTACGACGTACAAAACAAAAAAACATACGCAAAAACAAAATGTTTTTACAATGTATTTCTCTAGAGATAAGAACCAAAATCCAATAGAGCTTTTGTAATTCTTTCATATTTGTAATTGTGTAAAAGTAACAAGTAGAGCTTAAAGTTGAGAACCTTGTTTATAACGTATTAATGATAATAATTTTAATTATATCTTGCTTCTGTTGTGCCTATATATTACTTTCAATTACTTTCTTGCTGACGTCACTTGATGAATTTGTCTAGCAAGCAAATTTGCTAAATAATAATAGTTAATCATTATAGGACAGTAAAGTAATTAACGCCACATTTTTAATAATAAATTTAGTTTCTTATTAAATATATATATTCTAAAAAAATTATGTGATTTTTACCTACAAACCATGAGACACTATGATGCCCAGTATTTCTAGGTAGAATTCCTCAACTGCTGTAATTTTAACATAATTGTCTAAAAATACATAACATCAGAATTATGTAATATAAAAAAATAATCTATTTTTCCTGAGCAAGTATTCAAAAAATAATTTTTTCAAACAGTGGATTTATATTCTATTTTATTTGTTTTAAAATTAATTATTAGACAATTATTTTAATTTTTTTTAAATAAACGCGTAAAACTATTGCACAAAAAGTTTTAAAAAAATAAAACAAAATAGACCACAAAAAAAAAATGTAACTACAAAACTTCATTAATATTCGAGTGAATATTGTGTTAAATTTTTGCAGAATCTGAAAATTTTTCCACCAGCCTGAAAATGATGGCACGTTTTAAAATGAAACTGGATTTTCAGGACTTTAATATTCACATAGTATAAAATTGTCAAATATAATATGAAATACATGACCGAATATACAGGGTGATTTGTAATTAATTGGAAATATTTTAACTGGAGTATCCTGGGCTCAGAATATGAAGATTTGACCCAAAACACTTAGATAAAATGTGGCTCCTTACTGAGCTACAGGGTGTTTTATTTAAAAATTTAAAAACGATTTTTGCCCAGTACTTAAAAACTATTTGACGTATCCTTATCATATTTGGCAGAAAGTGTAGGTACCGTACACCATACTAAATTATGTTAAACAAAAGTTTCTGGCTAGTGCCAGTGGCGTACAACAGGGGCAAGTGCGAGGTTGATCCTTCCTAAATTCTACGCCACTGGCGGAATTGTCATTTTAGCACAATTTTTCGATTCTCCAATACTTTCTGTGTAAAAAACATATTCTTTCTTCGTAACGATAAAGTCACTATTTTTCAAGATATTTAAAGTTAAACATAAGCTGCATCCTTGGGATTTTTTCAAAATTTGCTCAAAAAAATCTGAAAAAATTCAGTAAAATAAAGAAAAAAATTAGCTACATAATAACTAAGTAACTTTGTTCTCTAACTCATTTCGGTTTGGCAGAAAAAATTATTGAAAATTAATATTTTTTACATTTCAATTTTTTATTTTCAATAATTTTTCCTGCCAAACCAGAATGAGTTAGAGAAAAAAGTTACTTAGTTATTATGTAGCTAATTTTTTTCTCTATTTTACTGAATTTTTTCAGATTTTTTTGAGCAAATTTTGAAAATATCCCAAGTGTGCAGCTTTATGTTTAACTTTAAATATCTCGAAAAACAGTGACTTTATCGTTACGAAGAAAGAGTATGTTTTTTACACAGAAAGTATTGTAGAATCTAAAAATTGTGCTAAAATGACAATTCCGCCAGTGGCGTAGAATTTAGGAAGGATCAACCTCTCACTTGCCCCTGTTGTACGCCACTGGCACTAGCCAGAAACTTTTGTTTAACATAATTTAGTATGGTGTACGGTACCTACACTTTCTGCCAAGTATGATAAGGATACGTCAAATAGTTTTTAAGTACTGGGCAAAAATCGTTTTTAAATTTTTAAATAAAACACCCTGTAGCTCAGTAAGGAGCCACATTTTATCCAAGTGTTTTGGGTCAAATCTTCATATTCTGAGCCCAGGATACTCCAGTTAAAATATTTCCAATTAATTACAAATCACCCTGTATATCTATAATTTTTATACGAAATGCTATGAATTTTTTTGTAGATTTTATATTGAAAATTTATTTTATATTATGTATGTATTGTCATATGAAGAAAATATTAAATTCTGTAGTAAAATTATTTATTGTTCAAATACGTTTAATATTTTACATATAGTTCAAATTTTTTTAGTTTATGTACATATATATCATTATATTAATTTTACAGGCTCTTCAAAGTATACAGCTATATACAAACACAATCACCTTAAGTAATACCATTAATTTCAATTAATTAAAAATCTATAATTCTTATGATCTAGTTACTTATATGTTACCTAGTAACTAGTTGCTACGTACTCTTATTTTTACTTTAATGTCATTGATAAAAAAAAATTACCTGATAAAACGATCGTTCAGTCGTTTTTATAAAATATAAACAGAATTTAATCCTAAAACATTTTTTATTTTAATACATTATTTAAAAAAAATATATATTTATGAAGAGCTAATATAAAGGTACTCAGTGATGGTGACCTAAATTTAATTACTTTTTTGAATGACGTACAACCGGAATTTACGATAAAATATTTTTATTTTATTTAGATTTAACTAAAAATAATCGCACATTTTCTCCTGCGGAGTTAAAGAATATTGAAACTCCGTAACACTTTTTTAGAGTATGCATCCTAAATTAAATTGGCAATCTTTAAGGTGGATCATCAAGCAACTGTGATGGTTCTTGCAATTATTGGAGTATTATTTGGCTTCCTTATTTAAAATTTAAAAATTTTATGATCTAGTTACTTATTTTGTTACTTGTTACTTGTTACTAGTTACTTGTTTCTATGTTCTGTTTATTTACTGTAAATGTCATTTGTATCATTTTTCCTGATGGAGACGTATGTTAAGTAGGTCGATTAATAATAAATATTAATACAGAACTAAAACTATGTTATGAATAAACTTATTTGAACATTTTGTTCTAATTTGGTTCAAAAGAATTTATTGAGAATTAATTTCAAGGTAGCAGACAAATAATTATTTTTTATATATTAAAAAAAAAAAAATTATGATGGAGCATATTTGCAGTGTGTTGTCGTTGTGTGAAGAGAAGAGTAACAGAATTAGATGGATGACTTTTCAATTTATATCATCCCACAGAATTAAAAATGACACTGACGGACGAGAGAAGATAATACCGCTTTTTTTTACTGTCATCTTTTTTACCGCTAATTTTTTGATAAATTTCCTTTTGACAAACTGTCTGACCTAAATTATGTTGGAAATACGATATAATGATCTATTATTTTTAACGCAACTTCATTCATTCATAATTGTCTAGTTCCATATTTTATTTATATCATTAGCAATAATTAGTAGTTCATTATATTATTAAGACTTTTACTAGCTTCTTGTTTTTTAATTGATTATTTAATGTTCTTGTCATTTTTTTCTTTAATATAAATTGATCTTTGTTATAAAGAAATTATAACATAGTCAAAAACTTTCAGAACTCATTATATTAAACTAAAAAAGCATTAACATCGTAATAATTCTTTCAGAACTCATTATATTAAAATAAAAAAACTTTATGATTAAATTCTGTCTATATTTTAATTAAAAAAATCGACGTTCTGACATACTCTACGTATGTCATCATCAGAAAAAAAATACGAATGACATATATAATAAATAAACAAAATATAAAAACAAGTTAGAGTATTGAATTTACTTTCTTTTTCGCCATAAATCACTGAGGATGCCATGTACGATGTATGGCGAAACATCTGCAACGAGTACAGACCGACCACTGTATACCAGGACCTGAAAATTCTATAAATTCAATGGATATTGACCGTGAAAGCTTGAAGATTACTAAGTTAGGATATGTCGACACGTCGATTTTTTAATTAAAATTTATTCAGAACTTAATTTTAAATTCTTTTTATTTTCAAGTTCTGTTTATTTTACATTCGATGTTTCAATTAGAAACGAAAACAAAAATATACATTTAAATTAAAATAGAAATATTTTTGAGGTCATTCCGTAAAAAATGTTTATAAAAAATTCCAAGAGCACACAATTCAGTGAGAAAATTGCAAATTTGTAAATAATTCTTACAAGAACTTTCTTCAGTAGCAGAAAATGAACAGAAATTATGCGGGGCGAAATATATTTTCATTTGTTGCATATTCATTTCGGAATTATTTTCAGACTTTAATATATACGTTTGTTACTTGAGTTAACAAATATTTCAACACGAGTAATAATCATCTTTTCTTGTTTAGATTTTGTAATTTTACAAAAAAACGAAATGGAATATTTTATTCCATATTAGCAAAATCTGAAATAGGCTAAAAATAAACAAAAAATTAATTTTGGTATCTTTCTATCTTCAAATTTTACATCATGGAGAAATTCCAAAGTATGTTTATATAACGTAAAATTTGAAATTATAAAGATAATCGCAAGCAGTGTTGAAACTGATAATCTATAATCTTTATTATCCAGATGAACTACTAAAACAAAAATGTATATAGATACATACACAATCACGTTAAATTTCCAAAAGAGTGTGGAACAAACTCTTACCATTATTCCGAAATTAGTTTTCTCCAAATATTCCTTTTCAGACAAGCAACTCTGATGGTTCTTGCCATTATTATAGTATTAGAATAAAAGTCACTGATTTCAGTCAAATTTGGCTTTCTTTAATTAAAGATTTATAAATTAAACTTGTTTCAATGTTCTGTTTATTTAGTGTAACTGTCATTTGTATCTTTTTTTCCTGATGGAGAAGTACGTTGAGTTCGTCGAAATGTTAATTATTAATAAATATTAAAAGTTGGTGTTAGTCAGTTAAGATGGTTCGGCCATGTTGAGCGAATGTCTAATGAACGTTTGGTTAAAAAAATATATTTGAATGATTTTGATGGTATTCGTTTGCTTGGACGTCCGATGAGTAGCTGGAGTGGTATGATTGAGAGTGTTTTGCGTGAGCGAAAGTTTTCAAGTAGTAGGAATAGAAGAGCATGTATGAGAGGAATTATGAATGTGGATGAAGCAAAAGTTGCTTGTTTGGATAGGAATGTTTGGAGGCGACTGATTTCGGAATGATGAAAAGAGTTTGTGCCACACCCTTTTGAGTACATGGCGTGTTTGTGTATGTATGTATGTATGTATGTATGTACAGAACTAGAAATTAAAACCGTTTTATTTTTTCCTTTAAATTGTCATTTATTTTATCACTAATATTAGATGCAATAACCAAATTAAGTAATTTTTAATTTAAAACTTAAATTATGTAAAATTTCATATAAATTCATGACGGCAAATCGTACTTTTTCTAAAAGCGTAAACCTAATATATTTTATGTTTATGTCAAGGGAACAATAAAGTTAAATTAGACTAAATTTAAAATTTCTATTTCTATTAACCCACTTTTTAATGAAAATATATTTAAACACAATTTAAAACTTGGTAATAAAATTTTCTTTATAAAATAATTTTCCACAAATGCACTGCACTATAAATAATCTAATAATACATTAACTGTTGACTCCTTTTGGCGGAAAAACCACAAAACAAAAATAAACAAATTTTAAGCCATTAGAGAAAACAAAAGCAAACACATGCACACACACACACACACACATAAAAAGAGAGAATGAGTTTGCAAAATTGACTTACAGCATAAAATATAAAATGCCCCCCGGAGCTAGCCGTTGTTAAAGTATAATACATCTATACTTAAAACATATTCCATTTTGTTATAAATTTTTATTGATATTGTTTGAAAACAGTGGCGTAGAATGGAAAGTAATCTAATATCTAGGGGGAAAACAAAAAGTCCCTAATGTGATTTATTTCCCTAGTAACGAGTGTTTAAATGTGAGGTTAGTTGTAAATGTAATGCACATGTGAGTTGGGGTGTGTTATTCAAATTAATGATACCACATATTTTGCATTATACAGGGTGTAACAGAATAACTATTCCTAATTTTCATAAATGATAGAGTGCACTTAGAGAAACATTTTTTATTAATAAACTAGTGTCCAAAAATGTCTCGGTGCCAAGATACACTAGTTATCGTTAAAAACAATCTTAATCAAAACATCAAAGAGTAGTTAAATTAAGAATCATTTTATTAGAAATAATAGCGCATTAAACTTTATAAAAATTGTTCGAAATTACGACCACCATTTTCGATACACAAGTTGTAACGATGTACAAACGACTGCCGAAAAAAAAAAAGAAAAATAAAAAAAATTCCGGACACTAGTTTATTAATAAAAAATGTTTCTTTATGTCCCCTCTATCATTTCTGAAAATTAGGAATAGTTATTCTGTTACACCCTGTATATAGAAATGTGCATATTTATTCATGTGCTTGGATGAAATTTAACTAGATTTTTCAAATTAAAATTACAATATTTATTAATGTTTATAGTATGTTATTTGGTTTCTAAAACAATTTTACATTTTGATAAAAATAGATATTTTAAATTATTTTATTTACTCATTTAATTACACCAAACAGACAACTGCCCAATTAAATGGCGCAAATAATACAAACATAAACTTATAAAATAATCACACAGTCCATAAATTTAGTTTAAAACATTATGTGTGTACAAAGTGTAAATGATCAATAAAAATACGGAGAAAACATCCAGAAAACTATCCATATTTAAAGTTAAAGTAGTTAAAAGCTAGGTGTAGTGTCATCGATAAAGTTATTAATTAATTTAAAAAGAAACGTCAAACATGAAATATTTCTGCGAGATTGCAGAAATTTTGTTAACCAAATCTTCATTAGGCATTTGCTCAAGTTGTCCGAACCATCTTAACTGACTAACACACGTTTCATTATTTACAACCATAATTAACAAATTAACAATAACAAATAAAAATACGCATTCTGTAAAAATTAATTTGGGCAAACGAATAAAGATACTTGAACGGAAAAAAAGCTATATAATTTTGATAGCGCGATTAATTTAATATGTACTTAATTTTAGTTTTATGTTTTTTGGTCTTTTAATAAGTATAATATATATATATATATAATATATATTATATATATATTATATATAATATTAAATAAATATTATAAATAAATAAATATTATATAAATATATTATATATAATATATATATAATATATTTTTCCATGTCATGTTTATTTTCCTACACCTCATAGTTTTTGAGGAAAAAAATAAAAACCAAAAAATCAAAAAAAATTCTAGAACCCACACGGCACAATCTAGCAAATTAAAACTAAAACCAAATTATAGAACTTATTATGCCCTATCGAAAAGTATTTTAAGTATTTCTTCGAATTTTACTCGAGAAAGTAGTATATCGCAATTTCTCGAAATTACATGTCAAAGTCCTATGTTCCGGGGTCGCGGTCAACACACTGTATATCATTGAAAAGAGAAAAAAATTCTCTATTTAACTAAGTCAGAGCCGACTATGACTTATATTTAAAAAAACACAACTTTATGTTATAACCCGAGAATTAACGGAGATTTATAATATCCGTTAAGACCATTTCATGCTACTAAAAAAAGTGCCTTAAGAATGTGAAAATTATTTTCGTCTAATTTAAAAAACCATCGAGATATCGCCATTTATCAAAATACGGAAAAAGCGAACTTTTCGCCATAACTCGAAAACAAAAGACGATAGCTAATTTTTGTTTTCATAATTGAGTTTCTCTCAAAAAAAGGGATCGAGGATGCGCGGTCCATTTTTCCATATATCTTATAGTTTCCGAGTTCCCCTATAAAAACGTCCAAATTTGCCCACCCTGTACATTAAACAAGATTAGAAGTATATGGATAAACCCATATATAGACTACTTTGACATTTCTCGAAAAGTTGGCAACACTGTATTTTAATAATATTATAATTTATGTGGGCATTAGGAAATACTTTTCTGAAAATTTGATCAAAATCGAATAAATAATGTAGCCACAATGAATTTTTAAAAAATTTTGTGATTTTTTTCTCGATAAGTTGGCAACACTGTATTTTGTTAAAATTGCATAATTTATTTAAGCACTAAACAAAACTTTTATGAAAATTTGATTAAAATCGGTTAAATAAAATGGTCATAATAAATTTTTTAAAATTTTACTATTTTTTTTCTCGGAAAGTTGGCAACACTGTATTTCGTTAAAATTACATAAATTATATGAATACTAGGAGAATCTTTTGTGAAAATTTGAGTAAAATCGGTTGAATAACATGGCCATAATAAAAATTTTAAAACTTTAGTAATTTTTTTCTCGGAAAGTTGGCAACACTGAATATTAATAAAATTATGTAATTAATAGGAGCATTAGTGAAATCTTTTCTGAAAATTTGATCAAAATCGGATAAATAATGTAGCCACAATGAATTTTTAAAAACTTTAGTAATTTTTTTCTCGGAAAGTTGGCATCACTGGAAAAAACCAAAACCACATGACCATCTTGGGTACTAGACAAATTTATCCTGAAAATTTCATTATAATCGGTTGAACCGTCTAGGAGGAGTTGCGATCACAAAATTTTGTCTGACGACCGAGCGAGCGAGCGAGCGAGCGAGCGAGCGAGCTGACGACGCACATCCATACACCCACATAAACTAAGTTCAGATTCGTCATCTAGAGGCTATATGAAGGATTTCTATACAATTTTTTTTTTTTTTTGAAAATGTTACAGACACCGTACCAAACGCTTTACTACTTTTCCTTGCAGTCAAAGTAGTAAAAAGGATAAATATTTTTTTTTTACATTTTGTAACTAACATTCGTATATTAAAATGGAATCGCCATCTAATGCAGAGGTATTAAAACATACCTCTTATTACATATATACATACACAATCACATCATGTACCATGAATAGATTTGGCACAAACTCTTTCCCAAAATTAGTTTAATCCAAACATTTCTATCCAGACAAACAACTCTAGTTTCATCTATATTGATATCTCTCATACATGCTCTTCTATTCCTACTACTTCATACATATAAACTCACGTCATGTATCTATAAGGGTATGGCACAAACTCTTTCTATTTAACCAGAAATTAGTTACCTCTGTATATTTGTATCCTATCAAGCAACTCACGTAAAACACTCCATCTACTCATCGGACTCCCATGAGCAAGCATATACCTAATAATATCACTCACTTACATATTTTTTTAACCAAACGTTCATTAGACATTCGTTTGAGATGACCAAATGTTTTTCATTTATATTATGATTAGACAATTAATTCGTTACTAATCTTTAAACGACATTATCTCAAAACTCAATGTGGGGTGTTCCTCACTATTCATGTCCTCATATTTCTAAATATAGAAAAAAAAAACACTTGAAAAAAATATTCGCTTCAAACAGACTGTAATGAAACTTGAAAAACGACCCCTGGTTCTGTTATTCTAAATACAAAGCATATTCACGCAAACACAACAGAATTTAACAAAAAAAAAAAATAGAACTCATTAAGTAAAGTGTTGGCTTTTATTTTTGTTCAGAGGAGTCGTGTTCAGGTGAGTTCCGGGGTCGTACGGATTAAAACATATGGAAGGGGTAAATTATGAGACCTAGCACAACAAAACCTAACACGTTTTATGTGTTAGTATGCTTAAAAATCTCTGTCAATTTATATTGTTTGTCAGAATTAACAGCGAACTTTTTTTTCGTTTGCGTACATTTCAAATGTTTCCCGTTGATACTGCACAAATAAAACTTGTTTTTGAAGTATTGTTTTGATGTTCTACATTTTTCCACATGTATGTTAAAATTTATTTCGAAAATTGAGAGATTTCATTACAAAGACATTCAGTATTTGTATATCATATATCGAAATAGATATAAATACAATGTTATTATAAAGCCGAGTGTATGTTCACTTGTTCAGTAATTATAAAAGTTTTCAATAATAAAAAATCGCCGGTATTTTTACTGTTAACAAAATTGGCTTGAATAGATTATAACGCAAGTAGGAACACTGATTTGTATTTATGATGGTAGCCATAAAAAGTTTTGTCTATAATTTTTAGTCGCAACTGGGAAAACACACATTGTCTATAATAGTGCTGTCGGGATAGTTGCCAACATTAGGAAAAGAAAGTTTTCACAGGTTACAACCCAGTTTTGTGTTATATAATAATAACATACATATATATCAAACACATGTTTTGATATGTGACGTAATCAACAATTTATTTGCTATTTGCATCAGTTTTTTGGTAATTAATTAAATGTTGTGGAAATTGTGAAAAATTAATTTATTAGTTTATCAAATGTGTGTGTTTTTACCGACCGTCATATCACATATGATAAGGGATTGTAAACGGCTACAGTTCCGTTAGAAAGCATTTTCGGACATATGTTTATTTGAAGTTTTTCAGTTAGATTACTCATAGCAATCATCCAGTATAATTTTTCCCCGACGTCATAAATCACCCTGTATATAATTCTGCAAATATGTGGCATATTTATATCAAGACAATTTTTAGTTATCATGACTACATTAGTTGTTGTTATACAAACTTTTTTATTCCATAAATTTATTTAATAAGTAACGTAAAATTTGGTGTAAACATCTTAATATATTATTTTTATTTTAACAATTTTACAAAAAGATTTCTGATTACAAAAGTAAATATAATTAAAAATATTCGTAGACTTTCTTAATCGTAATGTTTAATAAAACTGATAAAATTATATCATAATACTTAATTTGAGAACAAAAATCTTTTCAAATTACTCATCTAATTAGTATAATAATAATCTCTCAATAAATCCTAAATAAACCACAAATAAAAAAATCCTTCTTTTTTTTTTAAATAAAAAAACCAAAGTATCATGTCAAAATATTGCAAATATAAATAGCAAAATATATACAACAGGTCGGATCTTCATGATGGATTTAATCCTAAAATGCTACATTATATGTTAATCCGAATTGGGATGCGTTTGTTATTTACGTAAACGCATGACACTATAACCGTAACGATAAAGTAACGTGAACGTAAATGTAACGTTACGTCACATTGGGTAAACGCGGCGTAACCCATCGTATAAAGCGGACGGGGTAAAAAAAAAAACGGACCTTACAAGATTAAACTGCGATTTGAAAATCATTGAAATTGCCGTTCGGGGACTTAATCTCTCGTATTAAAGCACTCATTTATCATTCAACAAAGTATACACATTTTGTGTATATTTACATGTCTAAAAAATTTATATTAGCATCAATTAGATTTATTACCCATTTGATTAAATATTTAACAAAAATGATTGAGTGTTATGCGTGAGCAAATGTTTTCAAAGTTATAGATATAAAATATAATTAAAATTAATAATTGTTTTTATCTTTAAATATAAAACACAAAAATATTAATTATAAATAAATAATTTTTAATTACATGGTACGTATTTTTATATTTTTAATTTTTAAAAATCTAATTATTACTTATTGACAAATTAAAAAAAATAATAAGTAAGTAAACATAATTTTTAATTCGAGATAAAAAAATATCAAATTAAAATTGGTCATTTTGAAATATAATTAAAACAAAACATAACTTTTTCACTTTAAACTTTTTTATTATCCAGCCTTTTATATTTCATGCTTCTATTAAAAAAAAAAGAAAAAAAATTAATTTCAACTTGTCCAAATTACAACAAAACATAATTTTTATATTGGCTATGACTATTAATTTGTATATAGTTCGAATGTATGAAAACAAAATATTAGACAGAAGATAATATACCGGGTGTCCAAAAAGAATGAAAACTATTACATATCTCGAGAACGGCACATCGGATTACAAAGTTACAAAACACGTTTTTCTTTATTTTTGAAAATCTATTTAGCGGTGATATGCGAAAACCACCCACATTTCCCCTGGCGGGGGGGGGGGGCTAGGGCAAGTTTTAAAATTTAAATAGGAACACCCATTTTTTATTGCACAGTTGCATTCTCCATAAAAAACTGTTTCTGGATTTGTAAATTGAGCCCCCAGCTCCACCCCCCTCAGAGCAGGGAAGGAAAGAAAATTTGAAAATTTTTGCAGAAACTTTCACTTTTTATTGCAGTTTTGGATTCTCTTTCTAAAACTGGATATAAAATTGAAAAACGCACCTCCACCAAACAATCTGCAATGGGTTTTAGCGCGTCGTGCATCCAAAACAAAACCCAAAAAGGGGTAAAGCTTCGAAGCTTCCGGTATGAAAACGGTAGCTTGGAACCCGACGGTGAACTTATCCGGAGCTTATCTGGGCATTGCTCAAATACGGCGTTGGTTTGGCAAAAGCTTCGACTTTGTGTATTTGTATGTGTGTGTAGATTTTATTTTGTGTTTGTTGTTGTTTATTGGAACAGTAAAAGCTCGCAAAAGCTCTGTCAGATTGAGTGTATTAGATGGTTGGTTCGTAGTTGTTTCATCACTAAATAAATGAGGAATAATGCAATTTGTAAAGAGAATGAATTTATTGTAATTTTAATCAAGAAAATAGAAAATTTATTAAATTGTTTGACCGGCGCATATAGCGAGAATGGTATTGTAATCATACCAATTTAGACGAAATAAAAATTAGAAAGATAATATCAATTAGTATGAAGTCACTGGTTTAAATAAAATTTGTCTTCTTTGTAATTTAAATTTTTATAATCTAGTTACTTATTTTGTTACCTAGTAACTTGTTTCTATGTTCTATTTATTTACTGTAAACATCATTTGTATCATTTTTCCTGATGATGATATAAGTTGAGTACATCGAAATGTTAATAAATATTAATACAGAACTATATCCTAAAGCCATTTTATTTTAATATAATAAGTTCTGACAGCTTTTTTTTACTATGTTAATAGATATTATATTTTAAATTTATCTAAATAAGACAAAAGATAAAATAAAACAGGTACAGATTTAAGTTCTGTATTAATATTTATTAATAATCGAAGTTTCGACAAACTCAGCGTTCGTCTTCATCAAGAAAATGATACAATAAATAAAAGAAAATAGAAACAAGATACAAAACTTAAACTTAAAGCCGTTTTATTTTATATAATGAGTTTATTTACTATGTTAAGATAAAAAATAAAAAAAATTTATCTAGATAAAACCAAATACTAAATATAATTTAAATTATTTTGATTAATTAATTTCAAACAAATATGTCAATTTCCAAAGGTTTTCAATGTAAGTAAATTACGTCTAATACTGTAAATAATTCAATGCAATAAATTAGGCACATACGTGCAATACACTAGCAATGCGTCTTCGCTTAATGGTTTGCAAGGAAATTTTAAGTGCAGTCGAGGAATTTAAGGACGTTCTTTGGCGAATTTTAATGTATGTTATTGCATTAAAACTAGAAAATGCAGCCACGCTCTTAGTTATATGCAATAAAAAAAAAAACTTTGTATTTCTAGAGAAAATTGTGTTAGTTACTTTTTACTCTAAAATACATTTAAACAAATTTAACTAGGTCACCAGATTTGTTCCGTTCTTAGTTTAGAAACTTAAGATTATTTGTTACTATACGAGTACATACAATGACAAGAAAACTGAGGAAATATATTCTGAATAAAATTTTACTAAGTGATTTATTGTGTTAAGTAAATGAAAAAGATGAACGCTAATTATATAACTATTTATTTTAATTAATTATAAACTTTAAATAAATCAGTGTTTAAAATTAATGAAATGAAATATTAAAAATATAAATATATGTTAATATCTATTGTAACATAGTAAAAACTAAAATAATAACTGTTGTAGGATTAGATTCTGTTTAATTTAGTAAAAACTCTTTCAGAGCCTATTATATTAAAATAAAACAATTTTAGAATATAGTTCTGTTTAATTTTTATTAATAATCATCGTTTCGACGTACTTCACGTACATCATCAAATAAAATAACATAAATGATAAGTATTACAGTAAATAAATAGAGTATACGTCTTGCAAGAATATCAGAGAAGCAATAGACTAGAAAAATAGACTAGTAACTGATTTAAATAAAATTTTGCTTCCTTTAATTAAAAATTTATAAATTTTATAAACTAGTTACTTATTTTGTTACCTAGTAACTTGTTTTTATGTTCTATCTATTTACATGTATATGCCATAAAAAATAATATAATAATTAACTAAATCTTAAAGCCATTTTATTTTAATAATAATTTGTTTTCAACAGATATAATATCCAGTTACAGAAAACAAAAATAAAAATATACAATGTAGTGTACATATTAACAAAATAAAACAAAAATACCTGTATCGAAATAGTTATTCTGTACAGAAATTTAGAACTGCATCACATAATATATTATAATGAAACTGCTTTACGTTGAAGTTCTGTATCAACGTCAATCTTTATCAGGAAAAATGAAACAAATGACATTTACAGTAAATAACAAAATATAGAAACAAGTTATTGGTAACGAATAAGTAATTAGATCATAAAATTTATAAATTTTTAATTAAGGTAAGCTAAATTTTATTTAACTCAGTGTCTTCACAGTGATTTTCTCTATAAATTTCTATAGCTTCTCTTATCAATCTGCTTCTTGCAATTATTATGAAAAATATTAAAACCATTTTATCTATTATGAGTTCTGAACGATATTTCAATATTTATTTTGGGTTGATGTATAATTATCAGTCGTTTTGTACGCGGGCTATTTGTAAATAAAAATTTCTGTTCTGTTTACGTTTTTTAAAAAATATTTTTCATAATAAATATTGTTTAAAAAAAGTCTGACAATTATGCACTAACCTAATATGTTTTATTTTAGTACCGAATATATTCTTCGGTGAGTCAGAACAACGAAACAAACTCTTGTTTCTAAATGGTTAAGCAGCGAAATAAATTTGTTGGTACGATTTCAAATAACATTTAGTACCTATAGTTAGCCAATATGAGCGTAGTCTTTCCAGTGTTCACTGACACAAATTTTCCCAGCTATAACAACCAAAACTTATTTACACCACCCCCAATATAGCTGGGGCAGGGTTGTTTCGATTTCATAGTATAAACCAATCGAATGTAGCCTCCCTTCTGGTCAATACACGTTCCATACATTGGTAAAATGGACATTAGAAACGGGGGTCTAGAACATTGTTGGTGTGGTAATGTTATTTAATGCCCCGATTGTCAGGGCGCCATCGAAGTTATTTATTCCTACTAAATTTATAGCTCGAGCGAGGTGACCCAGAAGAAATATAGGCCGAACGGGTATTCGAAATCGGGACCAATTTGAAATTAATGGTGATTTATTTACAACGATTGTTATACATATTTCAAAATTCGATTGTATAAAATCTCTCCCGGATCTTTGCAAACAAAGCGTAGCGTAAAACCTGTGAAACAATATCGTACACTAGTGGGTCGTCCGCAGGGGACACGCTCCCCCAAAATATACTTTGGTCCCCTCCGAATATTTTTTGAGATTTTAAATTACAGATTAAATTTGAGTCGTTTGCAAACTATTCGAAATTAAAATGGTTTCAATATTTTCATTTTTAACATAGTAAAAAATCTTTCAGAACTCATATATAAAATAGAATGGCTTTAGGTTTAAGTTCTGTATTAATTGACGTATCGACAAACTCAACGTCGATTATTAATAAATATTAATTCAGAAATTAACCCTAAAACCATTTTATTTTATTTGTATTCTTAATTTTGTGAATTTTGACAAGATTGAACATATATACACAAAATAAAAAATATTTTAACCACATTAATACCAGCCGGATACTATATTAAACTAATTTTGACATTTGATAAAATAACTTTCAATAGATTCCACAACATGTTTGTTTTGTTAAAAATCACTTGAGAGTTGATAAAAATCATAACAAAATTAAATATTACACAAAAATCTGACAAAGACAATTTGTTAAATATAACTGATATTTTGAAAATAATATTGAAATAAATTTGTAGGTTATGAACTATATCTAAAGTAAAATTTACACCATGATATTTGAGCATGTAATTTACGGGGTTAATTTGTTTATGTAGTAAATTTACTGAGTTTTTATTTTAGTTACTATACGAATAAACGTATTTACTGCATAAATAAAATTCTGGGTCCCGCGCCCCTTCCAAATTTCAAAGTCAAGTGCCGCCACTGGTACGCAACCCGAGAAAACGTGATTCGGCAGAAATAATAATCAAAGCAACACGGTGCCAGAGGGAATTGTAAACTGGTTTGGTCCGAAAGAAATTTGAATATTAAATTGAAATGGTAATTGATGGTTGTTTGGTTGAAACTCTTTAACCAATGAGCTTTTGTTTTGCAATAGATTAGAAATTCATTTCTTCTTATAGAGAGAAAGAAAAAGAAAACAAATTTTCCTGTTGAGATATGCTGAGGTTGCCCAGAACATTGGTTTTTGGTGCTGGTGTTTTTCATTTCTTATCTTTTTCGGTTTGTGTTTGTAGCCAATTCAGCGTTTTACGTAATTAAATATTCGGTGAAACTTTACTATAAATAAACATTTTATTTACTTATTTTACGTTTACATTTTGAAACATTACTTTCTTAATTAAATGCATATAAGAGATTCTAAATTAATTCTTTTGAATCGTCATCATTAAATTGCAATATGGATCTCACTGTGGCGAAAGTTCAAACAAAATGGATCATACTATACAAGCATAATTTTTTCAGTATTTAATTCATTTGTTTAGCCCTGCTACTATGATAATGCTGTTGTTTTAAAACAAGTGAACTGGATAACAATAATTAAAAATAAAAAAATTTCATGAGTTAAAAGCAGTCTTTTAACAAATAAAACTCAATTGAAATTCTATCCATATATTAAAGCTTGGATAGTATTTCAATTGAGTTTTATTAATCAAAAGCCGTAACAAACTGCTTTTAACCCACAAATTTTTTTTTATCTTATATATATATATATATATATATATATATATATATATATATATATATATATATATATATATATATATATATTACCAAAACAACATTATATTCAAACCAGCTTCACTGGATACATTTACATTTCTAGCAAATGTCGGCATTTCTAGCAAAAAATCGGTTTTAGCTAATACTGGTTTTAAAACAACGTAATTATTAATGTAAATATCATTACAGCAGGACCAAAAAATGAACTAATATACCTAAAAACCAAGTTTAAAGTACCAGCTTATAAGATCTGAAATATTCTATATACTAAATACTTTTATTCTTTGACCAAACATATATTATACATTCGCTTAAGCTGACCGTACGATCTTAACTGACTCTAACACGGCAACTTTTGCAACAATATTTTTTCAATTTCACAATCGTCATACACTAATAATCTATTTCGCACCTGATTCCTCCTATACCCCAAGTAAAAATCTCATTTCCACAGCATTCGTTTTCCTTTTATGCTTTTGCAATCAAACCCAAAAAATATTTAATATTTAGTCGATTTTCCACTGAATTAGTTTAGAAAGTTTTCAGATAGTTAAACTAGTGCCATCATAATGGCGCAGTTTGGTCGGAGTAGAGAATTAAATGTATCTGCATCAATGTTGTAATCCTTTAGACAGTTCACAACAATTTGCTTATAGTACTCTAACATTGACAACAAATTAAATTTCCCACTTTGGTCTAAATGCGTTGATCAAAATTTGAGCTAGCTGTATACAGAGTACCGTATATAAATTTACAGTAATTTGGCCAAAATTTAAATTTATATTCGATGTCAAGGTAAGGATATTTACCACCCCAACGTGTTTCAACAGTTTCCAAATCTATTTGCATAAACATGTAGATAGTATTTTATGAGTATATTTAAAATTTTCTTAATGTACTATAAGTCTGTACGTATATTATTATGTTTTATTCTCATAAAGTTATAAAAACGTTAAAATTTTAAAAGTTATATATGCATTTATAAATTTTAATTGAGAAAATTATTGTAATATACAGGGTGATTCATAATTAATGAATCAAACTGAAATGGTGGATTCCGTATGGTGGTTACCGAGATACAGGCTGTTACTTGTTACAAAAGCAAAACAATTGTTTCCAATTATTAATAATAACAAAACATATTAAGTTAGCCATAAGTTTACCAAAACAAAATGTGCATTAAATCTAACAGCTATTCATTAGCAGTATTTCACTTGTTTGTAATTTCTCGAGTTTATGATTCACTGATACGTCGCTGTAATGCCTGTATTCGCGCTCATGGACAACAATTTGAGTATTTACTGTAACTGATATTAAAAATAATAATGTAATATTAACACTTGTTGAACACTGCTACACCTAATTTGTTTTGTTATTATTAATAATTGGAAACAATTATTTCGCTTTTGCAACAAGCAACAGCTTGTATCTCGGTAACCGTTTGGTTAAGTACATATGTTCGCATAGATATTTTATCTTCTTTTGACATGAGGAATCCACCATTTCAATTTGATTCACTAATTATGAATCACCCTGTTTATTTTCATCTTAAAGCAGAACTTTTATGTTTTAAATGTAATTTAATTTTTAAAGTAAATATTAACTAATTTAATTACAAAGCTTTGAAAATAGTTATAATGTTAATTATTTATATTATTTTTTTATTAAAATTTTTATTGTCATTAGAGAAATATAAGTTTACAGTTCGAAAACACGTTTACTTTTGAGTTAAAAGTAAAAATCATGAATCTACAGAAAAAACTTTCTGAGTGTAGTTTCATTAACTAATTTTAATTATAAAATGTTAGTTACTAGTGAAGCAATAATTGACCTTCAGCATATAGTGGATTCCAAATAATTTAGATACACCCGTTATCAATACAGTAATAACAAGTCTTATCACCAAAGATATTTTATTTATGTATCTATTCATGAAATTTTTAGAGTTCATTCAAGGCGCTGCCACCAATAGTTAGAAACTGCCACCATTTTATGTTACTTTAATTTTGTTGCTCGTAATAATACTAACTTCTATTTTTTTAATTAAATATATAAACATTATAAAAGCATACTAAAAATATAAAAATAAAAAATAAAAATGAAATTCATACATTTAACAAAACACAATATTAAATAATTCTTTTAAATTATAAATTACTTATTTTTCATAATTATATATTACAAATTAATGTATACTGGGTGTCCCATTTTAATCCGCCACCTGCAATAACTTTAAAATCGTGCATCGGACAAAAAAATGTTCCAAATAAAAAGTAAATGGTTTCGAGGGGGACGTCTGATGCAGTGACCCTGGGGGGCGGGAACGGGGAGCAACTTTGAAATCTTAAATGGAACTCCCTATTTTTTATTGCAGATTCGGATAGACCATTAAAAAGTATGTAAATTTTATTTTGAAACTTTTTTTTATCTTTGATAGATGTCGCTGCAAACAGCATTTTTTTTCTCAGTTTATCAGTCTTCAATTTGAAAAAAAAGTTGTAACTAAGTACGATATTCAAGTTCTTTTCAGTTCTTTGGGAAGAGGGGGGGGGCAAACGTCAACATAATATGCACCTATTATATGCATCTAATTTGCAACCTTGCCATTTTTATTTTGTTTTCTCGACTAAAAACATTCATAAATAAAAATTTTAAATAAATAATTGTTTTCGAAACATTAATATACGAAAATTAAAACACAAGGTTAAAACAAACTGAAAACAATTTTATTTCATATAATTTTAAAATGTAAAAAAACTCACTATTAAAATAATAACTAAATTTATAGTTTAATATTAATAGGCTGTCTTTACAAAAATACTATCCCATGGTCTATGTAAGTCAAATGGAAATCTTCTAAATTGTTCTCGTGTAGTAAACGCATCTGGACGATTCTGATTTTCTGCTTTATGTAATTTTTCTAATTGCTGTTGATATTTCTCAATCGTTTTTCCGTGCTATTCAACTTGGTTTTCGTGAAACTGTATTCCTCTTATAATCGCCGATTTTAATTTATTTAGTGCTATCAGTCGTGGTACTTTGCCAAGTTTACTCTTGATCTTATCTGCTTCCTCGTGAACAGGAAATGCATTTGACATATATACGGCATTTCTTGTATTCGTTGAATATGCCATTTGGTTGAGGCAAAATTTGATCGGATTTTGTACAGATTTTACAGAACTTAGTAATGATAACATGTTTTTTACTTATTTTATACTTTTTTTTTGCAGAAATCACTTAAAATTTATAACATGGTAAAACAAAATGGATATGATGATGAATGACAGATCGATCAAAAAGTTACATCAGTAACTCCTTGATATTTTGTTTTTACAAAAATTGTCCAATTTTCGTTAAGGAAATAATAAATTTTATTGTCCTTTTTACGAATTAAATTGTCCATCATCAAATTAATATCTTAATAATTATTAACTACATAATTAACCTTATAATTTAATCAATTAAAAAATAATAGATATTATTCTATTATTTCTATTTGGAACATATATATATATATATATATATATATATATATATATATATATATATATATATATATATATATATATATATATAGTTTAGTCTGAGTTGCTACCGTGATAATAGGTTGTATATATTTATTTACGGGAATTACGGTATGTTAAAGGCAATTAAAAGTTAGCGAACATTCAGTTATTTCTTTTTATTATTAGACCAATATTTCGCCACTAGTTTGTTGGCTTCTTCAGGGTGAATACTATAATAACATATAAATACAATATACTTACAGTAAATATTATATGAAAAATTATGACAAAAACAAAAATTGTATAATGGAAACTTACATGTAAGATTTAACAGAAAGTTGTTGTTAAACAATGAAGTTATAGTAAAAAATGATAAATTTGTATATATGTAAACATTGAATATCATATTCAGTAAATTAATGTTGTAAATTGTTATTACTTATTTAGTGTTTAAAATATAATTTGGCGAAAACTCCGTATGTAAATGTTATGTCAATTGTATAAAATCAAATAAATTAAATTATTGTGTTAAATTTGCTATTTTATTAACGTCTGTTTATATGTAAAATTTATTTCAGGAGTTATTTATTTGTAAAAATATTTATTATTAGTCAGTAGAAACACGATGAAAAACACACATCAACTATCATAAAGAAATTTTAAACCAATTTGAAGAAAAATTCAACTACAAAATGGCGGTAATTATCATATTCGCTATTGACCAACATCAACAAGTCGGAAACTTCTAGAACATTCTATTTTTTTGGTTAATCAAGTCAACATGATAATAATTATAATTAATAAATACAAATCATAATTATTTTAATTTTGGTTTGTTAAAATGTATAATCAAATTCATATTAATATTTAAAAATTAATAATTGTTGTGATAAAAATGAATTATTTTGGTAATTAAAATTAATTAAAGAATTTAACTTATTCGTTTGTGTGTTATTATTTTCCTAATTCCATAGAAAGCAAGAGAAAATTGTTTTATAAATACCGAAACAGAAGTAAATATATTTTAATTTTGTAATGTTTCTTTGCGATCCAACATTGTTAAGTTGGCATATAGCATCAGTGAATTTCTAATGTCACTTTTGTTATTGATAACCTTACTCTTGTTCCTGTATATATGATACGATTCTAAAAACAGGCGTTTGTAGTAATTATTTTCACTTTCTAGTATTACTGGATTGTCATAATCAGCTCGATGTTTGGATTTACGTATATGTGTGGCCAGCGTACATTGTTTGTTAGGTTTGTCTTCATCACTCCTGTGTTGATTGATGCGATGTTTAAGATTTTGCGACGATGTACCAATGTAGAATTTATTGCAAGAACATCTGATCGCATACACCGTGTCTGTCATATTAGCAATCGGGATTCGCTCTTTTACTCTTGAATGAAGGTTAGAAATTGTTTTTTTGTTTTTGAGTGATATTTTAAGTTCTTTGTCTTGTTTGAATAATGCAATTATTTTGTTTGACAGCTGATCAATGTTAGTAAGTGAAACATACCTTATGTTATCATCATTCGACACATGGCTGCTGTTGGATGCAGGTGTTGGAATCCTGTTGTTGAAAAATAAGGTACGAATCATTCTACACGGATAGCCGTTTTGGAGAAGTAATTGTTCTGCTTTTTTTAAACTGTTGTGTACTAATGAGTTGTGACTGATTGCTGTGATTCTGTTTTTCAGATTGATGATGAAATTCGTTTTGATGGAGTTACTGTGATTAGATCTGTAATGTAAATAGCGACCAGAATGTATGGATTTCCTGTACCAATCAAGTTTGATCATTTGATCTGGTGTTCTATAAATTAAAGTGTCTAGAAATGGTACGGAATTATCATTTTCGTATTCGATGGTAAATTGTATATTGTTGTTGTATGCATTAAAAACATTAAGAATTTGCTCATCACCTGTTCTAGGTATCGCTGTTATGATGTCATCCACATATTTGTACATGAAAGGAAGATTGAATGTTAATTGTGGAATGCATACATCTAATAGTAAATCCATAACGTATTGAGCAATGATCGGGCTAATTGTGGATCCCATAGCACAACCAAGTTGCTGATGGTAAAATTCTCCATCAAAAACAAACACATTGGAGTTGTAGATGAAAGTTACAATCATGAGAAACTCCTCGATTGGTATATTCGTATGCAGGCTGATTGTGTCCCATTTATTCCGAATAGCTGTGATGGTAATATTCAAATCAATATTGGTGAAGAGACTAACCACATCGAGACTAATTAAAACATAATCCATAGGAATTGGTTTGTCTTGCAGTCGTTGAGCTAATTGAAACGAATCTCTGATGTAATAATCATTGTTCAGGTCATAAGCGTTTGTCAAAATCTTTGTGATAAAATTACATAATGGAACTGTCGGAGAATTAATGTTAGATATTATTGGACGTAACGCTAATATTTGCTTGTGTACTTTAGGTAAGGCATAAAATCTGGCCACTGTGCTTTTATAATTAGTTAAATTTTTTGCTTCTGTTTCTGTAATATATTGTTTTTCTTTCAGGTTTTTGATAATCCTATTGCTTTTTAATTGGGTGGAATTCGTCATATCCGTTTTGATTTTTTTGTAGTATTTGGTATCATTCAATAATTCATGGCTCATCGTAATGTATGTGTTCTTGTCCATTGCGACTGTGATATTACCTTTGTCCGCAGATATAATGATAAGTTCTGGGTGTTCTTTCAAAAATTTTTTTGTTTTGAAAAAAAGAGCATTGAGATTATCGTACTCCTCGTTGTTGGTGTTAAGATAGTTGGTTATGACATTGGTAGTTTGCGCACGCAATATATCTGAATCTAATTTGGATTTGGATATGGTAAGTTCTGTTTCTGCTATTAAATGTGGAATATTTACTTCATTCTTCATGAGATTGATGCCAAATTTGACGCCTAGACCCAGGAATTGTTGTATATCGTTAGGAATATCTGTTTGTGAAATGTTTTTAAACCAGGTTGCTGGAGTGTTCAGTTGTGGTTGTCCTTGTTCTGATTTTAGATTGTTTAGTTTATTAATGTTGGTATTCTTAATTTGTTTGTATTTGTTGTTGTATATCTTTTCTTGTCGTTTCTTAAATTCTTGAAATAGATTTAGTTGTGTTGGATTATTGTAGTTGGTAATGTCCTTTTCCGTGTTCTTTAAATTGTTTTCTAGATCGTTGATAATTGAGACTGTGATTCTAATTTCCCATTTTAAAATTTGTTGTTGCAGATTGCGATTAAATTTCAATATTTTGTTAAAGGTAGTTTTGTCTTCAATTCTTAGTAATGTCATTATTCCTTTTATTCCGTGTGTTATGTGATTCGGAAAAACTTTGATTTTTTTACATTGTAAAAGGAAAATTCGCCTGTTTCTGTACGAGGCTAGTTTGGTTTGTGTATTAGCCCAATTTTTGTATAAATATGTGTATTCAATGCCGTATGTGTTGCGTAAATCATCAAAAAACCCCATGTTGATATTGTTTAGTCTGAGTTGCTACCGTGATAATAGGTTGTATATATTTATTTACGGGAATTACGGTATGTTAAAGGCAATTAAAAGTTAGCGAACATTCAGTTATTTCTTTTTATTATTAGACCAATATTTCGCCACTAGTTTGTTGGCTTCTTCAGGGTGAATACTATAATAACATATAAATACAATATACTTACAGTAAATATTATATGAAAAATTATGACAAAAACAAAAATTGTATAATGGAAACTTACATGTAAGATTTAACAGAAAGTTGTTGTTAAACAATGAAGTTATAGTAAAAAATGATAAATTTGTATATATGTAAACATTGAATATCATATTCAGTAAATTAATGTTGTAAATTGTTATTACTTATTTAGTGTTTAAAATATAATTTGGCGAAAACTCCGTATGTAAATGTTATGTCAATTGTATAAAATCAAATAAATTAAATTATTGTGTTAAATTTGCTGTTTTATTAACGTCTGTTTATATGTAAAATTTATTTCAGGAGTTATTTATTTGTAAAAATATTTATTATTAGTCAGTAGAAACACGATGAAAAACACACATCAACTATCATAAAGAAATTTTAAACCAATTTGAAGAAAAATTCAACTACAAAATGGCGGTAATTATCATATTCGCTATTGACCAACATCAACAAGTCGGAAACTTCTAGAACATTCTATTTTTTTGGTTAATCAAGTCAACATGATAATAATTATAATTAATAAATACAAATCATAATTATTTTAATTTTGGTTTGTTAAAATGTATAATCAAATTAATATTAATATTTAAAAATTAATAATTGTTGTGATAAAAATGAATTATTTTGGTAATTAAAATTAATTAAAGAATTTAACTTATTCGTTTGTGTGTTATTATTTTCCTAATTCCATAGAAAGCAAGAGAAAATTGTTTTATAAATACCGAAACAGAAGTAAATATATTTTAATTTTGTAATGTTTCTTTGCGATCCAACATTGTTAAGTTGGCATATAGCATCAGTGAATTTCTAATGTCACTTTTGTTATTGATAACCTTACTCTTGTTCCTGTATATATGATACGATTCTAAAAACAGGCGTTTGTAGTAATTATTTTCACTTTCTAGTATTACTGGATTGTCATAATCAGCTCGATGTTTGGATTTACGTATATGTGTGGCCAGCGTACATTGTTTGTTAGGTTTGTCTTCATCACTCCTGTGTTGATTGATGCGATGTTTAAGATTTTGCGACGATGTACCAATGTAGAATTTATTGCAAGAACATCTGATCGCATACACCGTGTCTGTCATATTAGCAATCGGGATTCGCTCTTTTACTCTTGAATGAAGGTTAGAAATTGTTTTTTTGTTTTTGAGTGATATTTTAAGTTCTTTGTCTTGTTTGAATAATGCAATTATTTTGTTTGACAGCTGATCAATGTTAGTAAGTGAAACATACCTTATGTTATCATCATTCGACACATGGCTGCTGTTGGATGCAGGTGTTGGAATCCTGTTGTTGAAAAATAAGGTACGAATCATTCTACACGGATAGCCGTTTTGGAGAAGTAATTGTTCTGCTTTTTTTAAACTGTTGTGTACTAATGAGTTGTGACTGATTGCTGTGATTCTGTTTTTCAGATTGATGATGAAATTCGTTTTGATGGAGTTACTGTGATTAGATCTGTAATGTAAATAGCGACCAGAATGTATGGATTTCCTGTACCAATCAAGTTTGATCATTTGATCTGGTGTTCTATAAATTAAAGTGTCTAGAAATGGTACGGAATTATCATTTTCGTATTCGATGGTAAATTGTATATTGTTGTTGTATGCATTAAAAACATTAAGAATTTGCTCATCACCTGTTCTAGGTATCGCTGTTATGATGTCATCCACATATTTGTACATGAAAGGAAGATTGAATGTTAATTGTGGAATGCATACATCTAATAGTAAATCCATAACGTATTGAGCAATGATCGGGCTAATTGTGGATCCCATAGCACAACCAAGTTGCTGATGGTAAAATTCTCCATCAAAAACAAACACATTGGAGTTGTAGATGAAAGTTACAATCATGAGAAACTCCTCGATTGGTATATTCGTATGCAGGCTGATTGTGTCCCATTTATTCCGAATAGCTGTGATGGTAATATTCAAATCAATATTGGTGAAGAGACTAACCACATCGAGACTAATTAAAACATAATCCATAGGAATTGGTTTGTCTTGCAGTCGTTGAGCTAATTGAAACGAATCTCTGATGTAATAATCATTGTTCAGGTCATAAGCGTTTGTCAAAATCTTTGTGATAAAATTACATAATGGAACTGTCGGAGAATTAATGTTAGATATTATTGGACGTAACGCTAATATTTGCTTGTGTACTTTAGGTAAGGCATAAAATCTGGCCACTGTGCTTTTATAATTAGTTAAATTTTTTGCTTCTGTTTCTGTAATATATTGTTTTTCTTTCAGGTTTTTGATAATCCTATTGCTTTTTAATTGGGTGGAATTCGTCATATCCGTTTTGATTTTTTTGTAGTATTTGGTATCATTCAATAATTCATGGCTCATCGTAATGTATGTGTTCTTGTCCATTGCGACTGTGATATTACCTTTGTCCGCAGATATAATGATAAGTTCTGGGTGTTCTTTCAAAAATTTTTTTGTTTTGAAAAAAAGAGCATTGAGATTATCTTACTCCTCGTTGTTGGTGTTAAGATAGTTGGTTATGACATTGGTAGTTTGCGCACGCAATATATCTGAATCTAATTTGGATTTGGATATGGTAAGTTCTGTTTCTGCTATTAAATGTGGAATATTTACTTCATTCTTCATGAGATTGATGCCAAATTTGACGCCTAGACCCAGGAATTGTTGTATATCGTTAGGAATATCTGTTTGTGAAATGTTTTTAAACCAGGTTGCTGGAGTGTTCAGTTGTGGTTGTCCTTGTTCTGATTTTAGATTGTTTAGTTTATTAATGTTGGTATTCTTAATTTGTTTGTATTTGTTGTTGTATATCTTTTCTTGTCGTTTCTTAAATTCTTGAAATAGATTTAGTTGTGTTGGATTATTGTAGTTGGTAATGTCCTTTTCCGTGTTCTTTAAATTGTTTTCTAGATCGTTGATAATTGAGACTGTGATTCTAATTTCCCATTTTAAAATTTGTTGTTGCAGATTGCGATTAAATTTCAATATTTTGTTAAAGGTAGTTTTGTCTTCAATTCTTAGTAATGTCATTATTCCTTTTATTCCGTGTGTTATGTGATTCGGAAAAACTTTGATTTTTTTACATTGTAAAAGGAAAATTCGCCTGTTTCTGTACGAGGCTAGTTTGGTTTGTGTATTAGCCCAATTTTTGTATAAATATGTGTATTCAATGCCGTATGTGTTGCGTAAATCATCAAAAAACCCCATGTTGATATTGTTTAGTCTGAGTTGCTACCGTGATAATAGGTTGTATATATTTATTTACGGGAATTACGGTATGTTAAAGGCAATTAAAAGTTAGCGAACATTCAGTTATTTCTTTTTATTATTAGACCAATATTTCGCCACTAGTTTGTTGGCTTCTTCAGGGTGAATACTATAATAACATATAAATACAATATACTTACAGTAAATATTATATGAAAAATTATGACAAAAACAAAAATTGTATAATGGAAACTTACATGTAAGATTTAACAGAAAGTTGTTGTTAAACAATGAAGTTATAGTAAAAAATGATAAATTTGTATATATGTAAACATTGAATATCATATTCAGTAAATTAATGTTGTAAATTGTTATTACTTATTTAGTGTTTAAAATATAATTTGGCGAAAACTCCGTATGTAAATGTTATGTCAATTGTATAAAATCAAATAAATTAAATTATTGTGTTAAATTTGCTATTTTATTAACGTCTGTTTATATGTAAAATTTATTTCAGGAGTTATTTATTTGTAAAAATATTTATTATTAGTCAGTAGAAACACGATGAAAAACACACATCAACTATCATAAAGAAATTTTAAACCAATTTGAAGAAAAATTCAACTACAAAATGGCGGTAATTATCATATTCGCTATTGACCAACATCAACAAGTCGGAAACTTCTAGAACATTCTATTTTTTTGGTTAATCAAGTCAACATGATAATAATTATAATTAATAAATACAAATCATAATTATTTTAATTTTGGTTTGTTAAAATGTATAATCAAATTAATATTAATATTTAAAAATTAATAATTGTTGTGATAAAAATGAATTATTTTGGTAATTAAAATTAATTAAAGAATTTAACTTATTCGTTTGTGTGTTATTATTTTCCTAATTCCATAGAAAGCAAGAGAAAATTGTTTTATAAATACCGAAACAGAAGTAAATATATTTTAATTTTGTAATGTTTCTTTGCGATCCAACATTGTTAAGTTGGCATATAGCATCAGTGAATTTCTAATGTCACTTTTGTTATTGATAACCTTACTCTTGTTCCTGTATATATGATACGATTCTAAAAACAGGCGTTTGTAGTAATTATTTTCACTTTCTAGTATTACTGGATTGTCATAATCAGCTCGATGTTTGGATTTACGTATATGTGTGGCCAGCGTACATTGTTTGTTAGGTTTGTCTTCATCACTCCTGTGTTGATTGATGCGATGTTTAAGATTTTGCGACGATGTACCAATGTAGAATTTATTGCAAGAACATCTGATCGCATACACCGTGTCTGTCATATTAGCAATCGGGATTCGCTCTTTTACTCTTGAATGAAGGTTAGAAATTGTTTTTTTTGTTTTTGAGTGATATTTTAAGTTCTTTGTCTTGTTTGAATAATGCAATTATTTTGTTTGACAGCTGATCAATGTTAGTAAGTGAAACATACCTTATGTTATCATCATTCGACACATGGCTGCTGTTGGATGCAGGTGTTGGAATCCTGTTGTTGAAAAATAAGGTACGAATCATTCTACACGGATAGCCGTTTTGGAGAAGTAATTGTTCTGCTTTTTTTAAACTGTTGTGTACTAATGAGTTGTGACTGATTGCTGTGATTCTGTTTTTCAGATTGATGATGAAATTCGTTTTGATGGAGTTACTGTGATTAGATCTGTAATGTAAATAGCGACCAGAATGTATGGATTTCCTGTACCAATCAAGTTTGATCATTTGATCTGGTGTTCTATAAATTAAAGTGTCTAGAAATGGTACGGAATTATCATTTTCGTATTCGATGGTAAATTGTATATTGTTGTTGTATGCATTAAAATACGAAAATGATAATTCCGTACCATTTCTAGACACTTTAATTTATAGAACACCAGATCAAATGATCAAACTTGATTGGTACAGGAAATCCATACATTCTGGTCGCTATTTACATTACAGATCTAATCACAGTAACTCCATCAAAACGAATTTCATCATCAATCTGAAAAACAGAATCACAGCAATCAGTCACAACTCATTAGTACACAACAGTTTAAAAAAAGCAGAACAATTACTTCTCCAAAACGGCTATCCGTGTAGAATGATTCGTACCTTATTTTTCAACAACAGGATTCCAACACCTGCATCCAACAGCAGCCATGTGTCGAATGATGATAACATAAGGTATGTTTCACTTACTAACATTGATCAGCTGTCAAACAAAATAATTGCATTATTCAAACAAGACAAAGAACTTAAAATATCACTCAAAAACAAAAAAACAATTTCTAACCTTCATTCAAGAGTAAAAGAGCGAATCCCGATTGCTAATATGACAGACACGGTGTATGCGATCAGATGTTCTTGCAATAAATT
This sequence comes from Clivina fossor, assembly GCA_963966155.1. Lineage (NCBI taxonomy): Eukaryota > Metazoa > Arthropoda > Insecta > Coleoptera > Carabidae > Clivina > Clivina fossor. The sequence goes on along the minus strand of OZ014552.1, from coordinate 4,348,339 downwards.
CTACATTGGTACATCGTCGCAAAATCTTAAACATCGCATCAATCAACACAGGAGTGATGAAGACAAACCTAACAAACAATGTACGCTGGCCACACATATACGTAAATCCAAACATCGAGCTGATTATGACAATCCAGTAATACTAGAAAGTGAAAATAATTACTACAAACGCCTGTTTTTAGAATCGTATCATATATACAGGAACAAGAGTAAGGTTATCAATAACAAAAGTGACATTAGAAATTCACTGATGCTATATGCCAACTTAACAATGTTGGATCGCAAAGAAACATTACAAAATTAAAATATATTTACTTCTGTTTCGGTATTTATAAAACAATTTTCTCTTGCTTTCTATGGAATTAGGAAAATAATAACACACAAACGAATAAGTTAAATTCTTTAATTAATTTTAATTACCAAAATAATTCATTTTTATCACAACAATTATTAATTTTTAAATATTAATATTAATTTGATTATACATTTTAACAAACCAAAATTAAAATAATTATGATTTGTATTTATTAATTATAATTATTATCATGTTGACTTGATTAACCAAAAAAATAGAATGTTCTAGAAGTTTCCGACTTGTTGATGTTGGTCAATAGCGAATATGATAATTACCGCCATTTTGTAGTTGAATTTTTCTTCAAATTGGTTTAAAATTTCTTTATGATAGTTGATGTGTGTTTTTCATCGTGTTTCTACTGACTAATAATAAATATTTTTACAAATAAATAACTCCTGAAATAAATTTTACATATAAACAGACGTTAATAAAATAGCAAATTTAACACAATAATTTAATTTATTTGATTTTATACAATTGACATAACATTTACATACGGAGTTTTCGCCAAATTATATTTTAAACACTAAATAAGTAATAACAATTTACAACATTAATTTACTGAATATGATATTCAATGTTTACATATATACAAATTTATCATTTTTTACTATAACTTCATTGTTTAACAACAACTTTCTGTTAAATCTTACATGTAAGTTTCCATTATACAATTATTGTTTTTGTCATAATTTTTCATATAATATTTACTGTAAGTATATTGTATTTATATGTTATTATAGTATTCACCCTGAAGAAGCCAACAAACTAGTGGCGAAATATTGGTCTAATAATAAAAAGAAATAACTGAATGTTCGCTAACTTTTAATTGCCTTTAACATACCGTAATTCCCGTAAATAAATATATACAACCTATTATCACGGTAGCAACTCAGACTAAACAATATCAACATGGGGTTTTTTGATGATTTACGCAACACATACGGCATTGAATACACATATTTATACAAAAATTGGGCTAATACACAAACCAAACTAGCCTCGTACAGAAACAGGCGAATTTTCCTTTTACAATGTAAAAAAATCAAAGTTTTTCCGAATCACATAACACACGGAATAAAAGGAATAATGACATTACTAAGAATTGAAGACAAAACTACCTTTAACAAAATATTGAAATTTAATCGCAATCTGCAACAACAAATTTTAAAATGGGAAATTAGAATCACAGTCTCAATTATCAACGATCTAGAAAACAATTTAAAGAACACGGAAAAGGACATTACCAACTACAATAATCCAACACAACTAAATCTATTTCAAGAATTTAAGAAACGACAAGAAAAGATATACAACAACAAATACAAACAAATTAAGAATACCAACATTAATAAACTAAACAATCTAAAATCAGAACAAGGACAACCACAACTGAACACTCCAGCAACCTGGTTTAAAAACATTTCACAAACAGATATTCCTAACGATATACAACAATTCCTGGGTCTAGGCGTCAAATTTGGCATCAATCTCATGAAGAATGAAGTAAATATTCCACATTTAATAGCAGAAACAGAACTTACCATATCCAAATCCAAATAAGATTCAGATATATTGCGTGCGCAAACTACCAATGTCATAACCAACTATCTTAACACCAACAACGAGGAGTACGATAATCTCAATGCTCTTTTTTTCAAAACAAAAAATTTTTTGAAAGAACACCCAGAACTTATCATTATATCTGCGGACAAAGGTAATATCACAGTCGCAATGGACAAGAACACATACATTACGATGAGCCATGAATTATTGAATGATACCAAATACTACAAAAAAATCAAAACGGATATGACGAATTCCACCCAATTAAAAAGCAATAGGATTATCAAAAACCTGAAAGAAAAACAATATATTACAGAAACAGAAGCAAAAAATTTAACTAATTATAAAAGCACAGTGGCCAGATTTTATGCCTTACCTAAAGTACACAAGCAAATATTAGCGTTACGTCCAATAATATCTAACATTAATTCTCCGACAGTTCCATTATGTAATTTTAACACACAGATTTTGACAAACGCTTATGACCTGAACAATGATTATTACATCAGAGATTCGTTTCAATTAGCTCAACGACTGCAAGACAAACCAATTCCTATGGATTATGTTTTAATTAGTCTCGATGTGGTTAGTCTCTTCACCAATATTGATTTGAATATTACCATCACAGCTATTCGGAATAAATGGGACACAATCAGCCTGCATACGAATATACCAATCGAGGAGTTTCTCATGATTGTAACTTTCATCTACAACTCCAATGTGTTTGTTTTTGATGGAGAATTTTACCATCAGCAACTTGGTTGTGCTATGGGATCCACAATTAGCCCGATCATTGCTCAATACGTTATGGATTTACTATTAGATGTATGCATTCCACAATTAACATTCAATCTTCCTTTCATGTACAAATATGTGGATGACATCATAACAGCGATACCTAGAACAGGTGATGAGCAAATTCTTAATGTTTTTAATGCATACAACAACAATATACAATTTACCATCGAATACGAAAATGATAATTCCGTACCATTTCTAGACACTTTAATTTATAGAACACCAGATCAAATGATCAAACTTGATTGGTACAGGAAATCCATACATTCTGGTCGCTATTTACATTACAGATCTAATCACAGTAACTCCATCAAAACGAATTTCATCATCAATCTGAAAAACAGAATCACAGCAATCAGTCACAACTCATTAGTACACAACAGTTTAAAAAAAGCAGAACAATTACTTCTCCAAAACGGCTATCCGTGTAGAATGATTCGTACCTTATTTTTCAACAACAGGATTCCAACACCTGCATCCAACAGCAGCCATGTGTCGAATGATGATAACATAAGGTATGTTTCACTTACTAACATTGATCAGCTGTCAAACAAAATAATTGCATTATTCAAACAAGACAAAGAACTTAAAATATCACTCAAAAACAAAAAAACAATTTCTAACCTTCATTCAAGAGTAAAAGAGCGAATCCCGATTGCTAATATGACAGACACGGTGTATGCGATCAGATGTTCTTGCAATAAATTCTACATTGGTACATCGTCGCAAAATCTTAAACATCGCATCAATCAACACAGGAGTGATGAAGACAAACCTAACAAACAATGTACGCTGGCCACACATATACGTAAATCCAAACATCGAGCTGATTATGACAATCCAGTAATACTAGAAAGTGAAAATAATTACTACAAACGCCTGTTTTTAGAATCGTATCATATATACAGGAACAAGAGTAAGGTTATCAATAACAAAAGTGACATTAGAAATTCACTGATGCTATATGCCAACTTAACAATGTTGGATCGCAAAGAAACATTACAAAATTAAAATATATTTACTTCTGTTTCGGTATTTATAAAACAATTTTCTCTTGCTTTCTATGGAATTAGGAAAATAATAACACACAAACGAATAAGTTAAATTCTTTAATTAATTTTAATTACCAAAATAATTCATTTTTATCACAACAATTATTAATTTTTAAATATTAATATTAATTTGATTATACATTTTAACAAACCAAAATTAAAATAATTATGATTTGTATTTATTAATTATAATTATTATCATGTTGACTTGATTAACCAAAAAAATAGAATGTTCTAGAAGTTTCCGACTTGTTGATGTTGGTCAATAGCGAATATGATAATTACCGCCATTTTGTAGTTGAATTTTTCTTCAAATTGGTTTAAAATTTCTTTATGATAGTTGATGTGTGTTTTTCATCGTGTTTCTACTGACTAATAATAAATATTTTTACAAATAAATAACTCCTGAAATAAATTTTACATATAAACAGACGTTAATAAAATAGCAAATTTAACACAATAATTTAATTTATTTGATTTTATACAATTGACATAACATTTACATACGGAGTTTTCGCCAAATTATATTTTAAACACTAAATAAGTAATAACAATTTACAACATTAATTTACTGAATATGATATTCAATGTTTACATATATACAAATTTATCATTTTTTACTATAACTTCATTGTTTAACAACAACTTTCTGTTAAATCTTACATGTAAGTTTCCATTATACAATTTTTGTTTTTGTCATAATTTTTCATATAATATTTACTGTAAGTATATTGTATTTATATGTTATTATAGTATTCACCCTGAAGAAGCCAACAAACTAGTGGCGAAATATTGGTCTAATAATAAAAAGAAATAACTGAATGTTCGCTAACTTTTAATTGCCTTTAACATACCGTAATTCCCGTAAATAAATATATACAACCTATTATCACGGTAGCAACTCAGACTAAACAATATCAACATGGGGTTTTTTGATGATTTACGCAACACATACGGCATTGAATACACATATTTATACAAAAATTGGGCTAATACACAAACCAAACTAGCCTCGTACAGAAACAGGCGAATTTTCCTTTTACAATGTAAAAAAATCAAAGTTTTTCCGAATCACATAACACACGGAATAAAAGGAATAATGACATTACTAAGAATTGAAGACAAAACTACCTTTAACAAAATATTGAAATTTAATCGCAATCTGCAACAACAAATTTTAAAATGGGAAATTAGAATCACAGTCTCAATTATCAACGATCTAGAAAACAATTTAAAGAACACGGAAAAGGACATTACCAACTACAATAATCCAACACAACTAAATCTATTTCAAGAATTTAAGAAACGACAAGAAAAGATATACAACAACAAATACAAACAAATTAAGAATACCAACATTAATAAACTAAACAATCTAAAATCAGAACAAGGACAACCACAACTGAACACTCCAGCAACCTGGTTTAAAAACATTTCACAAACAGATATTCCTAACGATATACAACAATTCCTGGGTCTAGGCGTCAAATTTGGCATCAATCTCATGAAGAATGAAGTAAATATTCCACATTTAATAGCAGAAACAGAACTTACCATATCCAAATCCAAATAAGATTCAGATATATTGCGTGCGCAAACTACCAATGTCATAACCAACTATCTTAACACCAACAACGAGGAGTACGATAATCTCAATGCTCTTTTTTTCAAAACAAAAAATTTTTTGAAAGAACACCCAGAACTTATCATTATATCTGCGGACAAAGGTAATATCACAGTCGCAATGGACAAGAACACATACATTACGATGAGCCATGAATTATTGAATGATACCAAATACTACAAAAAAATCAAAACGGATATGACGAATTCCACCCAATTAAAAAGCAATAGGATTATCAAAAACCTGAAAGAAAAACAATATATTACAGAAACAGAAGCAAAAAATTTAACTAATTATAAAAGCACAGTGGCCAGATTTTATGCCTTACCTAAAGTACACAAGCAAATATTAGCGTTACGTCCAATAATATCTAACATTAATTCTCCGACAGTTCCATTATGTAATTTTAACACACAGATTTTGACAAACGCTTATGACCTGAACAATGATTATTACATCAGAGATTCGTTTCAATTAGCTCAACGACTGCAAGACAAACCAATTCCTATGGATTATGTTTTAATTAGTCTCGATGTGGTTAGTCTCTTCACCAATATTGATTTGAATATTACCATCACAGCTATTCGGAATAAATGGGACACAATCAGCCTGCATACGAATATACCAATCGAGGAGTTTCTCATGATTGTAACTTTCATCTACAACTCCAATGTGTTTGTTTTTGATGGAGAATTTTACCATCAGCAACTTGGTTGTGCTATGGGATCCACAATTAGCCCGATCATTGCTCAATACGTTATGGATTTACTATTAGATGTATGCATTCCACAATTAACATTCAATCTTCCTTTCATGTACAAATATGTGGATGACATCATAACAGCGATACCTAGAACAGGTGATGAGCAAATTCTTAATGTTTTTAATGCATACAACAACAATATACAATTTACCATCGAATACGAAAATGATAATTCCGTACCATTTCTAGACACTTTAATTTATAGAACACCAGATCAAATGATCAAACTTGATTGGTACAGGAAATCCATACATTCTGGTCGCTATTTACATTACAGATCTAATCACAGTAACTCCATCAAAACGAATTTCATCATCAATCTGAAAAACAGAATCACAGCAATCAGTCACAACTCATTAGTACACAACAGTTTAAAAAAAGCAGAACAATTACTTCTCCAAAACGGCTATCCGTGTAGAATGATTCGTACCTTATTTTTCAACAACAGGATTCCAACACCTGCATCCAACAGCAGCCATGTGTCGAATGATGATAACATAAGGTATGTTTCACTTACTAACATTGATCAGCTGTCAAACAAAATAATTGCATTATTCAAACAAGACAAAGAACTTAAAATATCACTCAAAAACAAAAAAACAATTTCTAACCTTCATTCAAGAGTAAAAGAGCGAATCCCGATTGCTAATATGACAGACACGGTGTATGCGATCAGATGTTCTTGCAATAAATTCTACATTGGTACATCGTCGCAAAATCTTAAACATCGCATCAATCAACACAGGAGTGATGAAGACAAACCTAACAAACAATGTACGCTGGCCACACATATACGTAAATCCAAACATCGAGCTGATTATGACAATCCAGTAATACTAGAAAGTGAAAATAATTACTACAAACGCCTGTTTTTAGAATCGTATCATATATACAGGAACAAGAGTAAGGTTATCAATAACAAAAGTGACATTAGAAATTCACTGATGCTATATGCCAACTTAACAATGTTGGATCGCAAAGAAACATTACAAAATTAAAATATATTTACTTCTGTTTCGGTATTTATAAAACAATTTTCTCTTGCTTTCTATGGAATTAGGAAAATAATAACACACAAACGAATAAGTTAAATTCTTTAATTAATTTTAATTACCAAAATAATTCATTTTTATCACAACAATTATTAATTTTTAAATATTAATATTAATTTGATTATACATTTTAACAAACCAAAATTAAAATAATTATGATTTGTATTTATTAATTATAATTATTATCATGTTGACTTGATTAACCAAAAAAATAGAATGTTCTAGAAGTTTCCGACTTGTTGATGTTGGTCAATAGCGAATATGATAATTACCGCCATTTTGTAGTTGAATTTTTCTTCAAATTGGTTTAAAATTTCTTTATGATAGTTGATGTGTGTTTTTCATCGTGTTTCTACTGACTAATAATAAATATTTTTACAAATAAATAACTCCTGAAATAAATTTTACATATAAACAGACGTTAATAAAATAGCAAATTTAACACAATAATTTAATTTATTTGATTTTATACAATTGACATAACATTTACATACGGAGTTTTCGCCAAATTATATTTTAAACACTAAATAAGTAATAACAATTTACAACATTAATTTACTGAATATGATATTCAATGTTTACATATATACAAATTTATCATTTTTTACTATAACTTCATTGTTTAACAACAACTTTCTGTTAAATCTTACATGTAAGTTTCCATTATACAATTTTTGTTTTTGTCATAATTTTTCATATAATATTTACTGTAAGTATATTGTATTTATATGTTATTATAGTATTCACCCTGAAGAAGCCAACAAACTAGTGGCGAAATATTGGTCTAATAATAAAAAGAAATAACTGAATGTTCGCTAACTTTTAATTGCCTTTAACATACCGTAATTCCCGTAAATAAATATATACAAACTATATATATATATATATATATATATATATATATATATATATATATATATATATTCAAATTACATTTCAAATTATATACAATAATGAGAAGCATCATACATTATATGACGCAGAAGTTGTTTGTCTGGATAGGAATGTGTGACAGAAATTAATTTCTGCATAATGGAAAGGGTTTATAGCACACCATATACGAATACATGATATTATTATATCTATGTGTATAAAAACTATATTGAAATAAAACATATCGCATAAAATTCGATAATATATTAAGTTTTAATTGTTCCAATTTGAACACGAGCAGTTATCAAACGAGATTTGAGTATTCTCTATTTCGGTCGCAAAAAAGATACAATTTCAATGGGAAAGTGAGTGAAACTGTCAAGAAACACGTTACGAACAAGAAAGTTTGATTGTTAAAAGTTACAGAAATCCCCGTTTTCTTCGTTTATTACTGGCCCGGGCAAAGCAAGCGTGTTAAAACCAAAACGGTTACAAATGAACCAAGCCGCGTGTACGAAGTTGGTTACTTGTGCTTGGGGTTCGCCTACGTTACCAGGGGTCTAAATAACCCAATCAGAAGTCAAAGGAAACCAAAACCTGGTTAACGAATTACGGACAGCCTCAGCTGAATATTGAAATCACTATTTTCTTTCTCTGTTATTCGTTATACGTCGTCCTACTTTCGTATGTCCCGTTTCATATACAACAGACTAAATGTAAGAAAGTAAATATATTTATTTCAATAAACGCTTAGTAAATATACTAGATGGAACAAATTAACCGAGTCAATTACTTGCACAAATATCATACCAGTAAATTTTACTCCAGAAGTAAATAAGTTTATAACTTACAAATTTTATTTCAGTATTACGTTCAGCATATTATCTATTTCTAAATATTTTTTTTATTTCTGTGTTATTTTTGTCTCTGTCACGTACTTCAAGTACTTTTTAGCAACTTAAAACTGTTTTAGGTTCAAGAGTTCTGTATTGAAATTTATTTATAATCGACGTTTCGACAAAATTCAACGTTCGTCTTCATAAAGAAAAAAACTGATACAAATGATGATTATAAATAAATAATAAATTTCAATACAGAACTTGAATCTAAAGTAGTTTTATTTCGTGACGAGTTCTGAAAGATTTTTTACTATTTTTTAAAAATATCAATAACTAATTTTTTATATTTTATATCTACCTGCAAGTTATAATAAGATCTGTTGTTAATTAATCCATAATTAACTTTTATATAACTAGCTCTTAAATTTTTGCGTAATTTAATATAAATTTATGAAAATAATTGAGATACTATAAAATGTTAATTAAAATTTATAATGTACCGTTATTTAAATAAAATCATAAATTATAAATTAATTATTAATTATTATTATTATTATTTATTTTATATACGGCAAATTTATATATTCTTGACTCACTGATTTATCTAATGTTGCAGATAATTTATCTATATTTTATTTTAAATACAAACATATACAATCACGCTATGTACAAATTCTATTATTCTAGCAAAAATTAAATTCAACCAATGTGTACTTGATTTTTCATATGCTACTACATCAAAGCTGAAAATAACAAATAAAGTAAACAAAATATATTCAAAATTCTGATAAACCAAAAAACCACATTTTAAAGAAATTCTAATGCAAATCCGAAACACAAAACAAAAAAAAAACAAATTAGCTTTAAATAAAATACTAACTTTAATTTGATAACAATACGAAACATAATATCTTCAATTTCACATTTCAACCATGCTTTATTTTTAACGTTTCATATTATATAAAAATAAATACGAACAAAACTTTACTAAAAATAATTTAAAATGCTTGAAATCGTAAATATTTTACAATCACGATTCCATAAAAACAATACAAAATTCTACATGCTCTGTATAATACATCAAAAATGATAAATAAAAAAATTTCTTTTGTATTTAAATATCAACAACTAACCAGCACAAAAAAAATATATCGTAAAAAATTTGCAAAAATGTTTTATCTCCGCGATTCGGAACTGAATAATGCATGATCCTTGAAAAGGTCTCGACACTTCAGACTATCAAGGATTTCAGAGACTTAACCCGACTTGACCTCTCCTGATAGCAGAGATATTTAAGATTCACTAGATTGCTCTAGTTTTCCTGCTCTTTTTTTTGTACGATTCTTCACCTATAACTAAAAGTTACAGCAGGATTGGAAGAAGCCAGCAATTAAAACAGGTATTGTGATTGATTTATTTGGATTTCTTTTGTTCTAATTAGAAATTTATTAAATTCTAGTGAGATTTGATTAAAACGAATATTCCGATGCCTAACAGAAATGATATTGGAATTCTATTTTCCTTTCAATGCGGGAAAGTTTTACGTTACCGGAATTTTTACAGTTCTAATATCAAAATAAATTGATTCGTTTCAGTAACGTCAGTATAGGTAGAATTTTGATTCAAATTACTTAATAAAAAAACTGTCACAATGTTTGGTCTCTTTTTCTAGCATATTTGGGTCACATTGCTGTATTGTAATGAGTGTAATATTGCTAATCTAGTTATTAAAATAAAACTGCTTTAAGTTAAAGTTCTGTATTAATATTTATTTATAATTAATGTTTCAACGAACTCAACATCCGTCTGCATCATAAAAAATGATACAAATAAAGTTACTTATTTGTTACCTAGTAACTTGTTTCTAGGTTCTGTAATGTACTATAAATATAATTTGTATCTGTTTTCTTGATGAAGATGGAAGTTGAGTTCATTTAAACGTCGATTATTAATAAATATTAATACAGAACTATAACCTATAGCAGTTTTATTTTAATATAATGAGTTCTGAAACATTTTTTATTATGTTAACCTATGTAAATTTTTATTTATATATTAATAATAAAAACCTAAAGCAGTTTTATTTTAACAGTAATTTAATTGTTAATAACTTAAAAAAAAATAGAATTTTGCTCTAAACATAAATACTACATTTCATTAATAATTGTGTTGAAGTAATAGAAAAAAATAATTGCTTAGTTATGTCAACTTAAATTTTAGCCTTTACCTTTAAATCGAAAATCCAATAGCAGGTCACATATTTCTTTTATTTTTAGCGCGTACACGATACAAGTGCGCTGTCAAAAGCATTAAGATTGATTCTGGCTTCCAAATATAGCATAACTTGACCTATTGAGAACTCTTTTTCCAATGTATAGCAAGCCTTCCTGTTACCAGAATGCATTTAAAGGTGTACAAGCCCTGACTGGTTAACTAGGTGACATGTGGGCGGAATCTAACGTAAAAGCACAAACGATGTTAACAGCAATTCCTGGTTAAACAGCGTTTCGTTTGTTCGTTCGTTCGTTGTTCCCTTGGAAGAAACTTGTGAATTCCGCGCCAATGTTGATACTAATTGGAAAATCAAGACGTACCTTTCCATATATATATATATATATATATATATATATACAGTGTGTCCCAGGATTGATGTTACAAGAGGTGTAATGGACTAAAATTTTTTGAATTTCATTTCAAGATTCTGGAATTAAGCCCTGCTTGGCGTGAAACGAATTTTAAGAATTTTTTCGTTTTTTGAAAAACAAAATGGCCGTGACGGTGAAGCAAGAACTATTTTCTTTTCAGGTAAAGTACCTTTTTTGTTTAGGATACGACAAAATTTTATTAAGAAAAGTTGTTTATAATGACAAATCATGGCCGTATACCAAACTTCAGGACGATCTACCTACTTTCATTAAACTGTCTGTTTTAGATTGAACAAAATAAATTGTAGGTATCTATTAATTTATTAAAATTTTTATTTGTAGACCATTGAACGAAACAAATAGTATTTACAACAAATTTAACTTACAAAACGTAACACAAGATTGTACTGCAATAAATTATCTATTCAAAGCAACCTCCATCATTTTCTGCACATCTTTCTATGCGACGTCTGAATCCTATGAAACTGTTCCGAATTTCCTCTATGTGTATTTGTGTTACTGCGTTTCTTATCCTTTCTTTTAGGATTTCTCTACTGTTGGGTATTGGTTGAGAGTAAACCAGTTGTTTGAGGCGACCCCATAAAAAGAAATCTAATATGGTGAGGTCGGGCGACCTTGGAGGCCACTCAATTGAACCATTTCTAGCTATCCACTTTTTTGAGAACACAGAATTTAGCCACTCAGCTACGCGTGCTGTCGAATGTGCAGGGCATCCGTCTTGCTGGAAATACATTGCTTGTCTTTCTGTTAGCGGCAAGTCATCTAAGTAGTCTTCCCTGAACTTTTCAAGTAGCTGTAGATAAACATTTTGATTTAACCGTCCCTCTATGAAGAAAGGTCCAATTATGCCAAAACGATATGAAACAGCACACCACACATTCACTTTTTGGTAATACTGTCTTCTACAGTTGATCCGAAAGTTTGGATTTTCTGTAGACCAGTAGCGACAATTTTGAGAGGAAACAACGCCATTGGTAGTAAAAGTTGCTTCGTCTGAGAATACAATGTTTTTATAAAAATTTCGTTCTTGAAGACATTGCTCCCCGATGGTAAGACAAAATAATAATCTACGGCCTTCATCACCTTCTTCGAGAGTGTGCACAAATTTTGGTTTGAATGCCTTTACATTGGTCGACTTATAAATTCTTTGCAGTTCTGATTTACTAATATCGAGATTACGCGAACGTTCCCTTAATGATAGTCTGGGATGTTCATCCACCGAATCAAGGGCAAGAACAGTTGCGGTATCATTTTCGTCATATTTCTTTCTTTCTTTCTTAACGTTACCAACGCTGCCAGTTGCAAGAAATTTTTTAACTATTCGCATGGCAGTCATACGTGTAAGATTGGTGTTGGGAAATTTCTCGTTAAACCGCTGCACCACTACTCTTAGGGCAGTTTGTCCAAGCCCGTAACACTGAACAACGTAAATTCTCTGTTGTAACGATAACATAATCTAGCAGTAATTATACTTTGAACTAAAGGCAGTTACTACAAATTGCAATCTGACAGTACTTGAGATCATACTCAACGATTGTTTTTTCATGGCCTCCCATTGTTATTTTCTTTATTTCACGCCGTTTGGTGTAAATTCCGAATTCGCAGATAACGCTGAGTAATTTTTAATAAATTTATTGCACATCAATGATATTATTAAGCTTCGTAAGTTAAATTTGTTGTAAATACTATTTGTTTCGTTCAATGGTCTACAAATAAAAATTTTAATAAATTAATAGATACCTACAATTTATTTTGTTCAATCTAAAACAGACAGTTTAATGAAAGTAGGTAGATCGTCCTGAAGTTTGGTATACGGCCATGATTTGTCATTATAAACAACTTTTCTTAATAAAATTTTGTCGTATCCTAAACAAAAAGGGTACTTTACCTGAAAAGAAAATAGTTCTTGCTTCACCGTCACGGCCATTTTGTTTTTCAAAAAACGAAAAAATTCTTAAAATTCGTTTCACGCCAAGCATGGCTTAATTCCAGAATCTTGAAATGAAATTCAAAAAATTTTAGTCCATTACACCTCTTGTAACATCAATCCTGGGACACACTGTATATATATATATATATATATATATATATATATATATATATATATATATTTCTTTCAAATCGAATTACTCTAGTTGTAGTATAAAAGTTTACAAGGTCGTATGGCACAAAAAAGAGATTGTTGATATATATTGGAGAAACGTGTCACATTGAGAGAAAATGTAGTCACCAATAACAACGGTTATTGTATACTTCGGTGAAAGTAAAACTGTTTTGATTTCTTGCCAATGTCATAATATTTTATTTTTTAAACTTTTATATTATTGTTCGCTTGTAAAAAGAAAATTTACAATATAAAACCCAAGATGAGTTAATTCCAAAACAGACTAAACATAACTAAACTAAAATAGTAAAAAATATTTCAAAACTCATATTAAAATGAAACTGTTAAAGTTCTGTATTAATATTTATTTATAATCAATGTTTCGACAAATTTAACGTTCGTCTTCAACAGAACAACTGAAACAAAAGACATTACAGTAAATAACAGAACATAGAAACAAGTTACTAGGTAACAAATAAATAACTAGATCATGAAATTTATAGATTTTTAATTAATGAAAGTCAAATTTTATTTAACATCGATTACTGTGAAGGCAGAAAGTTAAATAATAAAAAAAATAAATATGGTGAATAATAAAAATTTGTCAATACAAAATAATAAAATTTTTAAATAATAATTTTTCTAATATTTGAATGTTGTATCTAAAAAGAACAAACAGTTTTTAGCATTTTAATCATTTTAGTCTAATACAATTAAATAAGCATTGTTTTGTTTCTGTTTCTTGTACATTTATAGATTCTTGTGGGTTAACTTATCCGAAGTTTTAAATTATTTATCAAACTTTATTTGAAATAACAATTTGATTTGAACTAATTTTGTAAACAAAAAATTAGTATTGTTAAGCCCTTTGTAAGTTCACTCTCTTCTGATCAATGCATGCGGTGCTTCAAAAACAGAGATAATCTAGTATTTATACAACTAGTCCTTAATGCTACAAAAAATATAAAAAATTATAACAAAAATATTTAGCCGTATCGAAAAATGTTTCAAATAAAAGTAGTTAGTTATAGCTTGTTTAGCAACTTTTGTTAAATATATTTTTTCGAAATATATCTCTTTTGCGAGATATTCGTAGAACACATAAAAGTAAATTACCATTTCCGGTTGATCAAAATGAGATATTCAGCACCTCCAAAGCTTAAATATAAAATTTTATAAGAATCCGTTCAACCGAATTTGTCCACAGACCGACCGACAGACGAACATCGCGCTAAAAACAGTTGCTGTGTTTAGTGTGAACCTAATTCGTGCTTATCTGTAAAAATCTCGATAAGTCAAATTTGGTATAATTACAATACTTCCCTTATCATATTTAAATAAAATAAAATAGCTATAGGGATAGGGATATTTGGAGGAAATTGATTTCGGGATAGTGGAAAAAGTTTGTGTCACATCTTTTTAGATGCATGTCACGATTTTTATATGTATGTATGTAAAATAGCTATCTTTTTTTTCTGTGTACATATAATTTTTATATAGTTGTTTCTATTATATTAATTGATTTTGTTGTTTTTGAAATGTAATTCCATAACACATAAATACTGACAAAATTATTTTTAAAAGCCATTACTAATTCAAAATAAAAATTATAAAAAATACACTAATATAATTAATATTTCTGCAATGAATAAAAAAATACTTAAATACATCAAATAATTCAAAATAAATTAAATGTAAATTTAAAAATAATAACCTACTCATTAATTTTGCAATTTCAGTTATTTGCGCATAATTTTCAAATTCTTTTTTTACGCTTGAGCGATATGCAAAAGTACTGTTTTGTATTAAATATATAAATTTGTAATATTTCATAAACTTTAACATTAATTTTCAAATTAATATAAAAAAATTAAGACTGTTACTTTAGAAAACAAGCTTTTCATAATTTTAGTGATGAAAAGAAATATTTTTTTAGCAAGACTTGTTGTACGTGACAAATGGACAATAAAAATATTATTAATTTAAAAAAAAAAAATATATTTTCTATCTTTTTCTTTGGAAGAATAAAAGCGTGAAAAAAAACTGGTTAAAATTAAAATACGGTGAGAAATTGTAATGAATATCAATAGCAGAGTTTTTCTATTGAATAAAAGCAATAAAAATAAACGGCGCCCCCGGACAAACAGGCTTAGGGTTCGGTCTTTAACGAACAAAAACTTTGACGCCGAGTTAATTACATAATTACTGAGCTTATTATATCTAAACGCGGCTTATAGTCCGCTGTAAATTAGTTGTCAAAGACAAAAGCCCTGGGAACCGGTTTCCAAGAAAATGCTTAATGGAATAGGTAGCTACTAAGCGTGAGATGTCGAAAAAAAAAGAAAGAATTACAAAAAAAAAAAAAAACTTTACTTGTGGTAGTGAGTGTACGTCAGTCTTTGTTGCCAGATTTTTAATTTAAGAGATTTCATTTATTACTTTACTTAAGCAGAAAAATAAATGCCTACCACTGAAAAGAAGACAGCTGGTTCTTATTTAATTATAATTTTAATAAATATTATGTATTTTTTATTTTTTGTTTGAAGAATTTATAATATAAGAGCTGTTTACGTTGAAATAACTTTTCCCAGACTTTTTGCCGAACATTGTATAAATTTATCTTACACTTATTGTTAGTAAAAATCTTTCAGAACTCATTATATTGTTTCTATGTCTTGTTTTTCTACTGTAAATGTCATTTATGTCAGTTTTCCTGATGAAAACGGACGTTGAGTTTGTCGAAACCTCGATTATTAATAAATATTAATACAGAACTTAAACCTAAAGCCGTTTTATTTTAAAACAATTTCGTTGATTTGTTTGTCATAAAATATAAAAACCGCCTTTTTCTAGTTTCTCTAAAACCAGATCCATTTAGTTATCATACCAAAAACAAACCCAAAAAAAATGAATAAAACATTCAAACATTAAAATTTCCCAAACAGAGAAAAAGCTGCCCCCCCCTAAACAATATAGCTCTGGTATCCAAAGCCAAAGCTTAAAGCTTTCAACATTATGGCTTCTATTCGGTAGATGAGAATAAATCAAATACATAAACTGATTGTTTTACCTCGTCGTGTATGGAGCGCGTGCGCAGAGTATAATGGTTTATGATCCATTATTTCGATAATTAAGATTCGATTTTAGGATAGAACTAATGGCCGGCCATATATCGTTCTATCAACTCGAATGAATCAGGTTTGAAACTTGAAACAGTTTCGGATACTAAATTTGAGACCAAATTTCACTTATACTTGAGATACATTTAAATAATACTATCGATGGTGGCAACACCATCGCGAATTTGAAATAAACAATAATAATAATGTTTATTACTGAACAGAATTAATTACATTCTTATTATAGAGTAATATTTAATGATATAAAAAAACAAACTATATAAATCGTCATATATTTGAATATATAACAAAAGAAAATTATTATAATTGTGAAATTAGCCAGTTATACTATACAAAGTTAAAATTAATTATCAATATATGGATGCAAATCTTTAACACAATTTTTAAATTGTGCATATAACATGTGAAATATATCTAGCCTAAGTTGATAATAATAAATTATAAAGTTTGCATATAAAAGAATTGAAAATTACTTATATATGTTAGTGCGAGCAAAATTAATATTGCATGTTACTTGATTTCGTGTATTCACGGACGATATATTAAGATTTAACAAATTTATTGTTAATTTAACAATTTATTGTTGTTAACATATTTAGCTATTTATGTATATTTATTTATAACTACATTACATTGTTTTACAGGGAAAATTTAAACATGTTTTTATGAGGTTATCTATGTAGAAACACATAAGCCTGTATTCCCACCTATTTTGTTTATGAAAAAGTGCTTTTATTTTAATTAATTTATTTATTATATGTTAATATTTATTATTTATTAAATTTTTTATTGAGAAAACAAAGCTGGAACACCCACTGGGTACAAAAAAGTATGAATATTTTAGTAAAATCAATATTTTAAATTATTCGACTTTTTAAATTATATAATATACACATTGTCACTGTAATAATATTTTAAAAGCATACTTATATTACTACAGCAACAAATCTATAATATTTTATTATACCTACATCATAACTATCAAAAAATATCGAAAAATAATATTTCAAATATATTCAGAATCATATTTTTGATAGTAAAAAAAATATTATTAATATTGATCGACATATACGTATTCCACAATTTTTGATGTTATTTTTTATATAGAAAAAGTATTGCGTATGTAACCAGTCAATTTTGAGAAGTAAACAAACAAAAAAACTGTTTTCGAAGAAAAATGATGTACCAATAAATTTTATTGTATATTTTACTACAAAATAAATATTCATTTTTTCGTTTTATTTTCAATTTCAGAATAATACAAGCTGACACAATATGCATAAATTTTAAAGAAACTTTCATCTGTAAATATATATCAATTTTTGAATTGTTTTTTCGCCAAGAAAGTAAAATTGTTTTCTAGAAGTTTTCTTTAAAAAAAATTATTATAGTTAAATTTTATACGAAAAAAGTTGCAATATGGCTCACGTCATCAAAAGTATTGATCAAATTTATTATGTTTACGTTCGATTACTTTGGCGATTTCGCATAATAGTATTGGTCCACTATGAGTTGCGTAATCAGTAAATATATTTTTAATATATTATTTTTCTCTAATAAAAGATAAAAGAAGAAATAGAAATTTATAAAGAAAAAAATAACATCCAATCAGTGTGACTAGTAACTGATTTAAATAAAATTTGGCTTCTTTTAATTAACAATTTATATATTTTATAATCTAGTTTCTTACTTTGTTAACTAGTAACTTATTTCTATGTTCTGATTATTTACTGTAAATGTTATTTGTATTTTTTTTTCCTGATAAAGAAGTAGAAGTTAATTATTAATAAATATTAATACAGATAACAACCTAAAGCTGTTTTGTTTTAATTTTTTTTAACTAATATTTTCATCAGAAAATTGTAAACACTAATTAAATCTAATAACTTTTTCAATAACTATTGAAACAAAAAACCTGTAATGTTGACTTGCGCGGTTTACTTACAAAAACCATATTAAAAACGATGGAAAATAGATTAAATTTGTGATAAATGACGTAACTGAAGGTAACTGATATCTACATTATAAAAAAAAGGTAAAAAGTGTAAAAAATATAAAAAATAAAATAAAAAAAATTGTAAAATATATTCGGCTTTTTTTGCGGCCAGTAAAAAGTAGCCACCACATAAGTAGGATTATACCAGTTCTAATCTAAAACCATTATTTCAAAGCCTTAACACGTCTCATTAATAATGCATTCCGTGTACACTTTAGTCCTTTTTACGTATACTGAAAACAGTGAAAAAAAAAAATTAACAGAAGACAGTCCACGGTCCACTGTTTTAGGATTAAAACACACACACACACACACACACACACACACACACACACACATATATATATATAAATATATATATATATATATATATATATATATATATATATATATATATATTACAAAGAAAATATAATTTATTTGCGCTTACTACGACGCGAATTATAGTTCATAACAGTATTTTAAAGTTTTAGTACAGCACATTAATATTTCATATAATTTTGAATGAAATAATTATTCATTTTGATATATACAGGGTGTACAAAAGGTAATGTAACGTGTCCTCTGATAAGTTTACAAGAAAAATTTACAAATAAAAATTTTAACCTGTAACTTGGACAACAAACTTAAAATACTTTTGAATAAACAAAGCGAGAGAAATTAACAAAATGCATATTATTAAAATAAGACGGTTTTAAGTTGTAATTCTGTATTTTGTAATAATATTTATTAATAATTGACGTTTCGATGTACTCAACGTAGATTTTCATCGAGAAAAACGATACAAATGACATTTATAGTAAATAAAAACTTAAAGTTGTTTCATTTTAAGATAATTACTGCTGAAAGATTCTTTACTTTGTTAAAGTAAAAAGAAAGTGACATATGTTATTTTTAAACTAAACTAAACTAAAAATAAATAAAAATACGTACCAAGTAACCTTAGACCATTTATTAAGAGTTGTAGAATAGTATGTATATGTACATATATGTTACCTGATTTTTGAGAATATTTTGAGAATATTACAATATTTCTTTGTCTTTTTCTTTCAAACTGTAACTTTTAAAAATAAATTTAGAAACATGCGATTTCTACAGTTCAATTTGAAATTTAATAGACAATCCAAAACTAGAAAAATATACAAAATGTGCCATTAAAATAATGATATTGGTACATTCCTTATAAATAAATGAATCGCTCTGTATATTCAAAAGTATTTGAAGTTTGTAGCTCAAGTTACTGCCTAAACTTTTTATTCGAAACTTTTCCTTATAACATAGTAAAAATCTTTCAGAACTCATTATATTAATATAAAACGTCTATAGGATATAGTTCTGTATTAATTTGTATTAGTAATTAACGTATCGATGTACTCAATCTACATTATCATCAGAAAAAATTATACAAATGACATTACATAAAATAAACATAACATAGAAACAAGTTACAATCTAGTTATTTATTTTGTTACCCAGTAACTTGTTTCTATGTTCTGTTTATTTAGTCTAATGTCATTTGTATAATTTTTTTTCTGATGATGTAGGTTGAGTACGTTGAAACGTTTATTATTAACTATATTCAAAAGCCGTTTTATTTTCCTTTTAAATTTATCAGAAACCGTACTTTTTGTACATAGTATATATTACTTCATGTAATATTTATAATTATACGTCCATATAATATTACGCTATATATTATCTGTAATTCACCACATTAATATTAATATACTATTAAAATTAATAATGTCAACCAAATTATTATTATTATAAAATAAAATTATTTTTATTTTTCGTAAAATGTCCCCCGGTATTTAATTTTATATTTTATAATAAATTTTAATTTTTATTATATTATATTTTATCATACATTATTAAATGATTTGTTCAGGAATTACAATGTGACTTTTGCAAAAAACAATAATCCTGTGTTTTATAATTTGTAATTGCATTTTAAAATTTAATAACGTACTTATAAACAGGTTGATAAGCTAATACGCACAGTGACATTACCAATTTTTTAAATAACTAATTTATTCAATTTTAATTTGAAATTTTTTTAAAAAAATTTAAAATAATTTTTAATTAAAAGTTACAAAATTATTAACTCTGGAATATCTGCTTTTGACAACTTTGGTAGCATATCTAAGCTTCCTAAATATCTGACATGATTTTTAATATAGTAGTAAAAGTAAGTAAAAGTAAAAGTAAGTAGTAAGTATTACATAATGTTTGTAATAGTTCTGATATTATGTATTTTTAAACAATTATGTTAAAATTACAGCAGTTATAGTAATTATACCTAGAAATACTGTGCATCATAATGTCTCATGGTAGGTAAAATCACATAATTTTTCTTAGAGTGTAGAACTTAATTGTAAAGCTGTTTTATTTAAATATAACGAGTTCTAAAAATATTTTTTACTAAGTTAATAATTTGATAACTGTATATTGTTTGCCAATTGTATCTGAACAGTATAAAAACAAGATGGTCACAAAATTATCATGTTTATATTGTTTAATAAATAGTCATGTTTATCCAAGTTTATAATCTTTCGCGTACAACGGACATAAGCCGCAAATATCCGGTTGTAACATACATACATACATACATTTATAGGTAAAAGGCGAGTCCAACTACATGTATGTATATGTACTTAGTTCACAGAACACGAATCATACATAAATTCAGCTGCACGTG
Source organism: Clivina fossor (assembly GCA_963966155.1). Lineage (NCBI taxonomy): Eukaryota > Metazoa > Arthropoda > Insecta > Coleoptera > Carabidae > Clivina > Clivina fossor. The sequence continues at coordinate 4,326,813 of OZ014552.1, read as the reverse complement.
CAGCTGATATCAGATGGCTTTTTATACGTGGCTGTGTATGTCTACAAGATTCGCAAATTTACCTATAAATTTGAAAAACGTTTTCCTAATATTTGAATATTAACATTTACGATAGAAATTATGTTCTAATTATGATAGATGTTATAAAAAATTTAAATAAAAAAGTAATGATTCTGTTTAATTTTCTATAAAAATTCAACGTTTTGAAAAATATATAAATTATAAATAAATAAAATAGAGAAACAAGTTACAAGTATATGTCATTTGTATCTTTTTTCCTAATGAAGACGTACATTCAGTTCGTCGAAACCCCGATTATTAATAAATATTAATACAGAACTTTTATTATAAATAATTTTTGCTTCATTAATATAAATAATCTTTGCATTATAAAATTGTCCGCTAAATTGAAAGTATTGTTCGTATTTTTATGACAAAACTATAATATATATAAATTGCTTTTTAATAATAATAATAGTATTATAAGCTTAAGTAAAAAGTACTAAAAATATTAATATGATCCATTTTTAATGTTATTACAATATAAAATGAATGTCATTTAGTTGAAACTTGCCATATTATCGTGGTACTTATATTTAAGTACTTTACGATAATGTCATAAGACTTCATATTCACACTTTAAGTGTCGAACTAAACGAAGTAATCCCATTGGAGAATATTCGTTCGTTAATTCGCACCATCAAACTTAACGGACTTGAGCTCTTAAATCCAAAATATGCAAATCTGTTTTTTTTTATCTTCTAACACTTATTTTTTTCTCGATGCATTTTAACTTGAACATAATTTCAAAATGCGCATATTGCATATTCAACGAAAGTAAAATAAAATTTTCAGATTAAACATTCAAAATTGGGTTTTTTCAATGTTAACATTAAAATTTAGTTATATTAGGCAGTAAAAGTATGCGATATTATTGAAATACAAACTAAAAAATAAAACTTCTTTAGGTTAAAGTTCTGTATAAATATTTATTTAGAATCGACGTTTCGACGAAAACTCAACGCTTGTCTACATCAGAATAAAAAATACTAATAACAGTACAGTAAATAACAGTACATAGAAACAAGTTACTAGGTAAAAAATAAGTAACTAAATCATAAAAATTATAGATTTTTAATTAATGGAATCCAAATTTTATTTAACTCATTGTATTTACAGTGATTCTTTATAAATCTCTATTGCTTCTCTTATTAATATTGATTGGTCTAGCAATTATTACTGTACCTTCAAAATTTACAAATTACTTAGTAACTTGTTACTATATTCTGTTATTTACTTTAATGTCATTAGTAAATTTTAACCTAATGAAGACTAGCGTCCAGTTTCATCGAAACGTCGTTTTTATAAAAAAAATTATACAGAATCTAATCCTCAAAGAGTTTTTATTTTAATACAATAAATTCTAAAAAATATTTTACTATGTTAAAATCTAAACTATATAATACTTAAATCGAAATTAAAAATATAAATACAAGATTAAAAAATTATTATAAAAATTCCTTTCCTATTTATTTACATATTAAAAATGATGAAATCTGTTAAAATTGCACAATATTAAAGCAAGAAACAACTGATTTAAATTAAATTTCCAAATACACAGAATAATAAACACTTCAGCGCGGGAAGAAACGAAAATTCGCCGAGTATTTGTGTAATTATTATTGCTTTGAATTTAATTTCCAGTAAAATGCAACGAATTATTCAACGCGACAATTAAAATGGTACATTGAAATAAAATTATTTTACACATTATTTCAGCTTGGATATATATATATATATATATATATATATATATATATATATAATTATATACATGGCAAATTGTACAGTACTTTTTTTTTATATTATGCTATATTTAAAAAAAAAATATTACAAATTATTATATTTGATATAATTTTTCAAGAATTAATATAAACTAAAAACGTACCAACTTCTTTAATAAAATCAAATTAATTTTAATATATTTTTCAGTATCCATAATTCTTGAGCGGAACAATGTTAATCATACAGATCGTTAATCAACAGTCAAGCAAAGAACCTACAGCTTACAGTGAGTTCCAAACCACTCCAGCCAATATCAATGGTACAAAGCTTTAATAAACAGAAAGAAAATTTAATTTAAATTTTGGTGTAAGCGCGGTGCAAATTAGGAACTTTTAAGGTCCGGGTCCAACACGCTACCAGCAATGGCTGTTGCTAATTTTACTAGTAAAAAATGTTTGTATATTTGAATAAATAAACGTATAAAAACCTAATTTAATTTCACACATATATTTAACATTCTCATTAAACTTGTTCTGTGTTGCTATAATTTATATAATTAGATTAAAAAAATACACCGAAAAAGAAAAAATTACAACTATAAAAATTTTGTTTATAATACTCTTATTTTCCTGTAATATTTTTTTATATTTTTATTATTTTATTACACACAAAATGTTATAAATATAATTTAAATATTTTTTTGGTTCTTTAAAATAATATGGCAAAAAATATTGATGTTTATCATGCGTAAATAATTTAATTTCTTTGATATTACACTGTTTTATAAAATTTTAATCAAGCGCTGAATATTTTATATTGTATATATAATTTTTTTTTTAAAAAACCATTCTGCTGGTAAAATTTTTACTACGATAATAAATAAAAAACTATTCCTTTTTTCTACTTACAGTAATGCTATCAAAGATTTATGTTTTAGATTGAAACAGCGAATACTGTACTTACCTGAAAAAAAAAAAAAAAAAATTAGAACAAAACAATATTACAAAAAGTTAAAAATTATTAATTTATTCATTAATTCGAACACCTTTAAACTTAGTAAAAAATAAATATATTAATGCCTTGTTCCAATTTAAATGTAATGGTATTTTGGTAAAAATACTAAAAAATTTAACAATTACATCAGAAAATAAAACACAGTCACTCTGTTTTTTTTTTTCGTTTTCCTGCGTTTAATCGTGGTTTGTAAAAGACGCGACATTAACACAAAACTGTCCCATTTTTAAACAAAATACACCCGAAATTACGTTAAAGACCGTCTAATTTGTATTTTTAAATGCCACGAGTCAGAGGAAGACGAACAATATCATTCGAGTAACATCCCTAATTTTTTATGTTGTAAGTATAAAGCTTTTTTTTAATTTTCCCAATGGAAAAAGTCTTTATTTTAATGAAAAGCTCACTCAAATGTATAATGTTAAACGTTAAATATTTCAGCTTTAGTCTCTCTTACTTTATTCTGCTCTTATACTTCTATTTATTTTCTGTTTTTTTTTTTTTGCCATAATACACATACATATAAAATCACACCGTTTAGCCATAAAGGTGTGGCACAAACTCTTTTCATTATATAGAAATTAATTTCTGCCAAATATTGCTATTCAAACAACTTTTGCTTTTGAATGTTTGTAGGAAACTAATTTCGGCATTGTAAAAATAGTTTGTGCCACACTCTTTTGGGTACATGGTGTAATTGTGTATGTAAGTTTTGTAGGTTATAATTTCATAATATATGTAAGTGGCAAACAAATATAAATAAAGTCATATATCGATAGAATCTTGACGCGTAAAATATCGATTTTTAACAATTAATATTTGTAAGAGTAAAATATATTTTATAATAATTGTTTATTTTTATAACATATTTGAACCTAAGCAATTGTTTCTATAGTTAAATTACTTACTTCAGCAAAACAGAACAACTCCATTGCTATATATGTATCTAAAGTTTCTGTTGCTATAATTATCAGAATAGGTACATGACATAAATATATAATATGTTAATTTCTTCTTATACAGGAGTATAGGTCACGTTGTTTTTTTAAAGGTCGTTCAACTTAATTATTATTAAATATATAACGTATATAATTTTCGAAGACTTTGTATTATAAATTGTAAGTAGAAGAAAGTTTTCTAATTAAAACTATATTTAAATATATTTTCCTAAAATTGTGTATTTTATTTATAATAAGAGTTGCAAAAGTTTAATAATTTTGTTATATAAGGTGATTCACTTAAAACTTTCAACTTTAAAATATTAAAATTCTGTAAAAAAAAGTAGAAGATAAATAAAAAAATAAAACGACTTTAGGTTATAGTTCTGTATTTATTAATAATCGACGTTTCGACGAACTCAACCTACGTCTTCATCAGGAAAACTAATACAAATGACATTTACCGTAAATAAACAAAACATAGAAACAACTTAACTATATAGGTAACAAAATAGGTAAGTAGCTTGTTCTGTTTATGTACTGTAAATGTCATTTGTATCATTTTTCCTGATGAAGACGTACGTTAAGTGCGTCAAAACGTCGATTATTAATTTATATTAATACAGAACTAAAACCTAAAGCCGTTTTATATCAATAATACTATTATACGTATTCATAATAAATAATAAAAATATTCTACAAATGCAATCAACGAAACAAATTTCTTTTGTCGTTATGCAAATTTACGGAAAGATTTTTAGCAACATAAAACGGATATAAAATAGCCTTCGATTTCCTGACAATACTTTGCTGATACTACCCGTTGTATTATCTAGAGAACCATGACGAAAGTGATTGCAATCAGATTTCCAATTTGGCAGTAAAATTCGAATCTCTATAATCTCATCGCTTTCGCCTTTGAACGTAGACGATGAAATATTACAGCGGCTTTACTGCTGAAAATTCTTTTAATATCGAAGACGATCGTGGAAATTGAAAAATACTTTTCTTTTATCGATATTTTCTAAATATAATGAATTATTGCTGCATGTGGATATGTCAAATATAATTAAAGCCCTAGCGATTTATTTGAACGAAAAATATAATTTTTTTTTTGTTTCATTTGGAATTTTCGACTATGTTACCGAGTATTTTCAATTTAAATGGTTTGAAAGAAATTTGTTCGAAAGTTTTTGTAGCTTTTTTATAGTGTCAGGGCCGCTTTTATAAACACTAAGTTAGATTATAAAACAATTACTTTACAAGTAATTAATTAATATAATTATTCTGTCTTAATTTTTCGTTAATTACCAAATGATTTTTGTTTATTATATGTTAGTTTTTGCTCTAATGAATATATATTAAATATATATATATATATATATATATATATATATATATATATATATATATATATATACTGGGTGTCCCATTTTAATCCGCCACCTGCAATAACTTTAAAATCGTGCATCGGACAAAAAAATGTTTCGGATAAAAAGTAAATGGTTTCGAGAAAGAAGGGCAACTTTGAATTCTTAAATGGAACACCCTATTTTTTATTGTAGATTCTGATAGGCCATTAAAAAGTATGTAAATTTTATTTTACGACTTTTTGTTTATCTTTGATAGATGGCGCTGCAAACAGCATTTTTTTTCTCACTTTATCAGTTTTCAATTTGAAAAAAAAGGTGTAACTAAGTACGATATTCAAGTTCTTTTCAATTCTTTGGGTAGAGGGGAGGGGCAAGGGTCACTGAATCAGATATCCCCTCGAAACCATTAGCTTAAAGTTATACCCCTCGAAACCATTAACTTAAAGTTAATGGGTTTGAGGAAGATATTTGATGCAGTGACCCTTGCCCCCCTCTTCCCAAAGAACTGAAAAAATCTTGAATATCGTACTTAGTTACACTTTTTTTTTCAAATTGAAGATTGATAAACTGAGAAAAAAAATGCTGTTTGCAGCGCCATCTATCAAAGATAAAAAAAAGTCTTAAAATAAAATTTACATACTTTTTAATGGCCTATCAGAATCTACAATAAAAAATAGGGTGTTCCATTTAAGATTTCAAAGTTGCCCCCCTTTCCCGCCCCCCCAGGGGGTCCAGAGGAGGCAAGGGTCTTTGTATCAGATGTCCCCCTCGAAACCATTTACTTTTTATCCGAAACATTTTTTTGTCCGATGCACGATTTTAAAGTTATTGCAGGTGGCGGATTAAAATGGGACACCCAGTATATATATATATATATATATATATATATATATATATATATATATATATGTAGTAATATTTTATACTTTATTATAAAAGTTAGCGTTGTTTGTCTTTGGATTCAATGATATGGTGAAAGATATTGACGATAAGTTAACTTCAATGCTGTCTATATACACCTGAACAGTTAGTTTATACACCTCACGTCTGAACAATTAGTTTATACACCTGAATAAATGGTTTATATCACCTGAACAATAAGTTTATACACCTGAATAAATGGTTTATTTCACCTCACGTCTGAACAACAACCATTACCTCGCGTCTGAACAATCGTCTCTGTCCCTCTTCGGGTCAATTCGTCTCTCACTGACACTCGCTCGCGTCTTCGCACTGTGTCACGTGACAACACAGTGTCGTGCACTTTTCATTTCCTACATATATATATATATATATATATATATATATATATATATATATATATATATATATATATATATGTCAAAACGATAGCCAAATATAATGTAGAAAGTACTTTATAATAAAGTAAAATGGCTTTAGGTCGTAGTTCCGTATTAATATTTATTAATAATTGACGTACACCACGTACTCCACAAATGACATTTACAATAAATGAACATTTGTATCATTTTTCCTGATGAAGATGTACGTTGAGCACGTCAAAACATATAATACATACATACACAATCACGCCATGTACGCAAAAGTGTATGGCACAAACTGTATCCACTATCCCGAAAGCAGTTGCTTTTAAACATCCCTATCCCAGACAAGCAACTTTAGCTTCATCCACATTCATACTGACACTCTGTAATACATGCTCTTCTATTCCTACTATTTGGAAACTTTCGCTCACGTAAGCCACTCTCTCAATCATACCACTGCAACTAGTCATAGTATTGTATCTAATAAGATTTTATCTGCAACGATTTTTTGATTGATAAAATTGACATTACGAAATGCAACTAGATAAAATTTTCTTACAATGGGCAATTTTAGTGAACGGAATTATAAACAAATGTTACATAAACCAAAATTACCCGTAATAGATTTTCGTACAAATATTCTAGGATTTTGTAAAGCCCTTTGTCCTTTACGGCTTACCTATTCAGTGCATTATCAGTACAATTTATCTCCAGAAATATATTGAAGTAGACAAGCTTATCAGCTTATGTTATCCTAATAAGAAAAGCACAGACATTATTCACTAATTTATCAGATAGTTGTACCAACTATTTTGACTTCAATTAATGGTTTACATACACTAGAACTTGTATAGAATCTTAGTGTGTTTTTGTTGTTGTGATAACAAAATTGATTAACAATTGAATTTGGAATTTTGTTTCTACTCTTTGTGAGATGCGGTATATAGGATACAGTTTGTCGAAACGTCTAGTATTAATAAATATTAATACAGAACTAAAACCTAAAGTCGTTTTGTTTTAATACAATGAGTTTCAAAAGATCTTTTTACTATAATATTATTAATTTTTATATTTTAATAGCAAAATACAAAAAAAATTGTTAATAAAAAGATCCGGGAATTCCCTTTATTAACCTTTATTTTAACCCTTTCTTTACTTGAAATATGCTTAGAAAAATTTTGAAAATAAAAAAAAAAGTTTTATCACTTGCGAAGGGTAGGGTCGAGGATGGGGAACTAAAATACCTATCAAAAATAATATTTTTATGTTAGAATCATAGTTCTACTGCTCATATGTCATTTGGTTTTAGGGCACATTTTATCATCTTATCCGGGGGTACCCTTTAAACAAGTTATTAAAAATTAATAATATTGGTAAGAATAATAAAATAAAGAAGTTAATTTCAACAAATATACATCACATATGATAAATGAGATACTTTGTTAGAAGATTAGATTGAGTTTTATTTTTACCACTTTGACTGCAAGGAAAAAGTGGTATAGCGTTTGGTACGGTGTCTGTAACATTTTCAAAAAAAAAAAAATTGTATAGAAATTTTTCATATAGCCTCTAGATGACGAGTCTGAACTTAGTTTATGTGGGTGTATGGATGTGCGTCGTCAGCTCGCTCGCTCATTCGCTCGCTCACTCGCAAGTCAAAATTTTGTGGCCGCAACTCCTCCTAGACGGTTTAACCGATTTTAATGAAATTTTTAGGATAAATTTGTCTAGTGCCCAAGATGGTCATGTGGTTTTATTTTTTTCTAGTGATGCCAACTTTCCGAGAAAAAAATTACTAAAATTTTAAAAATTCATATTGGCTACGTTATTTATCGGATTTTGATCAAATTTTCAGAAAATATTTCCCTAATGCTCTTATTAATTATATAATTTTATTAATATCCAGTGTTGCCAACTTTCCGAGAGAAAAAATTACTAAATTTTTAAAAATTTTATTATGGCCATGTTATTTAACCGATTTTACTCAAATTTTCACAAAAGATTTTCCTAATATTCATATAATTTACGTAATTTTAACAAATTACAGTGTTGCCAACTTTCCGAAAAAAAAATTACTAAAATTTTTAAAAATTTATTATGAGCATTTTATTTAAGCGATTTTAATCAAATTTTCATAAAAGTTTCTCTTAGTGCTTAAATAAATTATGCAATTATTACAAAATACAGTGTTGCCAACTTATCGAAAAAAAAATCACAAAATTTTTTAAAATTCATTGTGGCTACATTATTTATTCGATTTTGATCAAATTTTCAGAAAAGTTTCTCCTGGTGCCCACATAAATTATAATTTTATTAAAGATATTGTGTTTCCAACTTTCCGAAAAATGTCAAAGTGGTCTATATATAGGTTTACCCATATACTTCTAATCTTGTTAATAATTTTTCTTTATCTGTTACATCTTGTTTATATATTGAGTTACGACAGACCAAAAAGCATCTATTTTAAATTCTACTATAATAATAATTATCGTTGTCAATAAAACGATGCTTTTCAAATTTCTAATGGTAAAATTATGTGTTGTTGTCAATAAAACAAAGCTCAAAGTCGACTTTAGTTAAAGTGTTTATTATGAAACTGGCTGTTATCCAAGTAAATTATTTAACAAATATTTAATTATTGCTCCTTTTTATATGACATCAACTTTTTGATAACTGTACACTTCCATTAGCCTTTTTTTTGTGTAAATGTCACAAGCTTTAAATCACTTAACTTTCTTGAATAACTAATAATTATTTACTGTTCAAAAAAGTTATCTAATTGGAGAAGTTTTAAAATTAAATGTATATTTTTTTCTTAAATCATAAAAAATTACGCGTTTGTACCGTGTAAAAGAAATTGTAAAAATAAAAAAGTTTATGGTAGTTCATTTGCTAGCTTCAGATGAAGGTGTTCATTTTTCATCCAACTCTGGATGTTGAAATGAAAATCCTACCGCATTCCAATGCCAGTTTATAATGTTGAATTTATATGAACGTAAATTTTTTCGCTTTCCAGAAAATACGAGGCAGTATTAGAGTCGAAATGTATCATCTTCATATTACACTGTCTAGCAAATATGAATTGTATACTCTTCACGAAATTCTGCTTTGCTTGTTTCGTGTTTATGTTTATAAAGAAATACGAAACATAATTTTGTTTAAATCAAAAATGATATATTGTACACCGAAAAAATATTACTCTAAAATCAACGTTTTTACAATTAATGCAAAAGTAATTATATGTAACTGAGTTTCTATAATAGAATTAAATTTTTTAATAAAATGAATAATAATAAGTTGTAGTGTAACTATTTTAAAACCTAACATAGTAAAAAAAATGTTTTAGAACTTATTATGTTAAAATAAAACTACTTTAGGTTAAAGTTCTGTATTAATAATCGATGTTTCGACGAAATTTAACGTCCGTATTCATCAGGATAAATGATACAAATGATATTACAGTAAATAACATAGAAACAAGTTAGTAGATAACAAATAAGTAACTAGATCATAAAATTTATAGATTTTTAATTAATAAAAGCCAAATTTTATTTAACTTAGTGCCTTCACACTATCAATCTACTGCTAATATTGATTGATCTAGCAATTATTACATCGTCTTCAAATTTTACATCATGAAGATATTGTCTATTATTAATAATCTTTCATTTAATAATAATCTTGTTTTTGATAATATTTTATTTATTTCTTGCAATAAATATTAAAAAAAAAAAAACTATATATAATATTTTGTTACGCTCCACTAAATATCCGAAATAAAAAGTATAAAAAAATACGCCCACTTTTACATATATTTTGGTTTTTAATTCTAGTATATTTTCAATTACATAAATACGTATGAGGACTCCTAAAGTATTGAGGATCTCTGATTGCAGCGCCCTCCCCTTAATCCGCTACTGTATGTTAATATATTTTGAATTAATCGATAATATTATAAAATTATTATTTACCTTTAATTGCAGAATTATTATAACTTCAATTTTAATTTTTATGATTCAAAATTATAGTCCAGTTAATATATTAGAATATAAAATACACATATATTCACAAATCTGGCTGGTTCAATACTGTCTGTCCACTATTTCCTATAAATTTCCACAATTAGAATGGTAGAAGATTATAATAATAATATTTCTTTCACTTGTTATAAACAAAATACTCTTATATTTATTAAACAAAGTAATAAAATACTAAAACACTAAATTTTTCACAATATTTTTATGAAAAACACACAAAATCGTCACTAACTGCAACATTAAACACTCATTTTTCAGAACTAAATGTAAGAAACAGAAAATTACTTGTTAATCAATACGCCCATCTCTGATTGGCTAATGTTTCAATTGTTTGAAATTGTTGTTATGCTCATAAGATTAACGTGTTAGAAAGTGATAGAGTGGTACTTCTTTGTCTACAGGTGAATATTAAATATAAATATTGTTTTATTATTAGAAAGAAAAACAAAATTTAACAAGATTATACATAAATTGTTTATTTAAAATAAATAAAAAGATTGGATACAAATATAAACATAAAATTTTATTTATTTGAAACTGAGTACCATATTTGTTATTATTGAAATTTGCATTTATACTATATATAACTATATATATATACTATACTATATATTATAATAGTTGTTATTTGTAAGTTTATTGCTTCATTCAATATTTCGAGTCTTGATTGACTCTTCTTCAGGAACAATTCGCAATGTATACATAAATTAATTTTGTTAAAATTACAACCCTCAACTTCTTTCGATTAAACATAGAAAATATAAATCATACTTATATTTTATTTAACTAGCGTGTTCATTTTTTTTAAAAACCATATGCTGTCAAATATTTAAAAAGACAAAAACAAAAATACAGATTAAAAACTATTATGTCTGTTATCTTCCGGTTAGATCAGATTCGTCACTATTTCATTAATGATCTAACACTGATTTTAATATTGTTTTGTACTAAAATCAGTTTTGTATTAAAATCAGTGTTAGATTAAATATTATTAGAATTTTAAAAATTACTTATAAAAAAAAGTAAATTCCAGGGTCATTGTGAAAATAATAAAAAAAAATATAAAATTTTAAATCCATTTACGTTTCATAGATGGCACTGACAAAAGTAAAAATTATTTCTCTTGCATATTTTCCACATTTTGTGAAGAATGCTTTCCATATTTTTAGCATAGTTATTTTATTCTTCTACAAAGTTTTTCCAAATAGATTAAAGTATATTTTAAATATTTACGCAATGTATAAATGTTTGAATTATAATCACAAAAATTAAAATTGTATTTACTTCTCATGTGTATTTGGTGAGAAAGAAAGTTTATAATCGGCGCGATGTAGAGTGTGCAGGTAAAATTATTGAAAATTCTAAAATGTTTTTTAGAATATTCACTAATTTTCGCTACCAAACCAGAATGAGGTAGAGAAAAAAGTTATCTAGCTATTATGTAGCTAATTTTTTTCTCTATTTTACTAAATTTTTCAGATTTTTCGAGCAAATTTTGAAAAAAGTCTTATTTTGAAAAAATACCAAAGGTACCCCTCTTGACACATTTTCAAAAATTCAGTTTTTAATTTTTTTCTACCAAACGATGCATCGTAAAATAATGGTTTCTTCACTCAATTATCGTACTCATTATTTCGCATTTTTCCATGTCATGCTTATTTTCCTACACCTCATAGTTTTTGAAAAAAAAAAATAAAAACCAAAAAATCAAAAAAAATTCTAGCGCCCAAACGGCACATGCTAGCAAATTAAAACTAAAACCAAATAATAGAACCTTTTATGCCCTATCGAAAAGTATTCAAAGTATTTCTTCGAATTTTACTCGAGAAAGTAGTATATCGCAATTTATCGAAATTACATGTTAAACGCCCATACGAACTTGACGAACGAACACCCGGTATATATATATATATATATATATATATATATATATATATATATATATATATATATATATATATATATTTATTTATTTATTTTTTATTTCCAAGTTAGTTTTCTCCAAACAAAAATCCAAAAATCAAAACTGCAAGATCTTACAAAGGATATGTTCCATAAAAAATAGCGCATTACCGGAAATGTCATTTTTTAACGTCCTCATTTCCTTTATTCGGGGCTTCGATTTTATAAGTTAAATTCTACAAGATTTAAAAATCTATAAGAATTCAGTTTTCCCCCACTCTTGTCGAGGTGTAGATTTTGAATTCTACTGCTTAGAAGCAATAGAATTTGTGACCTTGAATTTCTATATGTCTAGTTTGACGTTTTATATATTCGTTTAACTTAAAAAATGTGGTTGGAACATTTCATATTATAAATAATTAAAACCAGCTATGTAATTTATTTTTAGATGTATATTATTTGTTTTTTTACCACTTTGACTGCAAGGAAAAAGTGGTATGGCGTTTGGCACGGTGTCTGTAACATTTTCAAAAAAATAAAATTTGTATATAGAAATCCTTTATATAGCCTCTAGATGACGAATCTGAACTTAGTTTATGTGGGTGTATGGATGTGCGTCGTCAGCTCGCTCGGTCGTCAGACAAAATTTTGTGATCGCAACTTCTCCTAGACGGTTCAACCGATTTTAATGAAATTTTCAGGATAAATTTGCCTAGTGCCCAAGATGGTCACGTGGTTTTGGTTTTTTCCAGTGATGCCAACTTTCCGAGAAAAAAATTACTAAAATTTTTAACAATTTATTGTGGTTACATTATTTATCCGATTTTGATCAAATTTTCAGGAAAGATTCTCCTAGTTCCCACATACATTTCGTAATTTTAATAAAATACAATGTTGCCAACTTTCTAAGAAAAAAATTACTAAAATTTTTCAAAATTTATTATGACCACATTATTTAACCGATTTTAATCAAATTTTCACTAAAGATTCTCCTGGTGCCCGCATAAATTATGCAATTTTAACAAAATACAGTGTTGTCAACTTATCGAGAAAAAATTACTAAAATTTACAAAAATTCATTGTGGCTACATTATTTATCCGATTTTGATGAAATTTTCAGAAAAGTTTCTCCTAGTGCTCACATAAATTGTTATTTTATTAAAATACGGTGCTGCCAACTTTCCGAAAAAAATTAATAATTTTCAAAAAATTTGTTATGTCCGCATTATTTATCTGATTTTAATCAAATTTTTACAGAAGATACCTTTAGCACCTATATATTATCAAAATACAATGTTGACAACTTTCGGTGAAAAATTTTTTTATTCCCATTTCTTATCATTTATGTGATAATGTCAAAGTGGTCTATAAATGGGTTTACCCATATACTTCTAATCATGTTGATTAAATTATTGATATTTACATTTATGGTATGGCTTATGTTTTATTGTGGTTTTTAAATAATTGCCGCATTAGAAAAAGAAGTCCGGATTGTATAAAATTTTGATACAAAATTTCATCTGTGGTATGTTTTGTTGTACTTTGCTACGTGCATAAATAAAAGTAACATAATTAAATCAATTTATACCTATAAATATAGATGAATAATTTAGATTCGAATTTAATATTACGCTTTTTCTCCTAAAAAAAATCCACATTTTTAAGAAACGTATTCTCTATTTATATAAGTTAGCTACAAGTATATCATTAACCAAACTCTGTTTAAGTATACAGATATAATACCCAAAATAAACTAAAATATACTTTTTTCTTCATTTTATAACTTCCATATATTTATAATAAATTGAATAATATTTAGTTTTTCCATTTTCTTATGTCAAAGACACCAACACAAACAATACTCAAAATAAATAAACTGCAATACACAATTACGCAAAAACAAATAGTTTTAATATTTTCGCGCACAAAATTTGCAATTTCTTGTAGAATTTACAAAATCGCTTTAGTGAACAAAATTCCCCATGACATCTAAAGAAATGGAGGGGAAAAACTAAATTCTTGTAGATTTTAAAATCTTGTAGAAATTATAGTTATAAAATCGAGACCCAGATAGGATTTTTGGATGGTGAATTTATTACCAAAAATTTATCGCGCCGATAAAATAGAGCGAAGATCTTAAATACATGCGCGTTAGACGGGAATAGAAAACATTTAAACTTGCGCTGCCAGTAAAATGCATGCAATTCGCTTTTCCGCGCAACATAGAATTCGCGCCAAAATAGTTACTAATATCACAATTAATACACTAATACATAATAATAAATACATTAATAAATAATCATTCACTCCTATCATTTAATCAACAGTTTATTTTAAATGGATAAATATTTATTTAAAATAATATTCTAAATAAAATGACAACTAAATAAATACAATTTTATTGTTTCACCGACTAATATCAATTACACGATTTTAATAAATTGACTATCCACACTTAGATAGTGTTCATGGTGTTCATGCATATTTACAACTGGTTAATTATCAATGCAATGTCACTTTATCCTTGAGGAGATTATTACCGTAATAAAAGGACAAGTAAACGTACACAGGTATAGTTTGAGTCACTTTATTTGGAATTGACATGACTGCAAAGATTGGTATCATAAACTTTCACGGCAGGGAGTCGTTTGCCAGTTGCACAAGGGTAGTACTGAAAAAATTCCCTCGCATTTAACTTGAAGTGTTTGTAGAGAAAAGTTATATTATTTTTGTAGGCGATTTGTATTAGTTTGTAATAGATAATTATATTTTATTTTTTGATTCTTTATTACTATATTAATTATTATTACTATTATTATTATAATTATTATTATTATTTTAATTTCTTTTTAATTTTATTGATAATTAATATTTTGTTTCAATTTTTTTATTTGAGTTTTTAATGTTAAAACACTTTTTAAATACAAAAAATGAAAACAAACTTTTATGATAATTCTTGTCTTAAGTATTCCAGAGTTTTGAAATATATATTTATGTAAAAATGCGAAATACGTCTCTGTAATTTTAAGCTTGTTTTTCTAAAAGTGTTGTAAATCGTCCCTTTTCTAATAGCATGCTGTAAAATAGTCAACGAAGTCAATTCCAAATATCTTGAATTGTACTATAAAGGATTTATTATTTGGACATACACAAAGGTAAACAAACTCGCCTCTCGGCTGAATATATAAAACAAAATACACCTGACCACCTTATAAGTGCACCTACACTCTATCCTACTAAAATAATAATAACAAAATGACCGCAACCGTCTGGGAATTATGTGCTCTTTATGTGCTAATTAGGTCCTGCAACGAAACTTTTTGTGCTGTACCGGAAGTGCCGCTTTTTTATTATATTCGCGCGGTGCACCGACACTCTATTTTGTTCAAATAATAATTGTATAGTGATAGTAATCGTCTGTAAATTATGTGCTGTTTATGTGCTCATTAGGTCCCGTAACAAGACGTTTTGTGCTGCACCAGAAATTCCGTTTTTGGATTTGTTTTTGCGTTGAAGTTGTGTGTATAAAATTTTGTGGTAACGTATGAGACGAGCAGAAAAAATAAATAAATATAAATGTAGAAAATGAAAATTAATATTTTCCTAAATTATGTACAATTGTAATTTTTCTATTTATTTTTTTTTCTTATATATATATATTATATATATATATAACTGATACATTTTTCCTGTATTAATTTGACTGATTTTTTAAAATTAACAATTTTTTAATTAAATAATTGTAAGTTTTTATTAAGATGTTTATGGTTTTTTTATATTTGTTTTTTTTTTATAATTGTATTTTTTAATTTTTAGTTATAAAGCATATATTGTAAAATATGAAATTTAATAAATACATTTAATATAATTTTGTTTTCTTTATTTCAATTTATTTACCGATATATGAACTAGACATTAATGGTACTATTTTAAACCGCGAGCTATACATATTAGTTCTTAAGATCTTTCAGTAATCGCGCCTCATTCGCCAGTGATATTGCAAGTGTCTCGTCTATTTACCTTTCTTGTCTGTGGATGTTATCATTCAAATCCGTCGTATATAAGTTATAACGTATTTTTGTCGATGTGCCCCTCCCTCCATAACGAAAAACGGCACTTCCGGTACAGCACAAAAAGTTTCGTTGCAGGACCTAATTAGCACATAAAGCGCACATAATTCCCAGACGGTTGCGCTCATTCTGTTATTATTATTTTAGTAGGATAGGGTGTATGTAGGTGCACGGTTCCCCAACACCCTTTTTTGAAAACGGCATTTCCGATGCAGCACAAAAATTTTTGATACGGGACCTAATTAGCACATAAAAAACACTTAATTTCCAGACGGTTGCGGTTACTCTATTATTATTATTATTTTAGTAGAATAGGGTGTAGGTGCACGGATTCCTACACCCTTTTTTGAAAACGGCATTTCCGGTGTAGCACAAAATTTTTGGTTACAGGACCTAAATAGCACATAAAAAGCACATAAATCCTATATAGTTTATTTTTATTTCCGTGAAGGTCGGGGGTGTAGGTTTCCGGACCTAAAAAATTTCAAGATATGACAATAAATAAATGCTGAATCAGTATATTTAAAATAAAAATATTCAGAAAAGAAAAAGATTAGACGAATCTGTTGAAGTGTTGAAGCATAATAGAGAATTGATAAGCAAAATACAACTGACTGACTGTAACGTCGACATTTTCTTCTGACGTGTGCACAAATTTTCGACAGCTATCAGGATAATATAAAGGAGTACAAAGGAAGAAGGATATGGGTAACAGATGATGTGAAACCTTCGAGTCACACACACAAACGAAAATATTAATTTTCACAAAATCAAACGTATGAACGCATATCTGACATTTACTTTATATAAATCGTAATATTTTTTTTTCTTTCAAATATAAAGAGCTCTATATATTGAAGCTATATTATGAAGCTATAAAATGGCACATTTTTAAAGGGTTATTTTTATATAAGAACCTCAGTGGTTTCGAAATAATAGCATTTAGAAATTACACATAGCCAGTGAGAGATAAAGCTCAGTAGTAATAATTTTCAGCAAAACTTTACTTTACAGTCACCAAATGTACTTAAAACTTAACAAATTGTTACTTTAGTACATTTTAACACGTTTTTATTAACTCGCTTTCTTATCTGTCTGTTTGTTTGTTTATTTGTCTGTGCTAGAGACTTGAAACTTTAAAAATAGCTCAGAACTGAATGACAATAAAATATTAATTAACTAATTAATTAATTAACATTAACATTCGTGTATTTAGCAATTTTTTGTTTCAAAATAACTATAGAAAATACAAAACACACACATAAGACTAAGAAACAGAAAATAATTATTTAAATATAAAAAAATTAATATATCACATTTTTTAAACGTACAAAAAAGTATAAAATAGTTCTTCTAGTCCTATACAGTTTTATAACTCCATACAGATTCCTGACCCCATACGGATTGTCCTGAAAATTTGTGATTGTGAATTTTTAATAGATATGACAATACTTGTAAGATTCAAAACGAAAAATATGGGGCGCATGCAGTAGATAATAGTAAGGACTGTAAGGAGTAGCTGTCGTTTCTGTGTTCTATTTCATTTACTGTAAATGTCATTTGTATCTTTTTTTCCTGATGAAGATGTACGTTAAGTTCGTCAAAACGTCGATTATTAAGAACTACTACCAAAAGCCGTTTTATTTTAATATAATGAGTACTAAAAGATTTTTACTATGTTAATTATATATAAATTTTTATTTATATATGTATTGACAAAATCCAGTATATTTATTTTTATTTATCATTTTCCAAAATAATTAATATTTTAATGTTCAAACAAGAAATTTTCGATAATAAATATAAAATTTTAAATTTATCTAAATAAGATAAGAGATAACGATATTTTATCTAGATAAAATTATCTATTTAAATCCCAACACTGGTAATTAAACGTTCAAAACAAACAAAAACAAAATCAATTTTGTTCGCTTTTCCACTAAAGTTCTCATATGTAAAAAAATCGTACAATATTAATAATATTGAAATGATAATACAATTTATATCTTTTATACAATTAAACTCCAGTGTGACAAAAATAAAAATAAATAAGAAAAGAAACTCGTGGTATAATTTTTTGCGCTTCTAGTACGTTCAGTGGTTTTCATGTGACAGCTAACATTTTCTCTTTGCACACGTTTTTAGATTTTTGAATGAAAAAAAAAGTCACTATGGTTGACAGGATGTTCTTCCATTTTCCATGGGACGGCACCAGTCCACCATCTACCGTCCTTTTTCGGCTGAATAGAAATGGAAAATATCATTTGTCATTTCGGCGAAATGAATAATGCGACTTGTTTGGGGTCCCCATCGTTACCTTGGACTTTCGTAAATTAATTGTTCACAGTGGGACACCACTGGAAAGCCTTGCTACCGTACTAACAAATTTATTGTATTATCTACTTAAAGCTTCGTGTTATCAAAATATGAATGTCGTCAGAATATTAAATGTAACTTAAAAAAAGAAATATTAAAATAAAAAGCTGTAGATGGTAGTTCTGTTTAATTTTTATTTAATAAATTATAGAAATTTTGTATTTTGTTACCTTGTAACTTAATATAGTAAAAAATCTTTCGGAACTCATTATATTAAAATAAAACTTCATTAGGTTGTAGTTCTGTATTAATATTTATTAATAATCGACTTTTGGACGAACTCAACGTACGTTTTCATCAGGAAAAATGATACAACATACATACATACATACACAATCACGCCATGTACCCAAAATGGTGTGGCACAAACTCTTCTCAACATCCCGAAATCAGTCGCCTCCAAACATTCCTATCCAAACAAGCAACTTTCGCTTCATCCACATTCATAATTCCTCTCATACATGCTCTTTTATTCCTACTACTTGGAAACTTTCGCTCACGCAAAACACTCTCAATCATACCATTCCAACAACTCATCGGACATCCACGCAAAAGTATTCCATCAAAATCATTCAAATAAATCTTTTTAACCAAACATTCATTAGACATTCGCTCAACATGTCTGGACCATCTTAACTGACTAACACCAACTTTTGCTACAACATTTTTTTCAATTTCACACTCATCATACACTATCGTACCCGATCTCTCTTATTTACACCACATACCCCACGTAAAAATCTCATTTCCACAGCAGTCATTTTCCGTTTATGCTTTTGCAACCAAACCCAACATGACAACAACAACGTATCTAAATTACATATTCTTCTATTTTATTTAAAATCTATCAACTTTCAACATAGGACATATTACATAAACAAACACTACTTTTTAATGTATAAAATTCATTAAAGTAATAAAAAATGGGGTTTTTATTTGAAAATAGAAATGAAATTTTAATGTTTTTTGAACTTCATGTTTACCATAATATTCTAGGCACATTTTTAAATAGTTTTGATATATTTTTTATAAAAAGGTAGTCCAAAACTTCCTTGATAAGACCCCCCTATATAAATTACAAATATTTTATTATATTCTTGAGATAGGAACCCTGAAAGATGTTACCAATTTTTTCAGTTGAAATATATCAAAAACTATTGAACTAAAGTAAAATATTTTTAACCTAGCATATATAAAATTTACTCCTAAATTCAATAATAAAATAAAAAATGGAGTATTCTATTTAAAGTAAGAAAGTTAAGGTCGAATATACCAAATTTCGTGACATAATATTTTATAGTTTTTAAAATACGAATAGCGTAAGCTCGTCATGTCATTTGTATATTTTTTGTTGATGATGATATAAGTGTAATATATCGAAATGTAGAATTTTAATGAACCTTAAGTTTTTTATTTTAACATAATGAATTCTAGATGGTTTTTTTATTATAATAACAAAATAAATTATTATTGTTGTTATCGAATAAATTGCATTAACATAGTAAAAAATATTGAAGTACTATTATTCTTGAGAAAAATGTACATAAATTCAAATACAATTACTCGAATATTGTATTTAAGTACAGTACTTAAATACTTTTATACAACTACATGTGCCCAGCTCTGTAGGTTGTCATTTCGAGGATATATTATTATACCACAGCTGTTTTGATTGTGTGAGTCACGATCGTTATCTTTTAATTCTAAGGGAAAACAAGTTAAGAAAAAGATGTTATCCCTGCCGGATGTTCCTAGAAAATTTGTTCATCTAAGCCACAAACGAGACATGGTATGGGATGATCTATCATTAATCATATGCTCGCCTCTCTCGTTTTAATATAAGGAAAATAAATGCATTCGTTTAACGTCACTAGATTTTCTGTTGGTATCATATATCCGTACGGGTTTGACAGTGATGTGATGCGATATATATAAGCGCGTTATATTCTTCATCTAAGTTCGTTTTCTATGCAGGAATTTTCTTAATTAATTTCTTGAATAATTTACATATAGATAGACAGTTGCCCTAGGAAGATATATTACATGATTTTTGAAATATTTCAAAAAGAAAATTAACTAACATAGTTTAAAAATATGTTTTATATGCAGTATGTCTGAAAAAGTTGGCAACAAATAGACAATTTTTTTATTATTGATTTTATGACAAAAAGTCATTCTTTATATAAAAAAAGTCTGCTTGTTAAATAAATAAGTTTACCATCAGAAAATCTAAGATTAAATGTACATAATGTCCCTAAATTAAGATAACATGAAAAGAGAAGTACCATTTATTGCATTTTCTTTTAGTTTAAATACAGGACAGCTGCAGCTTCAAACAAATGTAGCTAACTTACTAAAGTAGCTAGTTACTGCCCAACTATATATATATATATATATATATATATATATATATATATATATATATATATATATATATATATATATATATATATATATATATACAAAACAAGTAGACATTACAATGTACTGATAAAAATTTAATATTTATCGTATATTTATATAGCTTGTAAAATATATAAATTATGCTAAATAATATTCTATGATAAGAGAAGCTAGATATTTTGTACAATAAATTTTCTTATAATTGCTATATAAATTTTCTATTCCAAACACCTAGTGCTTATCAAAATAATTTGTTATATAATACAAGAAAATAAAATTCCCGACAACAAATTTACTAAAGTTCTGTAAATTTACTAAAAGGGACTTTACTAAAAAAAAAAAACTGTAATATTATATACATATGTACTTTTCCATTCCGTTGGTAATATCGTATTACATAATATTTGTAAAAATTCTGATATTATGTATTTTTAAACAATTATGTTAAAATTACAGCAGTTGAGTAATTATACTTAGAAATACTGGGCAACATAGTGTCTCATGGTTTGTAAGTAAAATTACATATTTTTTTAGAGAGTATGCTCTTTTAAAACATTCGGTCCTCAATCATACCTTCCCTATCTACTCATCGGACATCCATTCAATATCACTTACATTACATTAAAATTTATTCTATAATAATATAATAGTATAGAATTAATAAAGAAAAGCCAGGATTGAAATTGTGATGACTCTAATAAAAGTGTAGTGTGTGTCTGTCTATATCATTAGCGTTATCCCAAAGGTAATTTCTGTAGACTTTTACCCTAACGAAATTTATTCAAATACGCGTCGCTTAAGCATCTAATTCATGCTAATATTATTGTAACACCTGCTAAGGTACAACATTCTAGAAACGGATAATATTAGCGACAGGTTAATTTTAACGACCAAAGTTGTAAAGAAGCTTTGTTATCTCTATTCGGGCTAATACAATTCGCTTGGCACGCTTTTTTATGAAAACATTTTTAGATAAGTAAGCTGTAAAAAAGCTAATATTTTCATAAAATACGGAATGTCCCACGACACGTATATAAACAAGGCATAGAAATGTTAGCTGAAAATTCATTGTTACCAATAGGAGAAAAATAAAAACGAAAAAATATCTTAAAAAATTTATTAGGTTAATTATTAGATTAATTTTAGTAATAATTTGTATAATTTAAGATAATAAAATATATACTATTATTGAATTCGCACATATAAATTTTGGACCAGTGAGTGTTTAAAATCTCAGTTGATATATATATATATATATATGATATGTCAAATGGCAAACAGTCTTGGTATAAAAATTGAGCCATAACATACAATTAGTAAACAAACAAATAATTAAAAAAAAAACTGTATATATAGATGTCAATATAATACTTTCATATACTTTTAACTTTTGAAAAACAAAACTATTTCTAAAGTTTTGTAATAAATACAAAAAAAAAATCAATTAAAAGTTATTGACAAGAGGTAAGGTTCAAATACTTGAAAACTATTTTGTTGATACTAAAAAAAACAAAAGTTGTTTCGATTTCCCGAGAACAAATAATTTACTTTTAACAGCAAAAAGAAATGAAAAAAGTATTCGTGTGATTTCTATAAAATGTTATTTCGTTTGAAACGAAATTTTTGAACAGAAAATAACACGTTACAATTTCATTCTTATTGATATTTCTATGAAATATCAGATCAACTATAACGTAAAACTTTTTTCTATCACGTATTTTCTGTTAGAATTTTTGTTATATTTATTATAGTTACAGTTGAATTACATTATATAGAATATTTACAACAATGTCCAAATATAATTCACACTTATTTTTCAGTGTTTTATATTATTATATTTCATAAAAGCTAACAAAATAAAAAAGTTCTGTATATATTTTATTTAAAAATCGACGTTTCCTGATGATGATATACGTACAGAATATCGAAACGTCAATTTTTAAATAAAATATATACAGAACTTAATCCAAACCTACTATGTTACTGAGTGATCTTTAACCACTTTTGCTACTAATGATAAAAGCTTAGGTTTCGAAATACGTATATAGCTTTATTAAATTATTGTTTGTGGTTTTAAAGAAATTATTAAATTATTAATTAAAGAAAGCTAGATATTTAAATCAGTGCTTTCATATTGATTAAAGTTATCTTTTTCTTTGTAAATTTGTATTGCTTTTCTTATTAATCTACATACTAATTAGTTGAAACCGAATTGATATTTTTTATCAAGTATAGATAAATAATTAAAAAATTGCATCAGAATAATCAACAAACAAGTATATATAAATATAGAATAAATAGGAAAATATTAAATTAATACAGCACCAATTATGTTAGATACATTAGATCAAATAAATATTAAATAATTTTTCAAATTTGTTTCGTCTTTGTCTTGTCTCACTAAACTCGACATATTTCCGTTTTTATTTGAATAAAAATCGTCCAATGATTTTTTCTGTGTAATATTTTCTATTGTCGGTCTTATAAAATAAAATATATTACATTTAAATTGAAAAAAAAAGAACAAAAACTAATCATAATTTACCAATGATGAAGTAGGTACATGTATTTTTATTTATAGCGTTTGAAAATATATATCGTTCTGCATAAAACATTCTCATAAATTTTCAAGGAAATCGTGAAAAAATTGTTCCCCTTTGTCGTATTCAAAATAATTTTATATGAAATTGAAGAAAAACAAAAAAAAAACTAGATAGAGCTTTACGATCATTTTGGGGCATTGCGTATATACAAAAAAGCGTACTGCCTAAGATTAATACATAGCACCAAAGTACCTTTATTCATCACGTTTCTTTTGGTGATTTTTTTGCTTAGATCCAAAAACTACCTAACTAATAATTTGTGCGCACACTCGACTCAGTTTTTATCGTCTCTTATTTATTGTACGAAAATAATATTTCGTTGTTGTTTCATTTATTGGAACAGAACCCGATCAGGACCTACACTGTAAAAAAATTTTGTAAATTTATATATTCTAAAAATGAATTTCTACGGAAAGAATGTAACGTTACGTCAATCATTACAGTAAAAATTACAAAATGCTGTTATTTTATTGTTAATAGCTTTGTAAAATTACATAAATATATATTAAATTTTTTGCAGTATAGATTTTATTACTTTAATTTCTACAATATTTTAAAATCTACAAGAATTCAGTTTTACCTCGCTATTTCTTTAGATGTCATAGCGAATTTTGTTCACTAAGGCCCAGTATTTCTAAATTTTGGAATAAATTTAACCTTCAAATAATTTTAAAATTATTAGCCAATGAAATGTTGTCATATGAAATCATATAATTTTTTTCCATTTCTAATAATTACAAGTACGATGAGTTTATAAAATATTTTATAAGCTTATATTCATTTATTACAATTCCGGAATTAAAACGTATAATATTCAATAGAAAAGATATATTGTATTTTCATTTTATTGTATGAAAATATTATATATTATCATATATTATATTAAAATTCTGTATTAATATTTATTTATAATCGCTGTTTCGAATAACTCAACGTCCGTTTTTACCAAAAAAATGATACAAATAACATTACAGTAAATAACAGAACATAGAAACAAGTTACTAGGTAACAAATAAGTAACAAGATCATAAAATTTATAAATTTTTAATTAATGGAAGCCAAATTTTATTTAAATCAGTGCTACTTCACAATAATTGATGTTGTCATAAATTTGAATTGCTTATCTTATCAATCTGCTGTTAGTATTGCAAAACCAATACCCAGCCGAAATTCGAACCCAAACCTTTTAATTACTAGTCAAATGCACTACCTATTGCTCTACTTCTATTTAATATTAATTAAAACAATCATCATTTAAATATTTGTATAATTTACGTTCAGATATTAGGTTAAGTTTAAATATGATTCTCAGACAACTATATGCATATAAAGACAGTAAGAAAGTTCTAGTAAAAACAAGGAAATAATTCTTAAGAGTAATTTACATTATTGCGGTGCAGTTTTAAATGGCAAAGAGACGCAAAAAAAAAACCAGAATACGTTTCGATAGATAATGTCTAGAACGTGCTAGCTAGAAAAACGTACTTTATTGTTTGCTACATTAATTCCAGTAAAAATTTATTGAAGAGTATCTGATTCAATCTAGAAATTACATTCGTTCAGTATTAATGTAAGTTTTCGGAATAAAATTAAAATTCAAGGCCCGTATTTCCACCTCTTTTGTTTATGAAAAAGTGCTTTAATTTGTTGCTTTTTCCTCTGATCAAATATGAATAGTATTTATATTTTTGATATATTGTTTAATAGCAAATATTATTAAATTCAAATAAACTAATTAAAATTGCTTAACAAGTAATTTTAAGTAAATGTCAAAAGTAATTTTGATAAAAAACACTTTTAAAACTGAGGTGAGAATACGGGCCCGAGAATTTGTTCTGTTATGTGACCTATTGTACATGGCATTGTGGTTAGCGGCAAACCAATTGAATATAGCCTAAACAATATTGTACTAGTAAACATAACAACCTCTCTTTCTAGATAGGTATATATGGTAACGTAGTATTAATATCATGATACGCTTGTAGAAACAAGTATTTATTTTTGAAGTAAAATTAGCTGTAAATATATTTTGCAAATCTTTAATTATTTGTTGAAGCATTACATAATAGAGGAGCGACGCAGTATATAATAAAAATTTGCGTAAAAATATCTTGTAGCAAAATATGTAGAAGAGGAAGCATCGTCACACAGCTATCTTCCATCACTAATGAAATGCTTGAAAATTTGCATATTTCAGCATATTACTTTAAAAAGTACATAAAACCAGGCACTGTGTTTACAAAATACTCATCTCATCTCAATTTTCTACTCCAATAAGAGTAGGACCTCAAACTTTTCCCCCACCTACAATATTTGCTCATACTTCGTGTCTTTTAACTATAATCTAACTAAAGTTAAATTTTCTATGATCTTTAGTATAAAATAACAAAAATAATTAATAATTTATAATTTTTTTTAAATAATAATAATTTATAAAAAAATCTAAGATAATAATCTAGTTAACCTAGTAAAAAAAAATTAGAACTTATTATATTAAAATAAAATGACTTTAGGTTGTAGTTCTGTGTTAATATTTATTAATAATTAACGCTTCGACGAACAAAACGTACGTCTTCATAAAAAAAAAAATGATGATGACGTACATTGAGTTCGACGAAATGTCGATTATTAAAAAATAAACATAGAAACAAGTTACTTATTTGTTACCTAGTAACCTGTTTCTATGTTCTGTTTATTTACTATAAATGTCATTTGAATCTTTTTTCTGATAAAAACAGACGTTAAGTTCATCGAAACGTCAATTATTAATAAATATTAATACAGAAGTATAACCCAAAGTTGTTTTATTTTAATATAATTAGTTCTGAATGATTTTTTACTATGTTACATCTTTGCTATAAAAAAAAATAATAGCTGTATTCTTTTTACCTAAAATTTACTGAGATCTCACCTCACTTCAGATAAACTCAGATCAACTCAGATAATACTTATTCTTTTTATCTTAACTGAGCTACAACAAACTGAGTTGGATACATTTTCCCCTTCCCGATTCTGCTGCACCCGCAAAATAATCTCAAAATAAAGTGAGATACTCAGTTACGTAGTAGAGGTTAAGTTTGTGTCAATCTTGCTGTTTTTAAGGTTAACGACGAAAAATTTCATACGAAATTGAATGATTGAATAATATTGGACCATAAAATTAAAAAATGTAAAATTTATCAAAGATGTAATTTCTTGATTCACAAATTTATGATTGATTAGAATAACAAACGTCAAAAAAGTTGTCAAAGTATTTCGATCTTTGTCAGTTATTCGTGTTCTCTTGCTAGAGTTTGAATATCTGGTTCTTTTATAAAGCAACTCAATTCACTTCACTTCGTTTCACCTCACTTCACTTTCCAACTGAGCTGAGTCAATTTTTTGATAAAAAGAATACATCTAATATATGCAATCAGATAAGAGGCTTTCAAGTACTGTTCAGTATGAAAATCCTTCCATGTACAGAAAATTAGAATTATGCCCACTTAAAAGATATATAAATATTTATAAATTAACTATATCATTGCTAAAATAAAGCAACTTTAGGTTATAGCTCTTTATTAATATTTATTAATAATCGACTATTCGACGAACTTAACGTCTGTCTTCTTCTACCTTAGTAACTTGTTATGTTCATCAAAACATCGATTATTAATAAATATTAATAAGCTAAAGCTGTTTCATTTTAATCTAATGAGTTCTGAGAGATTTTTTACTATGTTACATCTTTGCTATAGAACTTCGGAAAAATAATACTTGCTATCAGAGAAGGGGTCTTCAAGTACTCTTCAGTATAAAAATCTTTGCATGTATAGAAAATTAGAATCAAGCCCACTTAAAAAGATAAATCAAAAGCGTCAGATCTATCTGAAGCAGCTGTTCTTTAACTTTCTATGTCACATAATACTTGATTAATCTCAATGCAAGTGCAACTCATCGAGAAAAAGAAACAAAAAACAAATTTTACCACATCTCAAGGCAGAAGACACATACGCGAATAAGATTCTAGGAAAATTCCTAGCTGATTTCACGTTAGCGATATCGAGGTCTAAAGTGGCTCTATGACATTATTCATTTAAAAGACAGCGAACGAAATCTTGGATATAATCCAAGAAGTGGAAAGGAATCCTATACCTATAACCAATGTAATAAAACCCAAAGTTGTTGAAATTGGGAATTTTCTTCGACGTACAAAAAAAGATGTGCATAAGACAGACGATAAAAATAAGAGAAAGAATTCAATAGTGTGTTATGACAATTTAGTGTTACATTTGGATAATTTTGTATACACTCTAAATGTAATTTTACCTACACTATGATGCCCAGTATTTCTAGGTTTTTAATACTCAACTGCTATAATTTTAAAACAATTGTTTAAAAATACATACTATCAGAACTATTACAAACGTTATATAATATGATATTACCAATGAGATAAAATAGTACATATGTAGAGTTTTTTAGTAAAGTCTATTTTATTAAATTTGTTGTCTTGAAATTTTCCATAAATGGATAAAATTTGTTTAGTTCTGTAATATTATTGTTTGTATAATTACATACATTTATAAATTTACATAAATGATGTATTTTGAAATGAATGAATTACACTTAAAATATTTTATTAGCATTATTACACTTAAAATATGTACTAAGTCTCATTATTTTGATGAATTATTAAAGATATTAATATGCAAGCTGTAATTTTATATAATTTTAAAAGTTATGAAAACAATATGTAATTCTACATTAAGTATGTAATGCAATTTGCATAGTAAGCAATTGTACATGCTTATTAGGTTATTTTTACTTACTTTATGTGACAGTTAACAATTAGTATCAGTTACAATAAGTGTAAACAAATAAAAAAATATTTAAATTACAAAATTATATATATATATATATATATATATATATATATTTATATATATATATATATATATTTATATATATATATATATATTTATATATATATATATTTATATATATATATATATATATATATATATATTTATATATATATATATATATATATATATATATATATATATATATATATGTTCCGTGCGCAATTGATTTCAATTTGTGCAAACACAATAAATGGAAAATTACGGGAAATAAATTTAATGCATTCTACAAAATGAAAAACACTTTTAATGAATGTATATTGGTTTTTAATCAAAGTTGACAAACATTCGATTTTAATAGTAAATTCTGTTTAAAGCAAAACAGATAACAATATAGACGATCATTTTAATATAAATTGGAAATTTTTTTTACTAATGTCAATTTTATACTCAATCTTCAAAACATTTACATAAATAATAATGGGATCGTTGCACTCAATAAAATTTACTATTTTAAGGCGAAATATTGAAAGATTACATAAGAAAAATGTCATAAAATATTTTATTTATTTAAAATAAGTTACAATATTCTTGTAAAAAATTCGGAAATAATT
Organism: Clivina fossor; assembly: GCA_963966155.1. Taxonomy (NCBI): domain Eukaryota; kingdom Metazoa; phylum Arthropoda; class Insecta; order Coleoptera; family Carabidae; genus Clivina; species Clivina fossor. The sequence continues at coordinate 4,297,568 of OZ014552.1, read as the reverse complement.
ATTTAAATAGAAAAAAAATGAATATACCACGTTTTTAAAATGGACTATAAAGTATAAAATAATTTCTCCTAGTCCCCGTACAGATTGTCCTAGAAATATGTGATTGTGAATTTTTAATAGCTATGACAATACTTGTAATATTTAGAACGACAAAACCTGATGTCTGTATACTATCATCTGTCAATGTATCTGTAAGTTGATCGAACAGCGTTGCCGTATGTTATGTTTACATTTAGAAAATTTAAATTTTATTTATAATTTTTTTATATTTTGTTTAAATAACAATCAACAACAAAAACAAATCTATTTGACAATCATCGACAGATGAAAACCAGAACAAAACCAGAACAAGAAACGGCCAGCGAGAACAACTACCATCGAGAGAACCACATAGAGAAATTGAGTGGTTTTCCATACATGAAGAGCCAATCATTACTTGATTGTAACACGGTTGCCAAATACCGCACAATACCATGTTGCGGTTGGTTCATACATAACGAGCATCGAATCGAAATGAGACCAAATCCAGTGCAAACCAAATGAGAATCTCAGCGGAATAACGACAAATACGCCACTATATAAATTTTGAAATAATTAGTCCGAGTCGGACGAGTCGTCTTCGTTAAAGAAAAACACTACCCTGACATTTTCTTTTACATTTTCTGAAAGCCTATAGTGTGTAGAATTATGTGCTAAAATGGTTTTCCGAAATTCGAACTTTCGACGGAGTTACAGCGACCAATACAGAGTTACGTCACTTTAACTTTAACGCTTTTTTTCTCGAACTATGTTTTTTAACCTTGTCCCACCGAGATCTCGGATATTATCCATCCGATTTATTTCGCTTTAATATGTAATTATAGAGAATTAAATTCTTTAAAATGATATCAATCATCAAGGCGATATCAATTTTTCATACAATTTAAAAGTTGATATTTTACATTGAAAATATAATAAATAAATTCTGTAAGGTATAATATTTTAATATTTTAATAATAATATTATAATATTTTAAATAATATCGATTTTTAAGATAACGTAATTCACAAGAGTTGGACTAAACAAATGAACTAAAACACCAAAAAACCGAGCTTGTAATATCATAACTTCTATTTCTTCTAATTTTTCTTTTTTTCTTCTAATTTAATTCTTAATTTGCTATTTTAGTGTGTTTGCTCTGATAAAGCTTATAATCATAACCGAAATATTGGCAACTTTACAATAAATTTGATATACATTAATGTTATTTTAACTTTTATTAATTCTTGCCGATACCCGTTTTATATATATATATATATATATATATATATATATATATATATATATATATATATATATACGATTCTATTAAGGTGGCGTATTTGTCACTCTTTCAGTGTTGTCCTCATGTATGCAGCAGACGAAAAGAGACGCAAAGGGGTAAAACTAGCACACTGACACCATTTCGTTCGCTTTTCCGTGACGTGTTCACCAATTAATTTCTGCCCCGTTCCCTTACTTGTTGGCTAATTCACTTTGACTGATGGCCGATTAAATCTCACCCTAATGGAATGTTTGGGACGTTAGCGTAAAAACCACCTTCCTACCCCCCACATTCGCGATCCTCTAGATATATACGTTCGTTATTTGATGGTGCCAACAGCTGAACGAATCTTAAACAATGATGATGATAAATGAAAGCAAGCAATAATCTTTCGATGATGATACATTGTTTAAATTTTTGCGGTAAAAAAAGTGAAAATTTCTGAAGGCAATTAAATATAAACTATTATTAATGTAATATATTACTCTTTTTCTTTATATTACTAAATTATTGCTCACAACTGAATCAGCAATTATTTATTCTTTTTTGGTTAAAAAACTTTATATGAATGATTTTGAAGCTATACGTTTTTGTAAACGTCGGATGAGTAGTTGAAGGTGGTATGATTGAGAGAGACAGAGAGGTTTGACAGACGGACATCATGTTGATTCTACTATAAGTCTAATTCGTGCTTATCTGTAAAAATCTCGGTATGTCAAATTTAGTACAATAACAATGCATCCCTTATCATATGTGATATGACAGTCGGTAAAAACAATTAGTAATCAGATAAAAATTGTACGTAGTATTCATTCTATCAACATTTATCTATTTGAGTCAATAAATTAATATTAAGTAAAAATAAAATATTGAAATTGATTCTGTCAAGAATTTCGACGTAAATCAAGAAAATATACAAATTATATTGTATAAAAAAAGTTACTATAGCATTTACAAACTTCCGAATCACATAAAACGCATAAAAATGCGTGACAATTTTTAAAATAAACCTTTATAAATTACATTCAAGTTAGATAATAAAAAGGCGTGATAATATTAAAAAGTTCAGCGCAAAAACTCCATTTTACAACAAAAAAAAAAACACACACCCACACACAAAATCGTTACAATATCGTAAAATGTAAGCTACGACGTACGTCGCAAAGCATTTGCAAAATCTAACGCAACACATCGTAGGGAATTTTAGGAATTGTTTCCGAAAACGTAAAACACTGTTGCATGTAATCCATTGCGCCCGGATGCCGGAGGGAAGCGACGCAAATTCTTATTTTGTTTCCAGAGAGTAAGTTTCCTAAAAGACGCTCATAGATGTAAACAGATCCAGGCAACTTTGCTCTTATGTTTTTTGTCATTTTGCTTATTGCTTCTTTGCTTTGCTTTGCTTCGTTTTACATATATGTATATGTATATGTATATATATATATATATATATATATATATATATATATATATATAAATGTGTGTATGTTCTATCGTCATTTCCCGCCCTATTGGTAAGCGCCAGCACAAAATATGGCTGCCGGAAATGCCGCATACCGATTTTAAAATGTCGTACAGTAAATTACAAAGTTGTTACGCAATTTCCCATTGCTTTTATATAAATGATAAATAAGTTTAATAAATTTGTGTTATATCAAATAATACAAATATTAAGAAAGGACTCTAACTCATTTCTAAATTTTGTGAAATAAAAATAAATAACATAATAAAAAATTTTTCAGAACTTATTATATTAAAATAAAACTGCTATAAGTTCTGTATTAATTCATATTTAAAATCGACGTTTTGACAAAACTCAACGTCCGTCTTCATCAGGATAAATAATATAAATATCATAACAGTAAATAACAGAACATAGAAAGAAGTTACTAGGTAACAAATAATTAACTAGTTAAATAAAATTTAGCTTCTATTAATTATCCATTAATTAAAAAATCTATAAATTGTATGATCTAGTCTAGATACTTATTTGTTACCTAGTAACTTGTTTTTATGTTCTGTTATTTACTATAATGTAATTTATAGACGAACTTTTTGTTTCGTCGAAATATCGACTTTAAATAAATATTTATACAGAACTTAACTTAACTTAAAGCAGTTTTATTTTAATATAATGAGTTTTGAAAGATTTTTCACTATATTAAAAAAATTAATAATTAAAAAATGATATAATTTCTGTCACGTATTGTAAATATTTTTATTATTACAATGAAAATTCTTTCAAAACTCATTATATTAAATTAAAAAAGCTTTAGAATTAAGTTTTGCACATATTTAATTTAAATTTCGATATACTCTACGTATAGTTTCATCAGGAAAGAAATTATACATTTTTTAAAAATAATTTATAAAAAAATTTAATCTAGTTACGTTACTGAAATAAATTATAGAATAATATAAAATATTTATGCCTTTATATTATATAACTTGTTTAAAAACAAACAAAAAAAACCAGTGAAAATGTCTAGGAAACAAAATTTTATGTAAATGAAACAAAATAAAACATTGGTGTAAAATAAATCAAAATAAAATCTAAATAATTTATAGAACGTCACTTTCAAAAATTGAAAAATAAATCGTCCAAGTAAAAGTCGCCAAAGCTATAAACATTTTCGCGCTGTGAAAAATTTTCCGCATGTTTGTACAAACAAATGGCGGGAAGTAAAGTTTTTTCTCACTGGAAAAACGGTTTTGTAATGTGTATGTGAGTTCGTCATGTATCTTTAAACCCGCAAAAGTCGCGCAAACACGTCCGTAAAAAAACGCTACATAATATATTAAAAAAGTTTTGTTGAAAAGCAAAATTTTTAAAACGACATCGCGCAACGTAACACTTCTCCAAGACAGATAATATATATAGACTTGCGTTTGATAATATTTAGTATCAACATTGCTGTTGTGAGAATGAATATTTTCTTGTAAACTTTAGATTATAACATACGATTGAGTTTGTTTGAAGTTTAAAGTTCAGTGTATTATTATTACTATTACTCATGTTTATAAATAACAAATTTGTATTCAATTATTATTTTATTGATTCATAAAACTTTTTATTAAATAAAACGGATCATTAAAGATCAAATTCTAGAAATTTGTTCAATGTTTGACAACATTTATAAAATGTAACTAATAACCATTTTACAACATGCAACACAATTGCTTTAATGATTAATTATATTTAATAAAAAAAAATATTAAAATTTGGTAACAATTATTGTTTAAAATCTTAATAGCTATATTTCAAAAAGTTTCTACTTTGATGTAAAGTTTTTAAAATTAAAATTGATATAATTAAGTTCAAAAATATTTATATTTTATTTAATTTATTATATTTATTACATTATTATTTATTATATTTTAATATTCTCTTATAATTTTTAACTAACAGTTTAAGATATAAAATAAAAAACGACATTTAAAAGTATTTCAAGTAATGTAAATTATATTTTTTATAATAAATATATCCCTAAAATCTGTATTCGATAATTAATTTTAAAAATCCATCAAAATATTTATAAATAATAGTATTCAATTCATCTAAAATAAATTAATATAAAATATTTATTTTTAACAGATCAGTTTTGATGTTACAAAAAAGCTTAAAAAAACCTTTCTGAAAATCTGCTCAAATTTTGATAAAGCATGAACATTTTCTCTTGATTAACGCATAACATGTAAACATATTGTTAATTTGAAATGTTCGTTTGTTATACTTAATTGTTAATTATTGTATCAACGTTTATTTGGACTAATAGTCCGTTGGTTGTATATTTAAATAAATAAATAAATAAATAACAAAAAACTCTTTAAATTACAATTTACTATCTTTATGCTGTGATTAAATTTTTTAGTTCAAATAGGAATTTAGAAATAGAAAAAATGGTATAAAATATTGTATATCAGTTAAATTCTTGCTAGATTGTACAAAATCTTTTTATTAATATACCACAATATAATGTTTATTCTTCAATTCAAATTTTTCAAGTAAAAATTTTAATATTCTTCTACAGAAAAAATATTTAAATGTAAATATTTTGCACAAATTTTGAGTTTTTTTTTTGAAATAATAAATAATAGAATGATTTTTTTTCATTCATTAGACTTTACTAAACAATTTATTAAACTGTATTAAATTAGTGGAAGCATTATTTCATTTTAAAGAAATTTAACTAATCCATTCCTACAATAAGCTAACCAGTGGTTATATCAGTAAAAAATAAAAAAATATCAAAAAATTAATAGTATTTTTTTTCATTCATTAGACTTTACTAAAAAATTTATCAAACTGTATTTAATTATTTCATTTCGAATAAACTTTAGCCAATCTATTCCGACAATAAACCAACCAATGCGTATATTACAGTAAAAAATAAAAGAAGATCAAAAGGAGACTTACATTCATTGTGATCCTTGGCGGTGACGGTGAGTACCGTATGTTGTATGTCCTCATTTTCGTCCACTTCCGCCTCGTATAGGACCTTGTCGAAATACAGTGGATTGTCATTCTTGTCAGCAATGCCAATTCGAATAAATTTAGTCACTGCAAACACAAGACAAACCCCAACCCCCCCAAAATTAGTTACTTCAAACATATTTTATACCCAGACATTTAGTCATAGGGTTTTAGGTTAACTAGGGTTATGTAAGTACTAAAAGCGAACGACTGAGGTAAAGAGAGAAAAAGAGAGAATTGGAATATCCTTATGTACTAAGAAAGAGAGAAAAAGAGAGAGAGAGAGAGAGTAGGTATACCCAAAGTTTATAGTTATTCGTTTTATTACGATTTAAAGATATTGCATTGTAAGGGATGATAACCCCATGTAAGTTAATCCCTTGTTGAATATAGAATTTACTATGTCAAATGATTGGAATACCTAAAGGTATTTATAATAATAATAATAATAATAATACTTTATTATAGCTGTCAAATATACAAAATATATACATTAGCTAAAGTCAAAAAAAATACATGAATTACATACTATGACATATTAACAGTTATTTGACCTTGACCTTTGTTTTAAATCGTGTATAATATACAGATTATACTACTAATAAATCAATTAGGTGTTTAGTAATTAAATTTAAATAATTTACAAAAAAAAAACTAATGATTTTATACAGTTAAATTATAAAATTTGTATTAAAAAAAACTCCTCCTAGTCGTTTTAATAATAATATTTCACCTAGTTCTATAATCATATTGTTATACACAGGAATGTTAAAAATCTTACATCTTAATTATTTGATTATAACATTTAGACGTTTTGTTCAAATATAAAACTAAAACAAATAGTATATTATATGTAACAATCTATTCCCATATCTTTTGTTTATAAAAAAGTGCTTTTATTTTTTGCTTTAAAATAAATTTTTACTTCTACCTCTTCTCAAATTTTTAAAATTTTGAAAAATTTTTCTAAGCATATTTTAAGTGAAAAAAAAGATTAAAATATTGTTTAAAACATTTTATAACTTCTAGACCAGTGATTAAAAAAATTTGAAAAAAATGAAAAAAACCGCCCATTTTGGAGGTATTTTCGAGAATTTTCGAGGGTGGAGCACTAAAATACCTATCAAAAATAATATTTTTGTGTTAGAATCATAGTTTTACTACTCATATGTCATTTAGTTTTAGGGCACTTTTTACCATCTTATCAGGGGGTACCCTTTCCAAATGTATATAATTATACCAACAATAATATTACAGAACTAAACAAAATTTTACTTATTTATTGAAAATTTCGGACAGCAATAAAATTACATAATTTTTTTTAGAGTCTACCTCTTTTAAAAATATATAAAAACAATAAAAAACTTATTAAAACAAACACTGATTATACAATTTGAAACAAAACTGATGAAGTAATAATGCATAAAAGATGAATTTAAGAACAGCCATTTAAAACAATAAAAATTGATAAAATATTCACGCCTAATCAACCCTTTCACTTTCACCACAATATAAAATACAGCAAATTGTTTTCCACTGTAACACCGGGACCAGAAAATATACCCCACCACCCTCTGAGAAACAATCTACCAGTTTGGTACAGCGCCTTGGGTGCAGACGCAACCAAACCCCTAAGAGATTGGAAAGAACATTGAATAAATTTTCTATTAAAGAGATAAATATTTTGCCCAGTCCTACTTATTTCGTAGCGTCGTTTGGCGACGGACGAAAACCTGCGCTACGCTACCGATAAAAAATGCAATTTATTTTCTTAAAAACGAGAGACCCAAGGAAAATAAGAACCATTTCAGATTAGCTCGTGTATATACCCGGTGGTATAAGCCGTAACGGTTATAAAATTTTTGTGATATCATTAAAGAATTTATAACCACCTCGGTTATCATTTTTAATTTGTTTATTTTTTTTTCGTTCATGCAACCAACAACACTATAACCTTACAAGAAATTGTCACTTAAATATTTCTTATACCCTTCCTGCAGTGGCGTAGCTACTGTAGGGCAAAATGGGGCAGTGCACCAGGGCCCTAGAGTTCAAGGGGCCCTTGCCTATATTCGACGTGATACCCGCGATTTTAATTTTACTTATAAATTCGTATCATATAAGAAACTATAAACAATTCAATGATTTTTTAATTTCGTGCGCCTAAGTTAATATTTTACTTTTAAACGAAATATATTTAAACTTATAATCATTGATATATAGAGAGTAGAAATATAAATTGAGTTTTTAATAAAATATTACCTACAATTAAGACGAACGTATGTCCCAAATTTCCAGGCACAATACCGAATTTTTAGTTCCTGTCCTGATTGTTTACAACTTGTTTTTTGGTCCCGAATTTATAGCATTTGTTCAGTATTACCTCGGAAAATAGTAGTGTGAGAAGTTTAGGTACATATATTTATTGGAGTACCTAGTGTATTATTAAAAATTATTTAAGAAACAGTATGGCACAAGATCGATTGATAATTTTGCTAAAACTAAAGCTCACAAAAAACTGTAATTATTACTTTATATTGTTATTGATGCACTGAGAAAAATAGATATGTGCCGTAGCCATATATATTGCTATTATAGCAATAATGTATCGTACGTATAGTGACAGCAATTTTGATATTTACAGTAGCAAAACAAATATTGCTAATATTTAGCAATATAATATATTTATTGTAGCAATATATATTGCAAAAGAATAGCAATATTAGATCATTGTTTCAAATATCTAAATATATTGTAAAACTAGCAAACTAATATAATTATTGTTACAAGCACTATATAGGTGATTTTACAATCTCATATGGTTACCGTAACTAGCTCATATATTTGCCATAGATATCTAAGATGTCTATAACAACAATATCATATTGTTGATAGAAAATCAAATTTTAGTGGTAAATTTGAAATGATAAATATTTTGGGTATATAATGTAAAATAAAACTCACTAGTTATAAATTTAAATTATTATTTTTTATTAAAGTAGTACAATATAATATTCTTATTCTAAAGTTATACATTTACAATGGTATTACAAAATGCATATAAATTTATATAAACATGTATTAGCATCATATAAAATATTTGAGTTATAAAATCACAAATGCTGAAGTTTAATAAATATAGTATATTTAATATAACATATATAATATTTTATACAAGTTAAGTGTATACTTTAATTGTGCTCCTATCTTAACAAAAATTATGTTATATAAGAATTTCCGTCGGTAGCTAAATATAATAATTTGGGAAAAGGATCAGGCAATTTTTTATAATTTACTACAATATTGTTACTATTAATATGTACCCTGTATGCTTTCTGTATGCTTATGATGTTTTCTGTAAGAGTTGTTACTATTAAAGGTCCTATGACAATATGGTTGAGCACAGTAAAATATACTATTATTTAAAATATTATGTATGTATTTTAAATGAGATATAAGTTCATTAATGCTATGGAATGTTAATTCACATTTAAAACAAAAAAATGTCATAATTATAATAAGTAGAAACGTAAATATATATTATGTGTAATAATTCAAAAAGTAAACAATAATAATAATGATTTATAAAGATTTTAAATCCGCTAGTATAGTCGATATTGCCGGAATACCTGTGTCCCATTCGGTATGAATGTCAAAAATCTCTTTTTGTATAAACATCCATATTAATTTACACTCCATAGGATAGTGTATATTTAAGCAGGAAAATAATTTAAAACATAAATCGACTGCTTTCATTGAAGATTCCACTTTGTATTTTAAATCATTTATATAAATAAAACATGATGTCGTGTTTTGTAAAGAGCCATGGATGACCACAAAAGGCTGTAGGGTACCACCAGTTTTTAATAAATTTAATCGTCTATCAGCGATTTTTTTTTCTAAATCAGCAAAATTCTAAAATAGGATAAAAGAGTATATTTTATAACATAAAACACAATGAAAGTAATATTTACTTGTAAATGAAGAAAAAAGCTTTCTTGAATTTCAATTTTTGATGGTCTGAAAGAATTTTTTTTATTGCGTATTGTAGTTGGTGGAAATAAGTAAGGTAATATTTTTAAAGCTACAACTTCAGTATCTAAAATAAGTACAAAATCAATAAAATAAAGTATGTCATGAGAGGATAATAATAATTTGTGATATACCTCCTCCTTCTATATATTCAATTTGAATATTTTTTTTTTGTGCTAAATTAATTAACTGTTGCGCAATTTGTGGCCATTTTTCATAAAAAACGTTTTCTTTGTTGGGATATGCAGTCTTAAAATCTTGTAAAATCTACAAATTTATAATGCATTATTTTATATTAAATTCTGTTGAACTGAATTTTAAGCAAACCAGACGATATCCCGTGGAGGTGTTTAGTGCTGGAAATAGATGAAAATAATCAGATACAGATGTTTCTTTGTGTAATTGTGAACGATATTGATGTGTTAATAACCAGTATTTATCAACTTGACTTTCTGGCTCAGTGCAAACTTTTAAAAAATTTATGTATTCATCGTCAATACTGCTTTTAGAAACTTTATTATTATCTGGAATGTCTGAAGCTGTAAAATTTAAATTAAAATAAAAATATTATTGAACAAACACTCAAAATTCGATAAACTTGTATATCTATATTTAAGGAAACAGTAAATACCTTTACACTTTTGATCTTTTTTTCCTACATGCAAAAATCTTTTGGCATTTATATATCTAGACCATAACTTTCCTCGAGCTAAAACTCTTGGAGATGTGTCGGTTTTTGCAATGTAAGGTAGGAAATACGTCTCTTTTTTTTCGTTAGAAAATATTTTAACAATTTCTAGAGATGCTTTTTCAAACAAATCGCTAGGAATTCTAAAATAATAAAAAAATAAAGAAACTGAAATATACTTCTTAAAAAAAACAAACCTTCCATTTGTAGTCTGACATAACAACTCATTTACAATTATGTTACAAATTTTTTGACGGTGATTATCATTCAGTTGTAATTTATTATTTAAAGCTGCTTGTCCAGCGACTGTTTGCTTTAATATATATTCAAGGCTCTTAAAAATTTATTAATTAATTATATATAAAATAAATTATAATATAAAATAACAATATTACAATTATACATGTTAATTTTAACCAAAAATGAAAATATAATAAACATATTTTTTTTTTAAATTTTGAATTTTAAAATTGTATTTTTTTATGTTCAAATAATATTTAATGTAACATGTATAATGTAATTTAAAAATTTAATAAATACCGTTGGAAATATAGTGTGTTCACTGCTAATAGTCAATTTTCCTGAAAATATAAATTTATTATTTATCAAAAAATTCGGAAAACCAATTAAGTAAAAATATATACGTTTTTTTGGATTTAAAATATCCGTTTCTTCTACTGAGGATACGTTAATATTATTTGCATTGCCAAGTGCATTAAAAGTATTATTTAAAGGTATTATTGATACCGGTAAATCTCTAATATCTAGAGTAATGTCGTCATCCAACATCATATCACTCCCAAAAGAAGTTTTGGAGCTCCAAGTATCGGTCGAAACATTTTCTACATTAACGAACTAAAAAGATATTAAAAATTTGTTCAATATTCAGTCGAAAATAAATTGAACTCGAAATAATAAGCATAGAAAAACAAATAATAAATAAAATTTAATTATAAAACAAAAAACAAATTATTGATTAAAAAATTCTGTAACACAATATAAAATTAGTTTACCTCTTGATCAGTAATAGTTGTTTCTTGAATATAATTTTTGAATTTATTTAAAAATAGTAGTCGTGGTCCTGCTTTCGAAAATAATTTTTTAATAGTTTCTGTATCTATCAGAGAAAATGCTTCTTCATTTATTTCTTCTTCTGTAATGAAATTTATTCATTTACACATTACTTGGGGCTGGTATTTTCAACAATGTATCAGCGAATAGCTATTTATAATCTATTGTAATATCTTGTACTAATAATATTTTTTCACAAATGTACAAAAAGTCGAAAACAATTTACAAATTTAATGTCATTCAATTGATCAAAATAATTTATTAAAATCGCTCTTCATTTTAATATACTTTTTACTTTGACAAGCAGGTTATATTTAATTGTTCTCAAAAATAACTTTCATTGAATAAGAGTTTGTAAATGCAAACATTTTTATTAAATAAGTATATAATATGTTGAAAATGCATTACCTTCAAATAATGAAATGTAGGATTCAAATCCCCAATCCTTTAACAAATTTTTAACAAAGGTGTCACTCATTTTCAGTTAAAATATGAATAACTTACGTTCTGAAAGTTGGAGATGCACTAAACGCAACTAAACGAAATAACATTTGCACTGGCAATGGCGTTCAATCCGTATACGAGTTACTACAAGTTCGTTCCATGTAGCAATCTAAATATTTGTTACACATATCTAATATATTTATTTTTAAATATACAGATTGTTGGATTATTATTAAATATCTGAATATTCGTCAACAGCAATATGAGATATGTGCACCAAATATATTTTATTGCTATTTTTTTTTTTTTAAATAAAGCTATTTCATAAATATACAGATATTTATAAGAACAATATGAGATTGCTAATAAAATAGCAACATGTGGATTGCTGCTATAGCAATACAAAATAATACAATATTGCTGAAACAACTACAAATATTGCTGTGGTAGCTATATTTTTGTTAGCAATAAAGGTTTAGCAATCTATTTTTCTCAGTGTGGTATTTTAAAATATGTTAAGCTTAATTTTTTTCTTATCTCTACATTTTTTTTTCTAACTATTCATGAATATCTTTGTCAGTATTTCAAAAGTTGCATTTAGACGTTTTTTACTAGTGAAGTGTTTGTTTTATTAGTTATAATCCATTTTCCACTTCTATAAATAATTTTATATACCTTGATGTATTGCAACCTAGAAAACTACTTCTGCTCCTTATTGTATTGTTTTTTTTTTGTTTATTATCGTTTCCTTTATAAAAATATTTATTTTGTATACCCACGGGTATTTTTAAGTTATGCTTTGTAAAAGTATATTGCAGTTATATTGCAAATTATTTTTGTTTTTGATTATTTAGGTATTGAATGGACATACATTAAATAATGAAATATTTTTTTTATATATTTTGTTTTAATTAATTTTTTAATAACCTTTAAAATATATATATATATATATATATATATATATATATATATATATATTTGTTAGAGGGCGCAAGCTATTATTTTGCACCGGGACCCTTAGCGGTCTAGCTACGCCACTGCCTTCCTGTGGAACATTAAAATTTTATATTAAGTTAAAAGTACTCATTTCCTAGTGAATTATTAATGTTACTTTTAATAGTGTATTACGAATTTAATATATAACATTAGATAGATTAATAATTACTTAATAATGATAATTTATTTTTATTTTGTGTAAAAATGTTATTCTAAAACTCTTTTTCAGATAACTTTTTTCCAAACTTTTATGTGAATTATTTTCCATAGCTGTTTATTTTGACTTATACCAAAAGTGATATTAGCAATTTCGGTTAGGATTTTTTGATACTGACAAAACCCGAAAACAAAACGCAAATCTAATTTCATTTTGTATCTATTTTCAACAGTAACTTTCATTGAAGTACCACAGACACTATATAGTACAAAGTCATACAAAAGAAAAATTCTTATTACAATAGATAAAGAATGAACGACGACAAAGCGAAAAAAAAAGAATGCGGTAGAAGAAAATGGAAAACCGGGCGAATTTCCAGTTCAGAGATAGATAAACCAAATTGGTCAAATGTCAGCTAGTGCCGGAATTTATCAAGATAATTCATCTAGAAAAAGAATCGTTATCTTATATCTTATTACAATAAATTTAAAATTTGAAATTTATTATCTGATCTAGAATAACTATCTAATAATCTGTTGTAAAATCAAAATAAAACGGCTTTAGCCGTTTTTGTTTTAAAGATATCAAAATAAAAGTTTATCTAGATAATAGATATAATGAAAAATCTTTCAGATGATTTTCACTTACTTATTTTGTTACCTAGTAATTTGTTTCTTTGTTGTTTACTTACTGTAAATGCAATTTGTATCTATTTTTTCCCTAATGATTAATAAATATTAATACAGAACTACAACTTAAAGCCGTTTTATTTTAATATAAGAAGCTCTGAAAGATTTTTTACTATATTGATATCTTTCATCTCATTTAGATAATAAAAATATACTGTGTATCTTTATCTAGATATATACATTCTTTACCTGTCTATACACTGAATGCCTCACTACAGGCAGAATATCGAGAAATGTTTATGTGGCAAGTGAGATGAACATTTTCCTATTTGGCCGAACGAGTCCAGTTCAATTAACGAATGTAGTCTAACGCGAAATAACTTCGAAGCAATGTGACGTGACACATACAGAGTATTTAGCTGTCTGACCAGTTGTGTGTTATTACTTCTTCTTTTCGTTGTTTCGTCTTGGGGTCTTTCAAAAACAAACTTGCAGGCTACTCAAACGTTTAGAGGAACATTCATCAAATAGGTCATTTCTCACTAAATTGGCTGTGTTTTTGCGCGCGAGTGTGTGGCAGTTGTTTTGGAAGAGTCAGCTGGTTATTTAATATAATAAGAAATTGTAAAGTCTTTCAGAACTCATTATATCGAAATAAAACAGCTTTAGATTGTAGTTCTGTATTAATATTCATTAATAATTGTTGTTTCGACAAAGTAAACGTACGTCTTCATAAAATAAAAAAAGATGTACGTTGAGTTTGTCGAAACGTCAATTAATATTAAATATTAATACAAAGCTACAACCTAAAGCCGTTTAATTTTAAAGTTTTATGTTTCTGTAGGTAGAAAAACTTTTAAAAACGTTAAATTATGTATTCAACATAAATAAAAAATCATTTGTGATTAATTGAAAATGTGTCCTCAAAATTTCGTCAGCTGATTTTAAAATTATACCAAGGATACATTTCTTGAAACATATTGGGTCTTAGAAATTTATTGCTCGTTGTTATACGAAAGTTATACCAACAATACGTAATTTTACATTAAGTATGTGATGCAATTTGCAAAAAATAAACAATTTCACATTCTTATTAAGTAATTTTTACGTGTTTTATTAGATTATTATGAATTATGTTAAAATTACCGAATTTTGAGGTAGAAATACAGAATTATAGTAAAATAAAATTATAGATTTTTTATAGTAAAATTTTACTACTATTCTTCTGTAATTTCGCTATTTATTTTACAGTGGACCTTAAGTATAAATAATTGAAATTATTCCATACAACTTAATTATTCTGAGTTTGTAAATTACATGCAATATTCATCATCGGAAAGATTTAATAGATGTCTAGAAATTTTAATAAATTTAAATAATTTTTTTTTACTTTATTTTGATAACAAAATTAACCATGAATATCAATTTACATTATACAAACATACATATATGAGTTTTTTTGCTGAAAAAAAAACACCGTTAAATAAAAAAAAATATTCGACACGTCATTTACGTTCACGGGGCAACTAAATTTAAAAATTTATTATTCATTTTAAAATCTAATAATGAACACAAAGTGTATTTAGAAGCAGAAGCTAGTTAGGGTATGGTGTTATGCATTTTATACTACAAATACGTTCAGGATCTCAGTGAAAAAGTGACGAATACGCAATTTTAATTACAAAAAAATTCACTAGTAGAATCACATACTATAATCTATTTGAATACTTGTTAAATATTATCTATATTTGAAAACATTCAACGTCTATTCGTCACTGATTATTATTAATCTTTAAACTGCATTAAGTTTAAAACTTGTATTCAACACTATTCCATTGAGGACCTCATATACACAGTAGACGCATATACTGATAAACACAAACAGCGGGTGCAAGCAACATCGTTGACTATTTATGCTTGGTGGGAAACAGAATTTTAGCATGCATTAATTACATAGTCGGAACACGTTTTAGACTACATATACTGTGCATCAGATTTTTCGACAAAATTACCATTTAATATGCTTTAAGCGTGCGAATCTATCCAGATAACTGGAACGACAGGATAAAAATAATACTACACTAATTTTTTTTTTAAATTTTAAAACCAATTAAATTGGAAAATAGTCGACTGGTAATATATAATAAATATTAGGTAGTAATAGACGGAATTCAGACAGTTAGATATTTTTTATCATCTTCTAAACTATTGCTTTCTTCAGGGCTAGCAGAATATTTTTAGTTGATGTTACATGTTATACGCAAATATACATTATTTGATCAAAAAATTAAAAAAATAAAAATTAGCATTGATATATTAAATGCATATCAAAATATCATTTTAATAAATAATATATAATAAAATATATATAACTGACTGAATTCCGTCTATTACTAATTATTTTTTTAACACTAATATGTTCATTATTAATTAATTCAAAATAGAAATATACTTTTGATCTGAAAAATTAGGATTTTATAGTTGAAAATAATAAATAATAGTATATTATAGAAATTTATAAAAAAAAAGATAATATCTTTATTGTAAAGGCATTGATTTAAATAAAATTTATAATCTAGTTACTTATTTTGTTACCTAGTAACTTATTTCTATGTTTTCCTGATGATGTACGCAGATTACGTCAAAACGTCGATTTTTTTAATTAAAATTATGCAAAACTAAATTCTAAAGCCTTTTTATTTTAATATAATGAGTTCTGAAAGATTTGTTATGTTTTATGTCTAATTAAGAGACAAAACACTTTAAATTTAGTTAAAAAAAAACTTTTTAGAACTTATTGCATTAATATTTATTAATAATTCTTTCTGATGAAGACGTGCGTTGAGAATGATAAGTCTCAAACTTGGTTCAAAAACCGTTTTCAAAATTTGTATCATTTTCGGCCAATTTTACCAGAAGAATAAAAAGATTATGTATTTATTACCTTTTAACAAAAAAAAAAAATAAACACAGTAAAATCATTCAGAACTCATTGTAATAAAATAAAACAGTTTTAAATTATAGTTCTGTATTAATATTTATTAATAATCAACGTTTCGACGAACTCAACGTATGTCTGCATCAGTTCGCTGCAACGTCAATTAATAAATATAAATATAGAACTATATAACCTATATAGCTCCACCAAGCAAACAAGTCCATCGGAAAATATGCGAACTAATTTTGACAATTCGTGGCGGTAAAAGTTTAAGCCAATAAAAACAATTTCTGGCGCCGTTGTACATTCCGTAACAAAAGTAAAAGTAGCTAGCAAACTGACAGATTATCGCGTGTTTGTTTTTCTTAATTTTCTCTGCTGTTGCTCATCTTTATAAAAAAAATAAGTCTTTTTTAAGACTTAATCTTATTTGAAATAAGGTAGGCATATATTTTATAGATAATTTAAAGTATTTTTAAAATGAAATTATCGCATAACCTCAAAATATATATTTTATATGTCAAAGTACTATTGGCACTGAGTGTACCTCTAGAATACAGAGACAACAAACCACGGCCTACCCACGAGACTTGTTTGGTTGGCTTGACTATAGCTGTTTTATTTTAAAAAAAGTTAGTTTGTTCACATAATTATAAAAAAAAAATTAAAAGTAAATAATTGAAAATATATATTTCGACATAAGTATATTGACAAAAAATACTAGATAATGCATTATATAACATTAAGTTTTTTTTCCATAAAAGTTTATCTCAAAATATATTTCTAAAAAAGATTAAAACAAAAACATAAAATCAGATATTTCCGTCAATTCGATAAAAGCATAGATATAGAAGAAAATTTTTTGGACAAAACCAATCACAGATAACTTCCTCGAATTTTTTTTCTTTTGTTTTTGCAACGAAACCCCCATATTGTCCGGTTAAATCTAGTAGGCGCGGTATAACCGTGCAGTTTTTTCTCCTTCTTTTATAAAACAAAAGAACAAATGTCGTTTCTTTTATCTGTTTCTACTCAACTTTTTACTTTTGCTCATTAGTAAGGTGCAGATCACTGTTGCTTGGCTTTTTTCGCAAAATAATTAAGAAAAAAAAAACCGAAATTGTTGCATAAAAACTAATAAAACGTTGAGAAGCAAGGAATAGTCGAAGAAAGGATAGAATAGGAAAAACAAAAGAATCACTGCTACCATCTTTTGTTTTCTTTTCGAGTGTATTTGGTATATGTGGTAGTGTGTGTTTGTGTATGTGTGAGTCTGATTCAATATTTACTCGGAAGTAAATCTTCTGATGGATTCCTAGTCGACTTAGTGGAGTAAAGAGTAAAAAGGTTTTTTTTTTTCTATTATAGAATTTTCTTGAAATACGCTTTCCGTTAGTTGTAATCATTATTGGGAACGGAACTAACAGTTAGATAATATCAAAATAAATATACGCTTTAAGCAATTTAACAAATATTTTTATACAAATTAAAATCATCTACTATTGAAAACGATGTTTCATCTAATATAAGTAGAAAACTTAAAATTATATTTAAAAAATCTGTATAACACGTTGACTGCGGCACCGAAAAAGCATGTTTAGAAAATAAGCATGTTACATATCCCCGGTAGGGCTGGGCGATATTGGAATTTCAATATCGATATTTTATATTCAAAAAATATCGATAATATCGATATGTCGAAAAATCGATATATCGATATATCAATTTATCGATATATCGATAAATCGATATATCTATATTATCGATAAATTGATATATCGATATATCGATATTTCGATATATCGATATATCGATATATCGGTATTTCGATATATCGATAATTTTTATTTTTAATATCAATTATCGATATATCGATAAATTATCGATATATCGAGATTTTTTCCCAGCCCTAATGCTTCTGGATAATATAATTTAATTTTTAAAATAGAAATACTAACAGAAAAATTTTAAATTTATAATATGCTAATAACAGTATGGATATGAAATGAAATAATCGCCAAACGTTTTGTTATTTATTTTTAAATAAAGTGAATGAATGAAAATTTTATTTGAAAATAAAAATGATTATCAACATTTTGGAATATTTGATTTAAAAAATAAATAAAACGTTTCATAATTACTTTGACATATCATACTTATACTTGTGAACTAATTATAACAAAAATTTATAGATAGATAATTTTAATTTTATCTGATTTTAAAATACACTTTATTATCAAGCGCAAATAAAAATGATTAATCTTGTATATTAAATGTCGTTATTGTAAACCGTTATATATTTCAATTAAAACCAATCATTTTTATTATGTCTCATCCATATGCGAGATCAAATATTTGTAGCTTACAAAGAGGATATCATCTATCTTAAATATCGATATATCCAAATACCGATATATCGATAATTTTTATTTCTAATATCAATTATCGATATATCGATAAATTATCGATATATCGAGATTTTTTCCCAGCCCTAATCCCCGGGGATATGTACCAAGTCTGTCTCTTACTGCGGTACAGATCCCCGGGGATATGTATGCATGATCAACTTTAATTGCGCCTGGAGTATATAAAAAACTATTTTTAAAACTTTTAGTAGCTTACATCTCTTAAAAATACCACAAACTTATTTACGTTTTTACTTCACGTTATTATTACATAAGAAATTACAGGATACACTAGAAAAAAAGTAAAAATTGATATTGCAAAAAAAAAATTTATTAATTCTCATTATGATCATGATACATACAACAAAATAAAATAATATCCTTTACAATATTTCATTATATAATTTTAGGTATGTTTTTCATTAAAACACGGCAAGCAATAGCCGGGTTGACCATCGCAATCCGCGCAATAACTTGCTATTCTTCTTACTTTTTTATCAGCCTCCCGGCTTGATAAAGTTTTTCGAAATTTTTCGTAACAACCTTTACATGTTCTTCTTTTCTTTCTGCCTGGTCCTTCTGGTCTCACAAAAGTATGTACCCATTTCTTCGGTTGTTGTGCTTCTGGTTCCGTATTTGAAACAACCAGAGATTCTGCTAACTTTCGTCTAAATTCTGTGATACCCATTTTCGTATTGGAAATCATATTATAAACAACCCAACTATTTACCACTGTTGTTCCGAAAAGTATTTCAAACATAACTTTTCTGAAAAGGTAAAACATGACTTACATTGTCACAAAATTGAGTATTTTTGTTGTACCACTTTACACTCCTACGCAATGCTGAGTGATATGACGACATCTGGTCACTTACATCCACGCCTTTCTTTGCCTTATTGTAATCGATAACGCATTTCAATATCATTTACTGTACAGTACCCCGGGGATATGTTCCGATAAATTAACATATAAAGAAAGTTTGGCAAAAAACAATTATAACGCTATTTATTACATCTAAAAATTCCAAAAATTACACCAACTACGTCATTCGTAAAATAGGAAAGTTTCATAAAAAATGCCGCCGTCTGTGTGGAATAACTGATACTGGACCCCGGGGATATGTAACGCAGTCAACGTGATAAGATTCTAGTTTTTTATTAATATTTATTAATAATCGAGATATTCTACGTACTCAACGTATGTCTTAAGCAGGAAAAAAGATACAAATGCTATTTATATCTTTTTTCTTGATGAAGACGTATGTAGAGTACGTAGAGTATGTCAATTTTTAATAAATATAATACAGAACTAAAATCTAAAACCGTTTTATTTCAGTATAATGAGTTCTGAAATATTTTTTACTATGACATGTTGGTATAATTTCTTAAATTATAAAAAACTATAGCTTGCATATTAATATTTGTAATAATTTATCAAAATAACGAGACTTACGATTAGTATATATTTTGTGTAATAATACTAATAAAATATTTTAAGTGTAATTCATTTATTTCAAAATACATCCTTTATAGATAAATTCATAAATTTATGTAATTATACCAACAATAATATTATAGAACTCAACTAATTTTATCTATTTATGGAAAATTCCTAACTACAAATTTATTGAAGTTCTGTAAATTTACTAAAAGAGACTTTACTAAAAAACTGTAATATTATATACATATGTACTTTTCCATCAATTATGTAAAATTACAGTAGTTGAGTAATTATATCTAGAAATACTGTGCATCATAGTGTCTCATGGTTTGTAGGTAAAATTACATTTTTTTTTTAAGTGTTGTATAAAATATGCACTTACTTTTTATTCTGTGTATAAAAAATGCGGATTGATATTCCCCGTTCAACTTAAATGTATCCACTTTTTATTGTAATGCGATTATTTAAAGTTCCTACACATTATTAATAATAAATTATTGTCAATTATAATTAATAAAATCAATCACTGAAATATGATACAAGCTATGCGAAAATAACAAGCCTAAATCACCTTCTTTCAAGAGAAATCCACAATTGTCAATATAGTCAATATGCACTTATTATTAATAAATAAAATTAATAACAAACACCAATAATCCGTATTTGCATCTATTCACAACGAAATCAGCCCATACACTGACTATTAAAAACAGAAATACAAGTCTAGACCACTAATTGAAACAGGAATTTATCAATTATATTCCTTAATAAACTTGTTTGTTTATATTTAAGGTGGTAATTTTTTTTTCAGAATTCATTATATTATTATAATAAAACTATAATATATTATATACAACTATAATATATTATATACAACTATAATGTATTATATTTTAACACTTATTTCTTGTCCTTATTTGAATAACTTACTTACATGTCTATTCTGTATTTTTAAAGGTTAAAAAAATGAAGTTAAAAATGTTGGTTAAAAGTAAAGTATTAACCAACAGGTTAAAATTTAAACCCAGTTTTCTATTCTGTATCTCAAAATATTAACCAGCCGTTTAAAAGGTATATTTTAACTCTGCAGTTAAATCTTTATAGAGAAGTTAGCTACAAATATTAAAAATTTGTTGCTGTATAAGCTGTGCTTGTCAAAAAATTACATATTTTTGTGTATATTATATTAATTTTTATATATTTACATTTTAATTTGTGCAATAAGTATTATCATGACCGAGGAACGTAAGTAACATATAATATAATAATACTCAAAAATATTTGAGATTTTATATTTTTCCCAAAATTTCACAAGATTGTTCAAGGTCTATTACTATAATTGCTTATCGCATTATTGTATAGATGGCGTTGGTGGTATTTATTACCTCTCTTTGCTATCGCTTCAAAGTACTTGCCATAAAAGACAGCCAGAATAAACATCGGTACCAGTTGCTTTGACTTTCAGCAACTGAACAAAACACCGTACTGATGAGGTCCTAAAGACCGAAACACGTGTCCACGGTTTAAACTGGCCAGTCATTGATGCATAGCCTAACAAGCCGATTCAATGACTGAGTATCTTGTGAAATTTTGGGAAAAATACAAAATCTCAAATATTTTTGAGTATTATTATATTAAATTTCACAATGACAATACGAACATTTATTTGTTCAAGGTCTATTAACATATAATATTTTTATTTTTGTCATATATTTAAAAAAATATATTATTTTTGTAAGAGGTTATGTTTACATTTCACATACAGAATTGATATCAAGCAAATTTGTCAAAAAGTATTTATTTTATACCGAAACGACCAGTAATAAATAATACTCCTAGCACTGCATTAGTAAATAGTTTGGATGAACAAACGAAAGCCATGAATAATTTGGCAAATTCTAGCAATTTGCTAGCAATAGCTATGGAAGAAATAGCCGAAAAAATTAATAAAATGTAAAATAATTAAGTCATTTTATTTATTTTTGTTTTTTGTTAAAATGCCAAAGATTTGTTAACAGAATGTTTTGTTTTTTAAATTGATTTATATATTTTAAGAAATATTTACTATTAAAAATTGAAATAATGTAATAAATATTAATTATTAATACAAAAATTAAAAATTAATTTGATTATTCTTTAATAATATAAAAATATAATCATTATATTTTTCAGTAGCATTCTTTAGTTCATTTCCACAATGACATTATTTCTTACTCTTTGTCCCGCATATCCCGCAGCCAAGGTTAATTTACTTTTATATAGTATATAACAATTTTAGGTGTTTATAAAGAAACAAAAAAGTTTTAATTGCTGGTTTAAATGTTAACACCACCTTCAGATATGACGTTAAAATTTGCCATTTAACCTATCGACTTAACCGACATGTGGTTAAAATTTTAACACTTTTGTCTTACAGAATAGCAAAATTTCTGATATGATGGTTAAAAATTTTTAACCGTAACCTTGACGTTAATTTTTAACTTTCGAAGATACAGAATAGACCTGTTAGTAAGTTATTCAAATAAGGACAAGAAATAAGTGTTAAAATATTATTAAAATGAATAACGGGAATATAAAATACATCAATAATATTATAATATATTATATTATAATAAAACTTTAGGTTAAAGTTCTGTATTAAATTTATTTATAATTGATGTTTCGACGAACTCATCAAAAACTAAAATGCATAAATTTTAAATTAATGGAAACCAATTTTTATTTAAATCGAACTAATGTATGTAATTATACTTAGAAATACGGGACACCATAATATCTAATGTTTTTTTTTAGAGTGTACAATAAGGGAAAGCATGTTGTTGATAGAAAACTATTGCCCCGGTACCAAGATGGTTCTTTAATTAACTTATCACGGGGAAACTGTTTAAGTTTCGTATCAAAAACACATGTTTGTTTCGGGGTTAGGTCTTTATCGCTAGAGTTTCTTCGGCAATTGGGATTGGGTACTTGTGGTAGAAAGGGGAAGGGGGTGAAGAATAAGGTACATACAGGATGAAAATTTGGAAAGTTGTGGGTACGCGTTAAGGAAACCACGAAGCGCGCACTTCCCTGTCTACACTTGAACTCCCGGCTACTGACATTTAGATAAATTGCTCGCCCAGCCACCAACTTTATTTTGATAATGTCATCGAGTGCCTGATAAGGACCCATTAATCATTTGCGGGTTCTAATGAGTAAACCACTGGGAAAGTGGAATTTAAATATCGTCTCACTTAATCTTGGAAATGGTGGGTGCTGCTTGCAAAACACATTGTGTTAATTATACTAGACGATTTTTAGAACTTGTGTTTGATATCCGATTATTGTTTCTTATTTCATAAGTTAGTTTATTTTGTTTCGTCGCGAGATATAATCTTGTTCTCATTTCCTTTGTTTTCATATTTCTGCAGTTTAATTATTATTGTTTTATAAATGTAAAGAAATTTAGTAGATAAATCAACCACAGCATATCAGCCCAGAAAATTGTACAAATTCCATAAAAAAAACATAGTAAGAAAACTTTCAGAATTTATTATATGTATAAAATAAAACTGCTTCAGGTCGCTCGTCTTCATCAGGAAAACTAATGTATCGAAACATTGATTATAAATAAATTTTAATACAGAGCTTGAACCTAAAGCAGTTTTATTCAAACAAAGTTAACTTTTTTAAACAGTTTAATTTTATTTACATGTAATATATTAACACTCGTATTTATACATTTTTTTATGAAATAAATATGAGATTATGTAAAATGGTTATATAAGTTACTGTTTAGAAAAGTTGATAAACATTATACACAATCCTAAAATTCGTTATTTAATAATCTACGTAATATACTAAAAAGTTTTATGAATGCAAGGGGTAAGACATATGTTTCGATATAATACTCTACGTATATCGTCATCAGGAAAAAAATAATACACAAAATAGAATATGATTGCTTGGTTTTTAGCTCTGCCTCTGCTACAACACAATACAGATCTCTTTCAGGTGTTCATAACATAATATATCATTATTTTCTAATTGTTATAATATAATTTTCATTGTAGTCAAATACCAAAAGCACTGATGTGTAATATTTTATAACATAACTTCATTGCTTATTCTTCTATTCGATGTCAAATGAATGATTGTGTTTCCGCAGAGAGAAAGGCCACAAATTGAATTTAGTGACCTGTAACCCAGGGCAACAATCAAGGTGAACTTTTTTTCTTCACATTCAATTTTACCTCTGTTGTCGTTTCATTCTCAAATCATAATGTTTAGTATATATGTATATAAACTAACATACATACATCATTGCGATATATATAGCGTATATCAAGATAAAATATATATTTGATTTATAATTCATACGTTGATATATGATAGTAAGTGTTAAATTAAAAAATTGGTATTTTTAAAGAACCGACAAATCACTTTGACATTATATAAAACATATGCTTCCTGAGAAACAACAATTTTTAAAATTTTATATTTTATTTATTATGAACAAAAAATCAAATTTTTTAATAATTTTAACAAATAGTTTTTCTTTAAAATTACGAAATATAATTTTAATTTTATATTTTCAAATATAACCTAAAAAGACACCACATGTACAACAATATTGGCAGCTAATCTGGCAGGTAAATAAAAAGTATATAAGTTAAGAATCTACATGGAAGAAACATGAAAATTTAAATAATTCAAACAGTTTGAATCATCAACTAAGCCGTTAATTAATTTATATAGATAACAGCTGAAATTGTTTCTGTTATATATATATATATATATATATATATATATATATATATATATATATATATATATTTACAAACATACATCATATATAATATATTGAATTTTTTAACTTGTGTTATTTCGTTAAAAATTTTTAATTAAATTTAACCCTTATATCGTACCTTATTTAGAAGCCGATGTTGTATTAATTTTAATTTCTCTGTCACTTTTTAACGATCTCTTTCTATCACTTTTGCCTCACAATTTAATTTATTTCATTTTTTCAATGTAAAAAACTTTTTACATACACTTTCATTAAATCAACTTTTAATACAACCCGGATATAGACATATGTGTACTGGTGCGTCTACATGTTTTAAATGCGATTATTTTTGATGTGAAGTTTTGAATATTATTATTCAGATGTTTTTGTAAAGTTACAAACTGAATAAACATCGTTATTTCTCTTATATTTGGAAATACATATAATTTTGTTTGCTGTTTGTTATTTTTATTTTTTTCTAAAATAACAAGCAATTTTGATATTGACTCCCTTTGTTAAGCATATTATTGTATATTTTTTATACTATATTAAGGCCCATTTAAATTACTGAACACGAAATTAGTGAAATATTTCGAAAAGTATATTTTTGAGGACTATTGTAAAATCTTCATAAAAGTGCAGATACAAAATATAGTAAAAAATCTTTCAGAACTCATTTTATTAAAATAAAACGGCTTTAGGTTATAGTTCTGTATTAATATTTATTAATAATCGCCGTTTCGATGAACTCAACGTACGCCTTCATCAGAAAAAAAAATACAAATAATATTTACAGTAAATAAACAGAACATACAATCAAGTTACTAGGTAACAAAATAAGTAACTAGATCATAAAATATATTAATTTTTAATTAAAGGAGATATTCACTTCAAATTTTAATTTTGTCTTCAATGTGCCTCCAATTTTAATAAAAGTTTTGAATATTGCATCATTCTGGTGAACAGACTAATAAACCTAAAAAAAAAACCTCAGTAAATCCAACGCCGCCTATGTAATTCCAAGGAGAGGCGGACCATATCGTTAGGACACAGATCCCAATAGAGGCCGGGCTCCCTAAGTGGCTACTTCAGTTCTCTCGGACTATATTTTTTTTACGATTTCCGGTTGGGAAAACCTAAAGACCCGGTAACTTTCAAAATCCCTTAGCACCAAACCGTTGCGTTCTTGTGCATTAATAAATACATCACTATATCCGAAATATCCGTTTGCAATTTTATTTCGCTTGCAATTCTGGTCTGGTTGGAATCAAACATAGTAAAAAAAAGATAAAGGTGAAAAAAAATCGAAATAAATCAATATTAAAATGATGCGAAATGAATGAAACGTTATTTTGTTATACGTAGAACGAAATTATTTTTATGCTAAATTTATGATGCGGAATTCAATTGGGAAATATAGCGAATGTTGATTTTTGTTATAGATAATATGAGAACCATAGTAGAATACTGACGAATACGTCACCTTGACAAATTAAAATTGTTTATAAGTAAAAAAAATTCATTAATTTCTTCATATGCATATATTAAAAAAAAAATTTTTTTACTAATTTAAATTTCCTAATTATTTATTATCTAGATACATTTTTGTGTTAATATCTATTATCTCAGCTAGATAATTTAAAAAATATTGCATATTTTATCTAGATTTTTTTTCTTTATCAATACTGGTCAATATTTTTAGTTTTTTTTTTTTGTAAAAGTAATCTTTAATAAGTTTGAACTTTACATTACTTGCAAATTTCATGAAAAATGCAAAATGGATTCTCACAAAAGGTTTTTTTTTTAAATGGATGTAGCGAAAGTGTTCAGCAGCAATATCCAGAAACTAATAAAGTAGCTTATTCGCTACTATTCCACTAGGGTCCTAATATATCGAAAGCGATATGAATGTTTTCCAATCAGTAAAATTGTTCAGTATCACGTTTTTGTCAATATTTTCTTTTTGCTATTTCCCCCCATTCCAGATGGAAAAGCTAATTTAGATATTGAATTTTTGACATGACTCATTAAATTTTGAGTAATATCACTAGTTTTAATTCATTCAGCCAATGTAAATTTTATCATTTTTAAACACTATTTTTAATTTATATATTTATACATTTATTTAGTTTAAAAATTTATTATTCTCACAAACTGGCAGCTTATAAATAGGATATCTATGCAATGAAAAAAATCTACGTTTTTACTATTAATTCAAAAGTAAACATACCCGAAAATTGAAGATGAATAATATCTTTTAATATGAAAAAAAAAACATAGTGTTTTTTACTTGTCGCAAGCGTTAGGTTATAACTTATAACAGCACTGTAATCTTGTTGGTTGCTATGGTAACTTGTCAAAGTTTTGTACATTCAATTTATGTGATATATCAACAACAACTATAAGTATGTATAAAAACATGATTGTGCGAGAAAATATTTGAACCTCGGTGCAAAAACGGCTTTCAAAGTTAGCCAAAAGAAATATAAAAAAAAGTTTTTATAAGCATAAAAAAGATCTTTCTTTGATCGACTTTATAAAGATTGATTTTGAGCACGTGCGAGAAATATTTCATAAAAAAAAAATTGTACAAAAGATTTTCTTTTCTTATTTTACTTACAACTAAACTCCATTTCAAACTTTATTATTTTAGTTTAAAATTGTACTTTAATAACGGATTAGTATTAAATTCGCATTAAAGTAGCAAACGGGAAAATTGTATATTTCTTGTAATAAAATATTTCTTTCCTCGTTTTGGAGGAAAAAGATTAAAACTGTGATTTATTACTTCCAAAAAACTTTATGGTAAACATTGCAATTATTATTAATTTTTGTAAAAATCAAAGTCTAAATAAAGATTAAAGGTATCTTAAATATCAAAACTGTCTACAACCGTTTATTTCGTTGCATTTATTAAAATCTGAAGAATAACTGAGAAAGATGATTGCTAGAATTAATGTAAGGATATGAATCTTGCGTCGAATGTTGATAAGTGCTTGTTTTTAAGAAAAATGACTTGACGAATGATTGTAATGCATCTGTTGATGGTGCACGTTTAGAGCAGATAGATGAGTAGATGTGTATTTGAGTAGATTATTATCTTTAATCGTGAAATTTAAAGAAGAGGTAATGCTGGTTGTAAGGTTTGAGTGCATTGGGTACTTTTTATTAGAAATGTAAATGTTTCCAAAGAAGCACGTTAATGTATGGAATGTTGGAATTGGCTGCAAAACGTAAAAGAAAAATGACTGCTGTAAAAATGATATTTTTACGTGGAGTAGGAATTGTCAATAGAAGGAATCGGGTACAAAAGAGATTAGTGTATGATTAGTATGAAATTGAAAAAAAATGTTGTTCTAAAAGTTGTGAATTATTTAGAAGGTATACCTGGTCATACGATAAGTAGATGGTGTGGTATGATTGAGTGTTTTGTCTAAACAAAAGTTTTCAAAAAATTTTGAATAAAAATTATCTAAAATAAAATAACTTAGGATTACGTTCTGTTATAATTTTTATAACTACTTTGCCACCTATTAACTTGTTTCCATGTTTTGCTTGTTTATTATTTATATCATTTGTATATTGTACATTTTTTCTAATGAAGACATACGTAGAGTATATCAAAACTTTAATATTTAAATAAAATATATACAGAACTTAATCCTAAAGAAATGAGACTGCTTCAGATTTAAGTTTTGTAAAACTGATACAAATGACATTTGTATGAGTTTTCATGATGAAGATGGACGTTGAGTTCGTCGAAACGTCGATTATTAATAAATATTAATATAGAACTTAAACCTAAAACAGTTTTATTTTATATAATAAATTCTGAAAGATTTTTTACTATATTAATCCTAAAACTTTTTTATTTCCATGCAGTGATTTTATCTAATCTTTTTAGAATATTATTTAAGTAATAATTATTTAGTTGGCTATATTGTATTGGGTAAAATCATATCATACTCACTTCTAATTAATTTATTTATGGACTTATAATGAATTTATTATTTTCTTTAAAATTTATAATAGTATATTATTTAATGAGCAAATAATGGCACCTATAATGTACGAGGATGTTGTTTAGTCCACGAGCGTAGCGAGGGGAATAAAACATCCGAGTACATTGTAGGCATTATTTGCAAGTCAAATACTCTACTTTATCTACAACTGCTTATATATTTTTAATATTGTACTTACTTATTCAAATCTATGATGTTTATCGGCTAAATACAACTGTCATTTCATTACTTACGAGTCCACCATTTTGACTGAGTGAACTGTTTATAAACAGACTATGCCAGCCATCTGGCGGAGAGATATTTAGTTTGTTGATGTTGCCTAGCAACAAAGCGTATCAAGTTAATAATGATCGTTTCTTTATTTCCCAAGGGTTAATAATGACTAATATTTTATTAACCTTGGTTAATAAAGACTAGTATTTTATTTCTCTTGGGCTATAAAGACTAATATTATTTATCTGATTTTATATATATAATGACCATATAACATAGCAGTTGTAGATAAAAATATTTACATTAAAAAAGAAAAGTTTTTTTTAGTGGTTTACAGTATTGTCATAATTAAAATAAATTGTAGTACCCTTAACGTATAATTACAAGTCATAAACAAAACACGGTAACGTGCATCTTGGAAAATGTCATGAATCTTCTTAATTATAAGTACCCCATGACGGGACTAAACTAACTCATTTCCTGCTCGAAATTCTCAACTGCGCAAACTCATATGCGCTTATATACACATTTATTCGTCCCCCCTCAGCCCTATAAAACTTTACAACATGCTAACGTAACCGTAAAGCAAGCTAAGACTTATGCTAACGTACAATTTGTCCTTTTAGTCAAGGTTGGCTTTGCATTTTAGCCCCCTAGCAATACAAACACATATACATAGACAAATATTCCATGCCATATTCCACACTTAGAATTAGTAGAAACATTACCGAAACTTCGGTCACTGTTATTATATCTAGACTGAAAGTTGTAAACTTAGTGATACAGTTAGACAACTTACAAGTTTGGAATGTACTCTGCATTTTTTGTCTTTGTGAGTATACTAAGTAGATTATATCAACTAAATATAGTAAAGATACAAGTTTAATGAATTTTTCAAATACAATAACTGGTATAAAATTTTAAAATCGTTTTTAACTAATACCAAAGAAAATATAATATGTAAATAATTTTTTTTTTTTTCTAAAAAGAAAAAAAAAATAGGTAATAAAATCCTAGAAACTCTTGAATTTCTGTCGATTAAGTTTCTAGTTAAAAAACTAAGAGTGAGGTGTGTGTTTTCGCTATTTTATCTACCAAACATATGTATCTCTCGCATTTCCTAGTTTATAAGTATTTAGTATTAAGTATTTAGTACAAGAACTGTCTCTTTTCTATAACGCAATTGTCATAAAACCCGAACTAAACAGAAAAATCTTTCAGAACTCATTATGTTAAAATAAAACTGCTTTCGGTTAAAGTTCTGTATTAATATTTATTTAAAATGTTTCAACGAAACTCAACGTTCGTCTTCATCAAGATAAATGATACAAATGACATTACAGTAAATAACAGAACATAGAAACAAGTTACTAGGTAACAAATAAGTAACTAGATTATAAAATTTATAGATTTTTAATTAATGAAAGCTAAATTTTATTTAACTCAGTGCCTTCACTGAGTTAAATAAAATTCCCTTAATTAAAAATTTATAAATTTTATGATCTAGTTACTTGTATCTATCTTCTGTAGTATTTTAAAAAAAATTTCGAAGAACATAAAATATACAAACTATCATTTTTACCTTACATATCTTGTATTAAATTCGACCAAAATTTTCAAAAAATACTAGTAATTTTTGTAGAAATAATCTTGTAATATAATTACATATTTTACATTATAATCTATAATTTATATTATGAACAATAACTCTTACACAAAACCAGTCATGAATGATTTAGCTATCAAAACAGGAAACTTTGAATGAAGTATGTAAATTTTCCACGCATCGATTTTTAAGTTATTGTATTTTATGTATTTACGCCACATACGAGTATATACTGCAAATCCCGCATATACTAAAATGTCATTGTTTCCATATTCCATAAATATAATATATATTAGCATACATTAGCGCACCTAAGTTTTATTTATGTTGTTATTGTTAATCCATCGCTTAAATAACATATTAGAACCTCAATGGAATAATGATGAATACGACACATTGATCAAAATTGAACATTGATTTGGTTTCCTCTATAGTCATTTTATACATAAATTATAATTAGTACAAAAAATTCTCAAATATTACTTTTAGAACAGATAAAGTACATTTACAGCAGGAAACAAATCATAAAATATTGCTAAGTACACTGTAAAAAACGTTTGTGAATTTATCTATTTTTTCATAGTAAATATCATATAATTTTCTCTGTAATGCAAATTTCATAAAACTATTATGGAATTAAAATATTATATAAAATAAAATAGTAGATTTACATATTTTTTGTATATTTTCACGAAAGTTTATGTAAATTTGTGCTGCAACAGATAATATTATGTATTTTTCCATATTATTGTGCTATTATAATCATATTATTTTTGTTACCCTTGGATTTGGCTTTAAATCCGTGAATCAGAGACGAATTAAAAACTAGTATAATTTTATTGTACAAATTACTGCATAATATGGTTTTAGCTTACTTGAAAAACTTAATTTTTCAGTTTCAAGACTTTCGTTTCATTCTACTAGAACGTTTTATTGTGATTCTTCTAGAACAAATATTTTATATAACGCACCAATCTGCAGAAATTTTAACAATTGTTTATCTGATTTTGATAT
The DNA here is from genome assembly GCA_963966155.1 of Clivina fossor. Classification (NCBI taxonomy): domain Eukaryota; kingdom Metazoa; phylum Arthropoda; class Insecta; order Coleoptera; family Carabidae; genus Clivina; species Clivina fossor. The sequence continues at coordinate 4,265,367 of OZ014552.1, read as the reverse complement.
TTTTCATAAAAATTTACATTCTCTAATTAGTAGCTGAAATAATGAAGTTAGTCATAATAATATATTTGTAAATGTATAAATATTATTACATATTAACTAATTGGTCATTTATATATATATATATATATCTTGTCATGTAATTGGTTGTATAACTGTTGTGGCAATATATTATATATTTGAAAACGTTTACTGGTTGCTGGTCTAATCTTTAAACGATATTAACCCAAAACTCACAAAGTAGCGTATTTGTTCGTCATTGGTATTAGAATAACCGAATTGAAAATACGTTGTCCGTCATGGTCTCATGCACAATGTGTGTTGCAAATTTCAAATGCATATTTGTAATATGACGTGTGACTAGTATATACTTTGTATTCTGGTAACCAAAATTTCATGAGTTGCGTTAGAGCTGTCAATTTTCTACCATAAATGTTCGTTACAATTTGACGTATGTTATACATATGTATATAGGTTAATTTATGCTTCAATTATACTATAGCTAGCACACTAACCCTGGTTACATTCAAACAAGTTTATAGTAATATTTTGATTGAAACCACAAATTTATTGATAGTACTCGTAACAAAATTCAATTGTATTCAGTTCATATTAAAAAATATAACAAAGTATAATTTTTTCCGGATTTACATTTCAGGTACGTCAAAAATTAAAAATATAGGACAATTTTTATTTATTAAATAAACAATGACTGTATATTTATTTGCATATTTTATGTTATGTTATGAAAAATATATAAATTTATAATGAACAAAAGCTAAATTTTATTTAAATCAGTCACATTGAAGAATATTTTTATAAATATGCATCTATTTCTGACAACATTATTAATATCTTTCTAACTAAGAACTATTATTTAGTTATTGTAAAAAAAAAACTTGGAAACTTTTTGTTAATCACCCAGAGTAAATTTATCTCAATGACATAGAGATGACAATATCAATATTAGTATACAAATATAATAAAAAAGAACAGTAATATTTTTAGTGTTTTTCTTATAGAACAGTTGGCATTAATGCATCTTCGCCATCCAAATCTAATAAAAACTTTATAATTTGTCACCGACAAATAATATCGCATCGATTGTCGAATAAACCAAACGATATTATAAATTTTTGAAAGTTTGACAGAATGAAACTAGAAAATTTATAACCCACTCTAAAAAAAAATATGTGATTTTACCTACAAATCATCAGTATTTCTAGGTATAATTACTCAACTGCTGTAATTTTAACATAATTGTTTAAAAATACAAAATATCAAAACTATTACAAACATTATGTAATATGGCATTACCAACGGAATCAAAAAGTACATATGTATGGAATTTTATAGTTATTTTTAGTAAAGTTTCTTTTAATAAATTTGCAGAACTTCAGTAAATTTGCTACCGGGAATTTTCCATAAATAGGTAAAATTTGTTTAGTTCTGTAATATTATTGTTGCTATAATTACATACATTTTTAAATTCACAGATGTATTTTGATATGAATGAATTACACTTAAAATATTTTATTATTATTGTTACACAAAATATGTACTAAGTCTCAGTATGTCGATGAATTATTAGAATATAAAAGCTGTAATATTACATAATTTAAGAAGTTTTATCAACTATATGTAATTCTACATTGAATATATGATGAAATTTTCAGAAAGTAAGCAATTTTACATACTTATTACATAATTCTTACTTGCTTTATGTCATTATTATAAATTATGTAAAAATTGCAGAATTTTGAGGTAGAAATATCGAATATTTATGGTAAAATAAAATTACAGTTTTGTTATAGTAAAATTTTATTGCTATTTTTCTGTAATTTCGCAAAAAAAATTATTTTTTTTTTACAGTGTATCTACTAGTAAAAAAATCTCAATTATAATCAAGGCGTATTCGTCTCTATTTTATATAAAAACCTCATATGATGGTTGGATAACAAAAAATTAAGTCGTTACGAACAAACAACAGTAGATAGATCCATAATGGTGGTCCATTTTAATAGTTTAATAAATTTAATCGTCTTTACAAACAGAGGGTATATTATTTGAATTCTTGGCCACATATTTGTAGAATGTATTATGGGACAATGTTTGGGCCCTATAGCATCGAATTCCCTGAATAATAATGTGTCAGTTTACTCGTACTCATCCCTGAACACGAATTTGTAGGTTAGGAATGTGTGTGGAAATTAATTAAGATATTATTCACTTTCTACAATTATGCTACGTTTTTTCTTTCTTTCCGAAAATGGTCAATTATGAGAGGTATCACAAGAATGTTTTGCATTTCAAGTAGTTCAATATTTCGTATTAACATTTACGTAAAAAAATTATTATCGTATCAAAGCCTGTTACAAATTAAAATTGTTAGATTGTTTTTTTTTTCTTTTTCGAAATACTTCTCTGTTATAATATTCATAGAAAACATACAAGTATTTGGATCTGTACTAAAGTTGATTAAGGTCCCATTCGATTGCAAGTGCCCGAAAGAAACCGTAACCAAGTACACCATGAACGGTGAACTTTGCACACTAACCAATACAATAACCAGTTAACCAATAACAAGTTACCAATAAAACACACATGGTCGCTTATGTGATATTGCAAACAAAACATAGAAACAAGTTACTAGGTAACTTTTTTCTGTGTTCTGTTTATTTACTGTATATATCATTTGTATTATTTTTCCTGATGAAGATATATGGTGAGTACGTCGAAACGTCTATTATTAATAAAAATTAATACAGAACCACAACCTAAAGGTCATTTTGTTTTAATTGTTTTTCAATTAATCCACTTTTATAATGCAATATTTCGCCAGAATAAAATATTTTCCAAGCTTTCTATCTTTTTGCATTTTTAACATAAATGTTCAAAAAATAGTGAAATAAAATACAGTTTTTTAATAATTGTAGAAAAAACATATTTACTAACTTATTAGTAATACATTACTTGTTTACAAAATAACCAATAAATTGTAGGGAGACATTATTGGTTTTCACTAAAAGTTTGCTAATCAAAAACCGAATAAAAGATTATCGAATAATAAATTTTACTTGTAATTCAAATGAGCACTGAAAATATATGCGTACGTCAATTTCAATTTTCGTATCATCTAACGCAAAAAAAGGAAAATACAAATGTTGAACGGGCTTGAAAAATTGTAATTTTGCAATAATTGGATTAACGTTAATTTTAATTGGTACGACATGCTTTAGAGCAGTGTTACCCAAACCAAGTATTCTGTGATAAATTATGAAAATTAACGATTTTAAATGCTGCGATCAATTCAAATATTTGAGAATAAATGTTTGGTTTTTTCTTAATGTTTTTTTTCATTTATTATTTATATCTATAATTATTCTATGAGTATTCCGTTAAAATTTTAAGATTTGCCAAATGTTCCGTCACAAGAAAATTTGGGAATCACTGCTTTACAATATACGCAAACGGGACAAAGTTGTTTTTCAGAAAATCTGGGATAAAAAAATCATTTTCCCGAAATCAAATAGCATAATTCCACGTTTGAAAAATACGACAATTACATCAGAATGTTTTTACAAACTTCCATGGCCATAATAGTAAAGACCCCTGCCCCCAAACGATCATCACTTTTTTATTTCCCTATGGTACAGTAAATTTACGAATAAACGCGAGATATATTTTGACCTCAAATAAATCAAGTTACCTACGATTATGTTAAATTTAAAAAAATAATGAAAACTTGATAAATTTATTCAAATTTTTACTGCTCGCTTTGACTGCACAATATTTAAGGGCGCTCATTAAAAAGAGCACCGAAAATTATCTATTAAATAGAATACCAAATAAATACTCGTATGTTTTAAAGAATTTTGAAACTAAACATTTTTAAATTATAAATATGCAGTCTTCATACATACATAACAATCACACCATGTATCAAAAAGAATAAGGCACAAACTGTTTCCACTATTTCAAAATCAGTTTCCTCCAAACATCCCTATCCAGACAAGCAACTTTAGCTTCATCCACATTCATAATTCCTCTCGTAGATGCTCTTCTATTCTTACTACTTGAAAACTTTCGTTCACGCAAAACACTCAATCATATCACTTCAACTAGTCCTCGGACATCCACGCAAATGTATAGCTTCAAAATCATTCAAACAAATTATTTTAACTAAACGTTCATTAGACATTCGCTCAAAACATTTTTTTTAATCTCGCTCTCATCATACACTAATCTATTTTGTACCGGATCCTTCCTAGTTATACCACATACTCCACGTAAAAATCTCATTTCCACAGCAATTATTTTTCTTTTATGCTTTTGCAGCCAAACACAACGTAGGCACCAAAACAGCATTGTACATACAGCATTTACATTTCTAGCAAAAGTATTAATAAATAACAATAAAGTCAAGTCAAACAGTTGCAAACTTTTTACATGTATGGCTTCGAAAAAAATGTGTCATAATATTTTTGTAACATAATGACTAGATGTAATTATGTTTGGTAGAATTAAAATTACAAACGTGTTTCGCATTTTTAATTCACAAGAAAAGTAATGGGAAACGAGAAAAAGTTTTCCTGTCGAAATCCTTAATTTATTTACGTTTCAAATTCTTAATTAATTCCTTTTGGGTTGTTGTGCCCTTATTACTAAAACAAAATCATGTCCCTTTGTTTTATTCTAAAGAGCTTTTCTTCCACCTTAAAGAGGCTACTTTTACAATCTTAGTTTTTTTTGAGAAAAGTAAAAATTTTCGCTGAATAAATTAAACAATTTACTTCTTGAATACAAACTTTTTAAAAATCAGTAGAAAGTTTTTAGTTGGTTGTACGAGATGTATTTTTTTATTGAAAGTTGATATTAAATACAGAAAAAGTCAAATAAAACTTTTGTATGAAATTAATACAGAAAACTTTTTATTTCTTTTTTTTTAATTGGTTTATTAATATTTTGAAAGGAAGCAATTGAATAATAATTAATTATAATTTTACACATTTTGATTTGAGGAAAAACTTTTTTAATTAGAGTTTTTAACTTGTTAAAAATAATCATTTGCTTTATTTTTATAAGACAGGTGAATTAAAATTGTATTACCATAGTAAAAAATCGTTCAGAACTCATTACATAGAATAAAACGGCTATAGGTTTAAGTTGATAAAATGATACAAATAACATTTGTAGTAAAAAGCAGAACATAGAAACAAGTTACTAGGTAACAAATAAGTAAATAGATCATAAAAAATTTATAAATTTTTAATTAATGGAAGCCAAATTTTATTTAAAAAAGAAAAAGATAACAATATAAATGATCTAATAAGTATGTAAAAGTATGCAAATTGCAACACATACTTTAGTATAACGATAAATTATGTAAAATTACAGCTTACATATTAATATCTGTGATAATTCATCTAAATAATGAAACCTAGTACATATTTAGTGGAATAATATTAATAAAATATTTTAAGTAAATTTCGTTCATTTCAAAATACATCCTACAAATAATACTAAACGAATTTTACCTATTTATTGAAAATTTCTGACAGCAAATTTACTGAAGTTCTGTTAATTTACAGAATTAAAAAAAACTGTAATATGACATACATACGTACTTTTCCATCTCGTTGGTAATATCATATTACATAATATTTCTTATTATATACATATTTGTAAACAATTGTGTATTAAATGTATAGCAGTTGAATAAATATCTTGGCATCATAGTGCCTCGTGGTTAGTAGATAAAATTGCATATTTTTTTTTAGAGTGTAGAGTATAGAAGAAATGTTTAATATTTAACGTGCCACTTTAGCAAATTGTTTATAAATAATTTAATGACCGAGTTGTCTCCTGTTTGGTGTGGTAGGTCTCTTGACATTGCAGAAAATACGTGTTCATTGCGTATTATGTTCTGTGCGAACAACATTGTCTAGATCTAGATTATAACACGACAACCTATCACATTTCATTCTGAACTCCCCTGTTGCATTAACTTCCTACAAATGTTGTTATTCAAATAATTTGCTTTGCATTTACCTCTTCATTACGTCACCTTAATACAAAAACTTGCCTAAGGCCATTTTTTTTTTTAAGTTTACTCAAAATAAAACTTTTGTTTAATATTTTATATTATAGTTACAAGCAGGAGTGTGGAATCGACAAAAAAGTCAGTCGACTCCGATTTCAACTTCTAGTTCGATAATGATTTTTACGTTTTATCATATTAAAGAAATTGCATTCCTTGATTATGTAACAGTTGACATAAATCACCTGACACTTGGTATACATATTTCTCTATAACATTTAGTATATATATAGATTATTATGATAGTAATTACATTATCAATACGTAATTACGGATGTTATGATTAGGAAAATTTTAAAAACTAGTTCATTAGCGGCGCGCTGCGCCCGCGGCATATATTGTTAATTGTAAACAAGATAGATTTGTATATAAACCCCAAATTTTAATTGAGAAGAGGAACACAATTACAAACCCAGTTAGAGACACAGTTACGAGACAGTCCAAAACAGTTCCAAGAGACAGTTCCAAGATAGTTCAGTTGAAGTACAGTGCAACTCTAGACCAAACTTCAAATCCAATCCGAAGGAAATACGAAACATGAAAGTTCTGTAAGTTTTGAGAAATATATATCGTTTGTTTATTGTTATTTTTACTGTAGTCTGACAGATCAAGATATAAAAGTAAAGTTATTTTCGAATTGTTTTCATTGCTCTATATATATATATATATGTTAAAAATTAATTGTTTTATATCATTGTGTTAATTATTATTGTCTGTTTATATTAAATTAATGCTGTTGAAAATATATTTAATTTGTTATACTAAATTGTAGTTATATTTTATTATAAGCCCTGCTTGTGCTTTCATCGCTACACATCACATTCTCCTTTGGTATTAAATACCTGGTGGCAGCATTACGCTATCCTATCCCCAAACCCCTTCTTTTAAAAATCCCTTTTCCTATCTTTTTTCTTTACAACTGGTGGCAGCGGTGGGATTCGTTGTCACATTTTTTCTTTACAACTGGTTGTCAGCGGTTGGGATTCGAACATTCCAGTTCCTTTATAAATCAGAAATATGCCTCTCGCACCACAAGCACAAGCACAAGCACAAGATATAAATGATGCAACAGCAGTATCATCAATTATGGGCTTAGTAAATAAGATACCGAATTTTTCAGGAAATTCTTCTGAATTTCCGGCAAAACAATTTATTGAGCAAGTAGAGTTAATAAGCAAAATAGGAAATTGGTCTGTCATAAATACAATAAATATAGCAAAGATTTGTACGTCTGGCGAGGCTAGATTATTTCTTAGCAATGATCCGGCGGTTCAGCAAGCTACGTCATGGGATAACTTTAAAAAGTTATTCTTGGACAGGTTTGCACCGCAGGAAACGCCGAATTCAGTATCGAGATCGTTACATCGATGCATGCAACACACGGGAGAGACAGTAGATTGCTATGCTGGTAGACTTAGAATATTAGGAGCTAAGTTATACGTGGCTAGCAATAATGAGGACGAAAGACGGATTCAAGAAAGAATGACGCAAGACAGACTGTTAGATCAGTTGGTTGAAGGTCTGCTGCCAGTGTTGCGTCGTCAAGTTTTATATGCCGATCCGAGAACTTTTGATGAAGGCGTTTCCGCGGCTAAAAGAGCTGAAAGGGTAGAAATTAATTTAGGCACTGCAGATAGGCAAACAGAAAATATATTTCAGGCAACGGCATCAACGTTTCACTCGCAAAATAGTAGTAATAACGATAACTTGTATAATAAAAATAGTCAATCAAAACCTAATGCAAATCATTTTAATAACTATAATAATTACAGAAATCAAAATAATTCAAATCATTTTAATACAAATCATAATTACAAGAGTCAAAACAATTCAAATCATTTTAATAAAAATCACAATTACAGAAACCAAAGTAATTCAAATAATTATAGAAGTCAAAATAATAGTAATAATTTTAATCAAAAAAGTAAAAACTTTCAAAATGCAATGTGTTTCAACTGTGAAGAGTTGGGCCACATTGCACGATTTTGTAAAAAGAAAGAAAATAATACACTAGTTTGCGAGCGATGTAAGAAAGTAGGGCATAGAACGTTTGCTTGCCATGAAAAAAATATCCCTTTAAACTACGAGCAGCCATCGGTGGGAGTCCCGACCGATTAGGCTCAGTAGCACAGTCTGACAAAGTTGAGCTAGTACCAGCAGTAACCAGTAGTCAAAGTTATAATAATTGTGTAACATTTTTAATAAATAATAATAATTTAAAATTTTTAATTGACACTGGTGCGAGTATTAGCTTAATTAAAAGAAGTGCAGTCGAGGGACTAAATATCTATCCTTTCGGTAAAACAGTCGTTGGATTGTCAGGTCAATCCTTGCCAGTCGTAGGTCACTGTAAATTGTTTATTAATGATATAAATGAATATCATAAGTTTGTTGTCTGTGACGATAGTCTACCGATTAAAACAGATGGGTTAATAGGTATAGATTTTATAAAAAAGTTTAACGTAAATTTAGATTATAGCAGGAATGTTTTAAAAATCGGACCGAAAAGTTTAATAATCGCTGCGGTAAGTGCTCCAGTAGGTAGCGACACGTCAGAAGGCACCGATACTCAAAGACTGATGGACCGGCCAAGCTTCAGAGAAAGTATAAAAGAAGACTTGGATCCATCCGTAAAGGGTTCGGACGGCACTCAAAGACTGATGGACTGGCCAAGCTTCAAAGAAAGTATAAAAGAAGACTTGGATCCATCGGTAAAGAGTTCGAAGAACGATATAATTTTGGAGGAATCATTGAAAATACCGCCCAGATGCGAAGTTGTATGTACAGCGATCCGATTAAATAAATTTAAAGAAGTTGACACGGTAGAAGATGACGTTGTCAAATCGACGTCGGACGATACCGGAACTCAAAGACTGATGGACCGGCCAAGCTTCACAGAAGAGACAAAAGAAGACTTGGAACCATCTGCAAGGAGTCGAGAATCCGTTTTGCCAGTTCACGGAATTTTAACAGCAAGAACTATTCGGAAAGAAGAAAATGAAGAGTATTCGCAAAAGAATATGAACATGAATATGGAAACATATAGCAATCAGTCCAAGCCAAGTAAAGATCAGAAGAACGGCCAAAGAATACAAGAAATCACCAGACCACCAGAAAAGACACACACCTTTAATTATACGAGGCGAACTAAACCACTAATTCACAATATACGAGAGATCACAAGGCCACCGGAAGAAAAAAGAACACCTATCGATCAAGATTTCAAATATTATTTTAACTTAGCAGATTTCAGTCAGACTCCCAGCAATTTATTAACCACACCAGCGAGAGAAGAACATCTAGAACCAGTACCCACTAACAGAGAAAATCATTATCAGCAGAATCGTTATAATACTCGAAGCACAGGACCAGCACCGGAATGTCCATTTATGTTCGAAAGATTCGTAGAAACTGTAGTATCAGATAGTTGATTTATGATGTTCATTTATTTAGTTTGTCGTTATTTCAGTGTAAACTGCCTTGCACAGATCTCTCGCTCTTTTTAATTTACAGAATCATTTTAAACTTCTTTCTATCAATCACCGCCTTACTGGAGGAATCTCTGAGTGACAGCAAGCCAAACCGTGTATTAGACAAAGGTCTAATATTTCTTAAAGAGGAAGAAATACTATTAACCGGAGACAAATGGATCCTAACAACCGACATCGAATTGGCAAACTACGAGAAAGTATTGGACAATTATGACAAAGCATTAAAAGAAATTCAAGACATCGATATGGACCTAGGAGCAGATCTAGACTCAACCCTAGTGGTGATGCTCGATGGAATCGTACATCGAGAAGCAACAATCATTAAAAATGAGGTAGAAAAACTTAAAATTAAATTTAGCAACTTAATTAAAACAGTAGCCCCGTTCAATTCACGACGCAAACGAGGATTGATAAATATTGGTGGAAGTGTTCTGAATTATGTTTTTGGCGTTTTAGATAATAATGATTTAAATAAAATAAATGAAAAATTAGACAGTTTATCGAATGTTACAAATAAAATTACAAATATTATGAGTGAACAAGTTACAGTAATCAAAAATGTTGAAAATAATAATAAAATCATTGAAAATAATCTCAAAAAAATTGCAACCACTAGTCTCAATTTTAAATAAGAAATTAAATGAATTAACCAAAAATTCAACAAATAATTTTCATTTATTAGAAGCAAAAATAATTCAGTCAGAAAATTTAAATTCCGCTTTGAGAATTGCAGAATATATTTTAAATGATTTAAAGGAAAACTTATCTGATTTAGCCAATGCATTAGAAATAACTGCTCTGAGTAAATTAAGTCCTGTGTTTATCAATCCTTCGACGCTAACAGAAGCTCTTCAATCTATAAGAAATAGTTTACCATTAGGTCTTTCATTAATTACGAATTACTTTGAAAAAGACGTTTATATATTCTACGATATAGCTATCGTACATGCAGTTTATTTTAATAATATACTTAGAATATTTGTTGAAATTCCATTAAAAGCACCCAATAGGTATTTCACGTTATACCGAGCTTTGCCTTTGCCATATCATTCAACAAAGGAAAACACTAAATTGTATGTTCAAAACGAATTCTCATATTTAGCTATCTCTGGCGACGGACAATATTTTATTGAACTAAATACAGAAGACATGATTGCTTGTCATCCAGGTACTATAAAAGTATGTCCACCGTTTAAACCCGTTAGTAAAATTTCAGATTTAACTTGCCTTTCGGCATTATATATAGGAAACACAGAAAAAGTTAGTACATTATGTTCACATATAATTACTAATAATCAAAAGTCGATTTTATATAGAGCAAAAGATTCAAACTCTTGGATTTATAGTGTTACCAAGGATTTATTGATATTTAATTGCCCGAATCAAATTGAAACACAAAAATTTAACACCACAAGTAGATTTATTACAGGCACTGGTATCTTAAACATACCGGCTTCATGCATGGTACATGGTCCAAATTACTTATTGTTACCTCATTCAACTACTAAATCTCAAGTTACTAGTTCCAGCTTAAATATTATAATTCCACCGTTAATCGAAAATATTAAGGTTACAGCAAATCTGAGTCACTTAAACGAAACACCGGATGAAATTACGAAAGTAATTGATAATCTACAATTCGATTCTCTCAAAGAGGGTATGTCTACGAGAATTTGGCAACAACACGTTGAGGAATTAAGAAGCTCAAAGTCCAATAAGCAAATGTATACAATCAGTCTAGGGTCCATCGGGTTCATCATCATATTATGTATATGTGTATTTGTCATTTTAAAAATTTATAGAAATTGCAAGCAACGAAAAACAAATAACAAGGACGAGATAGATCTTCCCATGTTAACAGCCCGGCTCAGAGACCTCACCGCTCCTACCGCACCGCGACGCGAAATATTTTAATCAGTAAATTGGATGCCAGGGTCGAAATGATGCTCGACTTAGGAATTTGGCACTCCTATCCTATGGTAGCCAACAAATGTTTCAGGAAATCTGGTAAAAAGTTTTAGTTTAATAGTTGTTTTAAAAAGTTTTAAAAGTATAGTTTTTTTTGTTATTTTATTAGCTAGTTTAATTATAAAATTATAGTTGAATTCCTGAAACCTTTGTGTAGTTAGATAAGTTACATAAGCTAGATAAGTTTTACATTGAAAAATTTAGTAAACAGATAATAGTCAAAAAAAATAATAAACAAAAACTACAGAACGTAAAAAGATTACGAGAAAAAAACAATAAATTTATCTTGAATACAATTAAAAATACCGATTAATCAGTAAATGTTTAAAACTATTTTTATAGGGAATTGTGTTATGTCAAAGATCAGCTGCTTATGTCTAACTGTTCAACGCTTTCCCGACCAAGAAAAAGACGTAACGAAAAAGACAGTAAAGAAACCTACGGCAGTCCGAGAAACTGAGTCGCCAATAAAGAGAAACAGATGGAAGCAACAAATCGGCTAAGTACCAGGTTGCAGTTCCATACCAGAAAGTATCAGATAAAGGCACCTGTCAATCCGGACGAGAAAAAAATGATTTCACATATTCATTGAGGAATATGTTTCATCGTAAGAGGGGAGGAAGTTGTAACAGTTGACATAAATCACCTGACACTTGGTATACATATTTCTCTATAACATTTAGTATATATATAGATTATTATGATAGTAATTACATTATCAATACGTAATTACGGATGTTATGATTAGGAAAATTTTAAAAACTAGTTCATTAGCGGCGCGCTGCGCCCGCGGCATATATTGTTAATTGTAAACAAGATAGATTTGTATATAAACCCCAAATTTTAATTGAGAAGAGGAACACAATTACAAACCCAGTTAGAGACACAGTTACGAGACAGTCCAAAACAGTTCCAAGAGACAGTTCCAAGATAGTTCAGTTGAAGTACAGTGCAACTCTAGACCAAACTTCAAATCCAATCCGAAGGAAATACGAAACATGAAAGTTCTGTAAGTTTTGAGAAATATATATCGTTTGTTTATTGTTATTTTTACTGTAGTCTGACAGATCAAGATATAAAAGTAAAGTTATTTTCGAATTGTTTTCATTGCTCTATATATATATATATATGTTAAAAATTAATTGTTTTATATCATTGTGTTAATTATTATTGTCTGTTTATATTAAATTAATGCTGTTGAAAATATATTTAATTTGTTATACTAAATTGTAGTTATATTTTATTATAAGCCCTGCTTGTGCTTTCATCGCTACACATCACATTCTCCTTTGGTATTAAATACCTGGTGGCAGCATTACGCTATCCTATCCCCAAACCCCTTCTTTTAAAAATCCCTTTTCCTATCTTTTTTCTTTACAACTGGTGGCAGCGGTGGGATTCGTTGTCACATTTTTCTTTACAATTACATATACAAATATAATGCTACTAATTATTTTAAATGTTGCAAATGTAATGTGATGAATTTATTTATTAAAAAGATACAATATAATTCATCATATTTTCACATAGTGTTCAGTAAAATTGTATTAAAAATGTTTAACAATATATTGTCTTTTGTTTTGGTTCGTTTGTTTGAGACGGTAATGTGCTCATATTTAGATTTATCGATTATTAGATAATGCAAATTTTTAGTGGTAATCTAGTGGCGTTATTTTTAGTATTCAAAAAAAGGAAAAAATATTTTTTTGTTCCGATAGTTTTATATTTGTTAATATTTTGCTTTAACGAAAAAAGTCGGAGTCGTAAAATTATTCTTCCAAACATGATATACTTAATTAGATTTTATGTATGTATATCTTATCTAGACTAATACAAATATGTTACCATATATAATCTATGTATAAAGTTTAGCTCGTTTAGTATAAGCAAATCCGATATTTTAATCTAAATGTCAAAATTGTTTTGACACAATCAGTAACACATAGCTATCAACTGCACACGTCAAAATTTATCCATCACTTATAATGCTAGATAATATTTTATATATATATGTATATATATATATATATATATATATATATATATATATATACCGGGTGTATACTTGGTTTATGCAATATAGGAAAAACAATGTTATTTTTTTAACATCGTAATTCCTGCCTCCCCGTTAGTTTTAGAAAAAATTATAAGAGACAAAAATTATTTAGAATTAAAAACTACATTATTTACGCTTAAAATAATTGTGATATTACGTCTCAGTAATTAATTATTAATTAAATAAATATTATCCGTTTTCAGCAATATCAGACAGACATGGACAAAACGCGAATGTATTTTGTTCACAAATGTCAGTGTATTGTCATCTAAATACAAAATACATTCGCGTTTCGTCCATGGCTGTCTGATATTGCCGAAAACTGTTAATATTTATTTAATTAATAATTAATTACTGAGACGCAATATCGCAATTATTTTAAGCGTAAATAATGTAGTTTTTAATTGTAAACAATTTTTGTTTCTTATATTTTTTCTCTATAACTAACGGGGAAGCAGGAATTGCGATGTTAAAAAAATAACATTGTTTTTCCTATATTGCATAAACCAAGTATACACCCGGTATATATATATATATATATATATATATTTATATATATATATATATATATATATATATATATATATTTGAACAAAATTTAACAAATATATAAAATTATAATTGTGTGTAGTCTATATCAAATTTGCCAAAAGTTATGGCTTGTTACATGTTACAACAAAAATTCTAAAGTTCCATAAGAGATAATATACATAACAAAAGTATTTGCAAAATCTCAAAATTCTTAATTTAACAGAACGTTATTTGTAACAGAAGAAATATAGAATACACCCAAATATATTATAGAATTTCCAAAAATACAATTGGAAATATTCTGTATTAATTTTGTTAAAAGTAACAGCTCGCTAAAATAAAAATTCTGAGATTCTATAAGAAATAATAAACATAGAAAATTATTTGCAGAATCTTAGAAACAAAAGTGATATTGATAACACTCACGCCTACTATAAAATCTCCGAAAATTTAATTGGTAATATTCTGTATCAATTCTGTTAAAATAAATATTTTATGATTCTCTTATAAACTGATGCACATAGCAAACTATTTTTCGTGTAGAATCTCAGAATTCTTATTATAACAAACTGGTATTTTCAATAATACAAAATTCAATAATACGAAATTTTGGGAAAAATATAAAATCTCAATATTCTTGAGTATTATTATTATAATACAAAATCAACTCGAATTTACTATAAAATCTCCGGAAATATAATTTAGTATATTCTATAACAAGTATGTTAAAATAAAAATAATATTATAAAAATAATATTATAAAAAATCCCAAAACCACACTTAAATTAAAATAAAGCTAAATACGTATTTCGGAAGCTAAGCTTCCATCTTCAGTAGCAAATAAATTTACAAAAATCTTACCTGTGATCCTAGTACATGAACACTTAAGCACTTGTCAAAGGTCACTGGATTTTTTATAATATTATTTTTATAATATTATTTTTATTTAAATTTCGCCACAGTAGATCATTTTCTAATCTTTTATTAAGTATGTTAAAAGTAAAAAGATTTTGCAAGAAATATTACACATAGCATAGTATTTGTAAAATTTCAAAATTCTAATTTTAACAAGCCGTTATTTTCAACAGTATACAATCAATATATCAAATCTCAGAAACTTGTCATATTACAACGTAAAACAAATATATTGAAATTTTTTTTATAGAACATCGATAGATTTAATACTAGAGAAAGGAAGTGCGATGCACAGCGCTATCTTTCGAACGAAAGCAATTTACGGGTATAGGAAGTGGTCGACTTATGACAAATGGCACGATTTCGACCGGAAACGACAACCTAGTATGCAAAAACTCGAATTCGGTACGTGCAAATTTCTAACTCTACCTACTGACAAATTTATTTCCGTAGGTCCGAAACTGGAATAAGAAAACAAAATATGACGTAGCATATATTACAACTTGACATATTTAGTGTAGCAATTAGATTAATATTTGTTTTTGCAATATGTGTTTACAATAACTAATAATTAATTACTTATTAATTAATATTTGTTGAAATCATTTTTAATATTAATTTTAGTTTTATGTATTTAATAATATTAAATGTAAATATAAATGTATTTTTAATATTTTCTTGTAAAGATGAAGAATCATGACATATTTCAGTTGGAATAAATTTTATCTAACGTTTGCAAGTAAAATTGACAAATTTCTTAAAAGAATTGTAGTGCATTTCTTTTATAGAGTAGACATCTGTCAAAATACCTTATGGATTTTATCAATATTGTCAGAAATATAACACTTTTTGACAAGTTGAAAATTTTCGTTTTCATTTGATTTCGTGTTAAAACTAAAAAATACATGAAGCCAATTTTTAAGGAAAGAAACATGGCTTTTATATTGAATTATTTATATACGTCTGTTATTTGTGTAATCAAAAGAATTAATTTTATAATATATAAAAAAAAAATTTTTCGTGGGTGCTAGTCTGTTAGGGCTTTTGGTAATTGAAACTCAACTGAAATACAAATCCAAGTTTTCCTTATATTTTATATCATATCCAGGAAGCTACAATAGAATACATATATCTAACTTAACATTCTTTTTTAGTTAGGTTAATAATATCAAAGCAAATGTTTAACATACAATTCGTAGACTGCTTTTAACCCACGAAATTTTTCTCTTTAACGATTGTTATCCAGTCATGATAAATCCAATTATAAAAAAGTATTTAAATTATTTTCAATTAGTATTTGTATTTGCATGTAAATACTTTTTTTAAATATTTTACCCAGTTCGATATGCATGTTTTAGTAGCAAAACAAAGATACTTTAATACATAAAGATATTCAGATATTACATCTAAAATAATATATTTAACAAAATATGATTTCTAAATCATATATCACAACAAAACTAATAAAAATGACGCAGTTGGTAAAATATTAAAATAGTGAAAAACAGATATATATTTCTCAAATAGTGCTTCACATAAATATGTGTGCTTGTGATGGTGCTTTATCGATCAGTTATAAGGTATGTATACGAGTCGATCGGTATTCGAAGTCGGATTTTGAAAGTTCAAGAGGGACCACTTGAAGATCGTAAGTGGCACTAAGGTCGTCACTAATCTGTTTAACTATGCGAAAGGGTCTGCTCGACAAATAAACAATCACTGGACCTTAATTGAGCCGCTTCAAGTTTCAAATACGTAAACAACTCTTACTATAGTACTACTACAAAACTATTTTTCTTTCTTTGTTTTTCTTATATTTTCCTTACAAATTTTCCAAATAAAATATTTTTATGTATTAAAATAAAACAGTTTTAGGTTGGTGTAGTTCTGTAATTAATAATAGACCTACTCAACATACTCTACGTACGTTTTCTTCAGGAAAAAAGATACAAATTTCATTTACAGTAAGTAAATATAGATACAAATAACGAGGTAACAAAATAAGTAAGTAGATTAAAAATTTATAAATTTAATTAAAAAAGCTAACTTTTATTTGAATCACATAATTAC
This sequence comes from Clivina fossor, assembly GCA_963966155.1. Classification (NCBI taxonomy): domain Eukaryota; kingdom Metazoa; phylum Arthropoda; class Insecta; order Coleoptera; family Carabidae; genus Clivina; species Clivina fossor. Next base: position 4,248,239 of record OZ014552.1, on the reverse strand, counting down.
ATAATCAGAGTGAAGGCACTATAGTCTATAGAAAAAGTAGTAATAAATATATAATTTAATAAAGTAGAATTAAATAAATAAAATAATGACATTATTAAATGTATATAAACATAATTAATAATGATGCACGTAGAGTACGTCGAAAGCTCATTTTTTTATTAAAATATATACAGAACTTAATCCTACAGTCTTTTTATTCTAGTAATAAAAATAGTTCAAAAAAAAAAACGTAATAATTTCAAAAATTTTTTTTAGATATTATTCATTTAAAAAAGCGAAGAAAAGTAATTAATTTTTTTTTTTTTCAAATAAACAAAAAGATAAAAATTCTATTCAATCTCAACATAATATCTTCTATTATTTGGAAACGAATACAAACTCAAACAAATAAAAAAAAAGCAGAAAAAAATGAGAGCTTTGAAAGCATAATTATAGTAATAGGTATTACTATAATTGCTTATCGCATTACTGTATAGATGGCGTTGGTGGTATTTATTTACTTCTCATCGTTATCGCTTTGAAGTACTTGCTATAAAAGGCAGCCAGAATTAACATCGGTTATCAGTTGCCTCACAGCAACTGATCACAGCACCGTACTGATGAGGTCCTAAAGACCGAAATACGTATCTACGGTTAAACTGGCCAGTCGTTGATGCATAGCTTAACAGCCGATTCAACGACTGAGTATCTTGTGAAATTTTGGGAAAAATATAAAATCTCAATATTCTTGAGTATTATTATAATATATATATATATATATATATATATATATATATATATATATATATATACATATATATATATATATATATATATATGCCAGATATTTTTTCAAATTACCTACCTAATAAAATCAAATCAAAAATATACACATATATTTACACAGTAAAAATATTTGACATTTCATGCTACACAGTAAAAAATATTTTAACCTCATCAACACCATCTACCACTAGATTGGTCGGTGTTAATTTTTAATAATTATTCTTTTGTGAGATTATTTAGCTGCGTTCCGTTTTAATAAATTTTAAAAAACCAAAAGCATGTAACACAGGGTTGGTGCAAGAATCAACCACTACATAAATTTAAATAAACAAAATTTAAAGTTCAAATAATATCACAGCAAAAAAATTGATTAATTATATTTGTTTCAGATTAAAGTTCTGTAATCTAAAGCAGTTTTATTTTAATAATATAACTAATAAACTAATTAAATAAACGGATTATCTAAAATTTTGTCAGAATAAGAGTTTCTACCACACGTTATAAATAAACAAGAAAAAAATATGAATTATCATTTTAATAGAATATTGAAACAAAATAATTTTGTGCACTCTTATACATGTTTAAAAAAAATAGCACAATTTTAAGAACAAACAACGTATTATCGTAAAAAAGTTCATCTGCCTAACCAGTTTATTCTTATTAGTTATGCATACATTCGAAAAAATACTTAAGGATATTTATGAAAAGTGTTGCTATTAAAAAAAAATACCGAAAAACTTCTATGCTTAAAACGAATATAACAGAACCAAGTTTGGTTATAATTTCTCTCTCTTTATCTATGTCCGTCTCCGTCTTATACATTGGCAAAACAAAACAGTTTTTGGAAAACATTATAGCCAGAAACCGGGGATTATGTTTAATGCTTGTATAATTTATATCGGAAACAGATTTCACGCTCAACTTTTAGTTTCGCAAAATTTTATTTCTGCATAATATTATGTTAATTAATGCACGATTTAATTGCCGTTATTAATTCTAAGACTGAATACATACCAGTTAGACAGAATTAGTCACAGAGTAATATAGCTCTATGGCAAAGATTTACATTTATTTATTTTTTTTTGTTTAGGGGTAAAAATTATACATTTTGTAGGTTCCAACGAAAGTTATTTGTGTTACAAGTACTAACATCTAATTTGTTTTTTTTATGAAAGTTGAACGACCTCTCGAATTGATTTTAGTATATAAGATGACAGGAAAAAGGTCAAATAAAAATGCTCTAGTTTGTTAGCATGCGACTAGTTTCGGTATATTCAGCATACCTTCCTCAAGCAAATCTACAATATTATGACAAAGTAACTTATTAGTAATTAACCAACAACAGAATAAGTACAAAAATATTTTTTACAATAAAAAGTTACTTACGCTAATATGTTTGAACAAAAATTAAACATTTATATGGTTTCAATCGCAGCTCGGTACAATATATAAAATTATTAAATTAAAATTATTCAATTTGTCACAGTGTAAAATAATAATACAATCACAAGTCAGGAATAAAATATAAATAAATTAAAAGTAAAATAAATATAAATACAAAAATGTCAAGAATTTAAAAACAAAATTGATGTGTACACAACCGTTGTATATAACAGACTGAAACATAATTGAAAACAAACTGGATGTTTCAGGTTTTTTGATTTTTTATAAATTCTAAGATGTTACCATATGACGCGCTTAAATTCTCCACGTCCTGTTGTATGTTAATATTATTTTTATTAATTTTTATATAAACCATCTCTTTTGTTAACCTTTTGTTTAGTACGTTTTCTTTATCAAGAATTTTGATATTATCAAAATCGAATTGATGAATGAAATCGATGCAATGTCTCGCTATTGGTTTGTCTGCGTTCTTTTTAACATCATTCTTATGTTGCTGGATGCGTTTTTTAATATATTGCATAGTCTGGCCGGTATATGTAGCTTGGCAATTTTTGCACTGCAGTTCATATATTAAATGGCTTTGTGAAAGTATAGGTGTCGGATGTTTGGTTGTTGATAATATACCCTCAACTGTCTTGTTGTATTTAAAACAGATTTGTGTGTTGTCACGGGTTAATATTTTCCGTAATGGTTCTGATAACCCTTTTACATATGTTAAAGCACAGTAATTAACATTTTCATTTTTGTTAATCTTGTTACTGTTACTTAATCTGTTGTTGTTCATAATAAAATTTACAAGCAGTTTCGGGTAATTATTTTTCATTAATATATCACAAATTTTTTCTTTCACTTCACTGTGGTAAACCGGACTGCTTAATTTTAGTGCACGATCTTTTAAATTATACGCAGTATTCATTTTCTGTTGTTTTAAATGTTGTGACCTAAAATTGAGACATCTGTCAGAGGTTGCAGGTTTTTTGTACCATTTACTCAAAATTCCATTCTCCGATCTTTCTAAGGTTACATCTAAATAAGAGAGACCTTTATTCTGTTCAACTTCCATTGTAAATTGGATAGATTGATTGTAGTTATTGAAAATGTTAAGCGTGTCATTGGTGAACATCTTAGGGACAATCAATATGAGGTCGTCAACGTATTTTCTAATAAATTTAACGTTGTACGGTAAATTAGGAATGCATCCGTCTAATATATGGTTTAAAACTAAATTGGCCAGCGATGAACTTACAGGATTGCCCATGCTTACGCCAAAGATTTGTTTGTAAAAAACTCCATTATATGTAAAATAACTATTGTTGAAAATAAAGTTCAGAATTAATAAAAATTTATCCTGGGTCATATTTGTATAATTCTTAAAAGTGTTCCATTTAGCAATAACAATGTCAGTAACAAATTCACGAGGAATGTTTGTGAACAAGGACACTACGTCTAATGATATTAAAATGTCATGTTCCTCTAAAGGAGGTATATTCTGTATTTGTTCAACTAATTCCATGGAGTTTTTTACGTCATATGTACTTAGATTATTTACATTATTAATCACATTAATAAACCACTTAGATATATTATATGTGGGAGCATTGATACATGAAACAACTGGTCTTAAAGGATTATCATTTTTATGATCTTTAACTAGTCCGTATATTTTAGGACAAGTGCTATTGTAAGTTTTTAATCTTTTTGCAGTTCCATTGTCAATAATCCCATCATCATGCAACATTTTGACTAAGGCATTTGATTTGGTTTGAATGCATTCTGTCGGATCTTTATTGATTTTTACATAATAATTTTCATTACTTAATAGTTCTAACATTTTGTTATTATAATCATGTTTTTCAATTATAACAATCTTTTTGCTTTTATCAGATTTTATAGCAAGTATATTATCATTGCTTTTTAAGAATTTTTTTGTGTCATTATATTTGTTAAGCAATTGTTTATCATTAGAATTAAGTTGTCTGTTATTATTGTTATTTTTATATAAATAATTAGTGACTAAGTTAATGGACCTACATCTAACTTGATCACAATCAAATTCTTCACATTTAGAATTATTTGTAATAATATGTTCAATGTCACTAATCATTTGTATTACCGGTATTTCTTTATTGTTATAAGGAATAGCAACTTTTGGTCCCATATTAAGTATTTCAGCAACATTTTGTGGTATTTGAACGTCAGTGAGATTATTAATGAATTCACTGTTAACTTGTGTGTTAGTGTATTCATTGTTTTTAATAAAATTATTGAATTTCTTAGTTTGAATTAATCTATATCTTTTATAATAGTAGTTGTATTTATTGTCACAAACATGTGAAAATTCAGTAAAATAAATAACTGACAACTCTCTTCTAATAATTTCGTTGTTCTCATTCAATTGTTGTGAAATTTGTCTGTACTTATAATGAACACTGTTAATTTCAATTTTTAATATCTGTTTTTTGAACTTAATTATAGCATTTTCTATTTCAGCTTGAAAAATTTGACAGTCTGACATTAATCCCGAAACTGCTTGTAAATTTTATTATGAACAACAACAGATTAAGTAACAGTAACAAGATTAACAAAAATGAAAATGTTAATTACTGTGCTTTAACATATGTAAAAGGGTTATCAGAACCATTACGGAAAATATTAACCCGTGACAACACACAAATCTGTTTTAAATACAACAAGACAGTTGAGGGTATATTATCAACAACCAAACATCCGACACCTATACTTTCACAAAGCCATTTAATATATGAACTGCAGTGCAAAAATTGCCAAGCTACATATACCGGCCAGACTATGCAATATATTAAAAAACGCATCCAGCAACATAAGAATGATGTTAAAAAGAACGCAGACAAACCAATAGCGAGACATTGCATCGATTTCATTCATCAATTCGATTTTGATAATATCAAAATTCTTGATAAAGAAAACGTACTAAACAAAAGGTTAACAAAAGAGATGGTTTATATAAAAATTAATAAAAATAATATTAACATACAACAGGACGTGGAGAATTTAAGCGCGTCATATGGTAACATCTTAGAATTTATAAAAAATCAAAAAACCTGAAACATCCAGTTTGTTTTCAATTATGTTTCAGTCTGTTATATACAACGGTTGTGTACACATCAATTTTGTTTTTAAATTCTTGACATTTTTGTATTTATATTTATTTTACTTTTAATTTATTTATATTTTATTCCTGACTTGTGATTGTATTATTATTTTACACTGTGACAAATTGAATAATTTTAATTTAATAATTTTATATATTGTACCGAGCTGCGATTGAAACCATATAAATGTTTAATTTTTGTTCAAACATATTAGCGTAAGTAACTTTTTATTGTAAAAAATATTTTTGTACTTATTCTGTTGTTGGTTAATTACTAATAAGTTACTTTGTCATAATATTGTAGATTTGCTTGAGGAAGGTATGCTGAATATACCGAAACTAGTCGCATGCTAACAAACTAGAGCATTTTTATTTGACCTTTTTCCTGTCATCTTATATACTAAAATTAATTTGTTTTTGTTTCAGAAATAAAGAACGCGAATTTTATCTGCTACAATTAGCAAATCTGAATTTTGTCCTGATCACTTTGACGCCATTTTTTTAAAGTGAAAATGCGACTTTTTAAAAAAAAAAAATTCTGTTCAAAACTTCAATACATATACTTTCCGACGGTTCAATTGTTGTTTACTATATTTGTTGTAAAAGTTCCCAAAAAAAAATGTTGAAAACATGTACAAAAATCGATTCTAAAAACGGGAATACCCCCGTAAACCGTGTTAAATTTTAAAATAATTATAACTTCTTAATTATGACGAATCAATCCTGATTTTATTAATAACATCATGAAATGAAAAACGCAATGTAGCACCGAAAAAACTTGGTAAATTTTTGGGGTTCGTGGAGCATGTAAAAAAATTACAACTACTTTGGGGCGTTTCGTCCGTCCACTTAAGTGCACAGTTTAGAACGAAATCAATTTATTTTTAATTCTCCTTAACAGCCCCCCTATCTCCACTTCTATTCCCCGCAATTGGAGGAAATGTTGCCAAGTTAACTGACATTGATGGCAATGATGACGGAACAAAATAAGAAAGAAAAAAAAACAGAAGTAGGCACACTTCAACACTTTTCAATGTTTGACGTTTCGAATTTCTCCACCAAGATCAAGTTTCCTGTTAATGTTGCGAGCGAAGTAAAGAAACAGCAATTATCTAAAGAGACATAAGTTTGCCAAAAGATTTTGCAAGTAAAGTTTGCAAAATTACAAACTTATTAAATACGAATTTATTCAGAAGAAAATTTTCCAAGTTAAAAGAAAACAAAAATCTATTATAAATACGTTTATCTTAAAATAATTATGTATATTATGTATATTATGTATATTATGTATATTATGTATATTATGTATATTATGTATATTATGTATATTATGTATATTATGTATATTATGTATATTATGTATATTATGTATATTATGTATATTATGTATATTATGTATATTATGTATATTATGTATATTATGTATATAGTAAAAACTCTGCTGGATTTAACACTATTCTTTGTGTAAAAATTAATACTCCTATTAATTTTATACATAAATTATATTTTATAATAAAGTTAAAAAAATATTGGATGTAATATAACTTAGTGTTGTATTGGTAACATTAGCAAAAGAATTTGTTTGATTCTAAATAAATAAAAAGTATTTATGTCATGCCTCACGGATTGTATATAATTTTAGCTCGTTAAATATATTTTTACAAATACGTTGTAAAAAAAATACCAAAATTACAGCAAAATAATAATAAAATTTTACTATAAAAAATCTACTCCTATAATTTTATTTTACTATAAATATTCTGTATTTCTACCTCAAAATTCTATAATTTTTACATAATTCATAATAATCACATAAAATAAGTAAAGATGATCTAATAAGTATGTAAAATTGCTTACTTTCTGCAAATTGCATCACATAATTAATGTAAAATTACGTATTGTTGGTATAATTTCTTAAATTATGTAAAATTGCAGCTTGTATATTAATATCTGTAATAATTCATGAAAATAATAAGACTTACAATTAGTACATAGTTTGTGTAATAATACTAATGAAAATGTAATTCATTTAATTCAAAATACATACCTTATGTAAATTTAGAAATGTATGTAATTATAAAAACAATAATATTGCAGAACTAAACAAATTTTAGTTATTTATGAAAAATTCTTGACAGCAAATTTACTGAAGTTCTGTAAACTTACTAAAAAAAACTTTATCTAAAAAAACTGTAATATTACATACATATGTACTTTGCTATCCCGTTGGTAATATCATATTAAATAATGTTTGTAATAGTTCCGATATTATGTGTTTTTAAACAATTATATTAAAATTGCAGCAGTTGAATAATAATTATACCTAAAAATACTGAACATCATAGTGTTTCATGGTTTGTAGTTAAAATTAAATAATTTTTTTATAGTGTATAATAGTATATTTCTTGTAAAATAATATTACAAAAATAAAAAGCTATTCCCATTTCATAAATATAAAATATTTATTACTAAAAATAAAAATAAATAATAAAATCCTTGTTACAAATAGCTATAGACCATTATAATAATAATCATCATTATATCTACCACGTAATAAAACTCCCGCCGATTATAAAGTATTAGAGAAAAAGATATCGGAATCACTTAAACATTTATATCGGGTGCAAGCATAAAAAAATGATCCACCATCATAATCAGAGTTTCCTTTTCCCATCTTTATTCCCTTCCATCCCAAGCTACACACCTCTAACATTCCCACATTTTTCCCCGAGTTTTCGGAGCAATCGAAATATTTGAGTAATCTTTGTCCGGTTGTATTAAGATCTTTGGGGCAAAGATAAAATCCGATTCTATATATGGGAGGTGATATTTCATCTTGTTCCGTTTCAAAAGATCTGCTTGGAATCATTTTTTTTATATGACTGATGAAACAGACCGGTCTATATTCATATTACCTTATGGTTTTGCAGTCGTAGATTTAGGATATTGACGGATATATTTATATTTTTGTTTACGAGAAACTGGGTGTGAAATAACTTTCGGAAGGAAATGGGTATTTTTGTAGAAAATAACTTCGATTTTTATAAATTGCCGATTTTTATATTTATTGTAAAGTTCTGGTCATTTATGGTTCGCTAAAACTTATTCGAATACAAATCAAGATTGGTTTTGGCTATTTCACTCAATTCACTCTTTTTACTATGAAGTTGTTTGTAACAGTTTGACTATTGCTTTTACGAGTAAACGAAGTGAAATTTTTGATTGTTTGGCTATTACAGCATGGAGTAAAAAGAGTTAACTCTTTTTACCCTATCTCGTAGATCGTTGATTTAAAAGTGTACATGCGCAGTAGTTTTAAATGTTTAAATTATAACTTTTTTTCATAACAAACTTGACGGTTATAAGATAAAAATAACGGTATGTGCATTTTATTAAATACAAAATACATTGATTATTTAAATAACAATAAAAAAATTAATATACGACGTTTTCAAAACAAACTAAAAAGTATGCTATAATTTCTCCTAGTCCCATACAGATTCCTAACCCCCATACAGATTGTCCTGAAAATTTGTAATTGTAAATTTGTAACAGCTATGACAATACTTGTAAGATATAAAACGACAAAACGTGGGGCGCAACGACTCAAAAATATTGAGATTTTATATTTTTTCCTAAATTTCACAAGTTACTCAACGACTAATTAATTAATTAGTCGTTAATTAATCAGTCATTGAATCGGCTTGTTAGGCTATCCATCAATGACTGGCTAGTTTAACCGTAGACACGTGATTCGACCTACAGGGTCTCATCAGTACGGTGCTTTGATGGCGTTGGTGGTATTTGCTATCGTTTCAAAGTACTTGGCATAAAAGCCAGCCAGAACTAACATCTGCATCAGTGTCTTCCCGACACTGATCAAAGCACCGTACTGATGAGACCCTATAGGTCGAAACACGTGTCTACGGTTAAACTGGTCAGTCATTGATGCATAGCCTAACAAGACGATTTAATGACTGAGTAAGTTGTGAAATTTTGGAAAAAATATAAAATCAATATTTTTGAGTATTATTATATTAAATATCACAATGACAATATGAAAAAAAAATTACTAAATACAAGAATGTACGGAATTCGTGAATATGGCACGAGATAAAAATTAATATGTCTAATATTATTAATTAATTAATTAATTAATTAGTAAATAATAAATTAGTTTCACCCAGATTGCTTTCTACTCCTCGTAACATTTACAATTTTGTAAAGATAACAATTTCAACTGTTCTAGATTAAAATTGTTGAAAACATAATAAAATTTATAATTTTTTTATTGAACACAATTGAAGTGTAACAGATCATATTGCAGAAAGTGAAAATAACTGTACTTTTTTACCAGCTTATATTTTAATACTACGCTTATTTAAGTACATAAAATATAAAAGTTATTACAGTGGATTATTATCTCAAATCTATACAATTATATCTAACCAATTTCCTCCAATCAATGAAAAACGATGATTTTCTTTCGATCAATAAATCCCCACCGACTAATTAAAATTAACAAAATCGTATTATTTTTTATTCAACCATCAAAGCGAATCAAATGTGTGTGTGTGTGTGGTATTATATCTGTCTAGTAGTAGGTGATGAACGGATTGAATCCCTTCGCACGGAATTCAATCGTGATGTTTCTCACCAATTTCCCGAGAACCAATTGCTCAAACCAAGCGGGGCGTTTGTGGAAAAAGAAAATTAAGAGAGGGAGGGAGGCAAAGCTTGGAAGCTTAAACCATTTCTTTCCCCACTACCCCCACTCTATCTCCACCCTTGCTGCGTTTACGAGAAGGAAGTGAGATAGCTATGGAGATAGAAATGGTATTGTTTCCAAACACGGACATCCGGATCTCAGTGGAGAGGTTTGCCCGACGGTTTTGTGTGGTTTTCTACTATGGTTTGAATGGTAAAATACTGACTTAATTAATTGGCGTGTTGTATAATAAATTATAGAATATAGATACAGGAAGTTTTAAAAGACTTTTCAGTTTGTAAAACTGATAAAAAAATGGCTGCATAAAATGTTATTAAACACACATTAGTCTAATAATTTTATTGTTTAATTGTCAATTTAATAATTTTAATTAATAGTATAATAAATATATTCTAATATATTCTCTTTGAGAATTGATGAAAATAAAATTAAGTAATTCTTGTGAAAGTAATTTTAATTCATAGAATTTTGATAATTATTGTAGTAAAAATAAAGAGCTTTAGATTATAGTTCTGCATTAATATTTATTATCGACGTTTTGACGAACTCAACGTACGTCTTTATCAAGAAAAAAGATGTACGTTGAGTACGTCAATTATTAATAAATATTAAAACAGAACTACAACCTAAAGCTGTTTTATTTTAATATAATAAGTTCTAAAAGTTTTTTTTACTATGTTATTCTAATAAAAATTTAATTATTAAATTTATAAAAAATATTTTTTGTATATTAAAAAATTTTTTTCTGAAACTTTGTTAAAATCCGTTTTTTTAAATTTCATGTCGTGTTTTTTTAGAATTACGAATTATACATTACTTGTGATCTGTTTATTAATATGTGCATTTTATTAAATGTTATTATAAGTAATAACACTCAAATGTTGAAATTTTTCCCAAAAATTTCACAATTTACTCAATCATTGAATCGGCTTGTTAGGCTATGCATCAATGACTGGCCAGACAAGTATGTCGCTTTTTAGGAGCTCGTCAGTATGGTGATTTGACACGTGGCTATGATTAAACTGACCAGTCATTGATGCATAGCCTAACAAGACGATTCAATGATTGAGTAACTTGTAAAATTTTTGGGAAAAAAACTCAACATTTGAATATTATTATATTAATTTCACACTTATAAATATTTATTTGTCAACATAATTTTTACTTATACGTAATAAGAGTAAAAAAGCATGTACTAGAGGTATTATAAACGTGGATTAAGGTTGCTTGTCTGGATAGAGGTATGTTCGGCGGTAAGTAATGTAGATATGTATGATTATGGTCAAATAAACAAAAATATCTATAAAAAGTTTATTTATATTATTTAACTTAAATAGAATCAAAATGTAGGTAAGTAATGTTGAAACATATTTTGTATCGTACACCTACGTAAATATATGTCAGAAAAGTGTTCGTCTCTATCTTGTCCAGACACTCAATATTTTCTTTTCAAACTATTTTCCTTACGTAACGGCTTGCTCCTGTCATTGTAGCTGTCATCTACATGAAGGTTTCAACATTGTCCAGTATTTCTGACAGCTTACAAGAAGTCGTTCGCACTACCACCGAATGTAAACTGTCTATTATATACATGTGAAGCCAGACTGTAGTGAGTTTGTGTGTTGGTGTGGCTCCCAATAGACTTACTTTGTCCTTTTCTACTGGTTTCCGGTTGTGACGTTTCCTTCCGCACACCATGCCCAGCCAAACAGCTTTCTCAGTTGAGCTTTCGTTTCAGCGCAAAAGCTGGTTACAGGCGGAAGAAATCCGATGTGGCCAGACTGGACCCGTTCTACTTAACTACTGGTATTTTCTCTTCGTTGAAGAACATGAAATTTCTTTCAAGTCATTATTGTTTGTCACTGTCTCTTGTGTATATAGCAAACATTAACGTTAATATTTAATGTTTTTTTTTATATTTTCTGAATTGTTTATTTTTGGGATTTGTTTTAGATGAAAGAAGATTTGAGTTAATGTTGAAGAAGATTACGATATTTCGCACATTAACAAAAGTAATGATGTCAAATTTATTCTGTTTACATTTTGACTACAGTTGCGATTTAATATAATATTTTTTTCTTAAATAAAACGACTTTAGATTGTAGTTTTGTATTAATAATCGATGTTTCAACAAACTCGACGTACGTCATCAGGAAAAAAGATACAAATGACATTTACAGTAAATGAACAGAACACGGAAACAAGTTACTAGGTAACAAAATAAGTAACTAGATCATAAAATTTATAAATTTGTAATTAAAAAAAAACAAATTTTATTTAAATCAGTTACTTGTCACTACTGTTAATATTGATGGGTCATACAATTATTACAATTATTATTACAGTATCTTCAAATATCATGAAAATTTTGTAATGCATAATCTGGATGGTTTAGACGTACTGACCTCGTATGTTCTGACAATCTAGTAGAAATGTCAATTATTAATAAATATTAATACAGCACTACAATCTAAAGTCTTTTTATTTTAAAAGATATCAAAATAAAAGTTTATCTAGATACATAAATCTAGATAAATAGAAACATGTTACTAGGTAACAAAATACGTACCTAACTAGATCATAAAATTTATAAATTTTCAATTAAAAAGTTAACATCAATCATTGTGAAGGCATCATTTCGGGAAACTCTATTCTGTTTTTATAAGTCTGTCACAGTAATAAAATTTATAAAAATTATTTGTAAATTTTATTTTAATCAAACAGAAGAAGCGCTGAATATTATATCTTTTATATATATTAAATTCCCATTTTATTGTAATGATAAAGTTTTCTATATTTAGTAAATTATTTCAGAGTATTATTTCGAATTCTCTTTTGTTGATATTGAAATTAATATGTTTCATATTTTCACAATTAAATGTCATGATATATATACGAATACATCTGTATTCAAATATTTCATATAAGTATTAAAACGAAAAAGCATATATATATATATATATATATATATATATATATATATATATATATATATGTAAACGTTTTCTGCTGTTTGCGTTGACATTTTCATATCGTTATGCTGTGCTTTGAATTGTGTTTTAAATAAATATTATGTATTTAATTTTACTCCTGTTTGATATTCGTAGAACATACATTAAAACAAACTCTAATTAGTTATAGATTTTTTGAACATGAGAATTTATATTTTTTTATTATATTTATTTATTATAAAAGCAATTTGTTAATTAACTTTTTTAGCAATTAAAATAGTAGGCCCTATACACTAACATAGATGTACGCTAGAAAACCGACACACATGAAATTGTATATATTTTAATATACTATACATCTATTATTTCTTATGTAAAATTTTAAAATTGATTACTTTTTATTTTGTTGAAAATTATAAATCTCATGTTGTGTTTTTAGTATCAATATTATGATCATCATATATTGTTTATAGAAGCCATTCATGTTTGAACTTATATTTATAAGTTCGCATAAATTACCACAAAAAATAAAACAGCATCAGCAGAAATCAGTGTAGCATGGCAAAAAATTTGAGACGAAGAAAATCTTAACCTAGTTTTCATTCTTCATTCGTTCTTTTTATTCATTCATTTATCATTTCCAGTTGAAAACCTGCGTATTATAAATAAACAATGATGTGGCAAGAAAACCACATATACTACCCCAAACTAGAGAAACCTAAAAATCGAATAAAAACGTGTTTATTTTTAAATTACACGGAAAATCAGTAAACCGTTAAATTTTCCAAAAGCCGTAAAAATTTGCACGCTTTCTTACTTAGTTTGTCTCTGACATCAATTGAAAATAGGAAAAACAATATTTAAAAAAATTATCGACTTTATTTAGAGTTGATACTACATAGAACAAAAAATTTTGAAAAATATTTTCTTTTCTTCAAACTTATCTAAATATTAATATTAGGTACGTTACCATATTGTCTATGTAGAAAAAGATCATTATGTTACTACTACAATAATGACATTATTATATAGCAGTTAGTTACAATATACATCACTACGTAACTACAAGGTCAAGTGTATTTAATCTGACATCTTCGGCAACTATATTGAGAAAACTATTACGTCAAGTTAAGCGTTGTTTATTTTCGCATAAATTTGAATTTGACTATTGGAAATATATGAAGAAGTGCAAGAAATACAATTTTCATGCACACGCTATGAAATAACTAAGCAATTTCGGTCTGCGCAGTGAATATTGTAAAGCAAACTCATTTCATTTAAACATAAAAATTCGTTGCTTGTATATAATGGCGTAAAACTATCGCATTTAAAAAAATATAAATAGTAAGTAGCTTTGAAAAAAATGAATGTTTTTTTGCAGAAATATTGGATTTCGTCTTGTTAAAAATGTCAAAATTATATGAAAATGATGAAAAGTAGCACTCCTGCAGTAAAATGCCTAATAATAATTTAAATTTCAAACGTTCGTTGTTTATAATAACTACTAATAATAAATTTATAATATCTATTATCATTAATAATTTTACAATAAACATTATTTTGTACCTATATTACAGATATTAATATATTACTCTGATAATATTATGTATACAAACATAATTCAATCAATATATCAAAACATATAATATATAGTAACTATAATTAATATTATCTCATTGAAAGGTATTTCAATATAATCGGGATTTTGTTATTAACAGTTAACTGATTTCGCTGATCTACAAAATCTAAACACGAAACAAAATTTACTTAGGCCGATGTGAATTTTACTTAATAGTACAACATGATGTTCTTGACGAGGTCTTTAAGATCCTTCTCAAATAAGAAGGGGTAGGAGATAAAGTATAGCAGCCATCTTAAAGTCAATTAGATGTAAAATCAAAGGAAACTTTTGAAATATATTGCCTTGAGTGAAAAGCTCAGAAATGCCTGGAATTTTAGTCATCTCTTCCAATTGTGTATTCCAGTATGGGCTGTGTGCGAAAGTTATTCGTCGGGTTACTATCAGTGATTCTTAAACTTTTATTGACGTTCCCAACTTCATTAGGTCAGTCGTGTAATTAATGAGTTGACGATACTTTTTAAATTCATTTTAACACTCTCTTACAACATTTTATTTATATAAAGGGGCTAATTTAATAGTACAAGTATGAATAAAACTTTAACAGTTTTTTGAGAAATATATTTTAAGTAAAATAGTATATTATTCAATTTTTTTTTATAAATTTTTAATTAATGGAAGGAATATTTAATTTAAATCATCGCCTTCTATTCCATGTCTTATTAATCTGCTGTTAATATTGATTGATCTTGCAATTATTACAGTATCTTCGAATTTTATATCATGAAGATACTTTAACGCATGTCGCGCTAAGCCGTTTTATTTAATATAATGTGTTCTGCAAGATTTTAACTATGTTAATCCTAAAGCTTTTTTATTTTAAATATAAAATTTTTTTTATAGGATATCAGTATAGTTTCATGTCCAATAAACCAGCACTTTTTACTGGATTTCTCTTCATTAATATAAAATCAAAAATTCGATAAAATGTTTTTTCAAAACAAGATAAACAATTCGGCATGCGCAACGGTCGAAACATTTTCATTGTTATTGCTCTGTTTTTTTTTTTTTTTTTTGGAAAAATTCCAGACTCATTTTTTCAGTGTCACTAAGGAACGTCGGGCTAAATGGGCAAAGAGGCGTGAATATTTTAAATAAACCATTTAACATCTAGTCGGCTTTTATCTGTCTTCTCAGCTGACAAAACAAAAGAACTAAATGATCGATTGTCTGATATTATTTAAAACGTTTTTGGAAGAAAAATGCTAAAGAGTAGTTGACTGTTATTCCATTTTCATTCGTAAAATTCGTTAGTGAATAAAGTATTTCATAAGTACTAGTACAATAATTGTAGATAATAGAAAATTTTAATTCAGTTTAAAATAAATTGATCAAAGTTTATTAAAGCTGAATGCTCGGTTACATAAACCATAAATTTAATAAAATAAATATAAATAAATAAAATAAAAAATATGCAATTTTTCGTTAAACAACGAAATTAAAATATATTAACACAGTAAAAAAATCTTTCAGAACACATTATATTAAAATATAACTGCTTTAGTTTAAAATTCTGTATTAATATTTATTTATAATCGTCGTTTCGACGAAATTTACATCCGTCTTCATCAGGAATACGTATGTTGAATTTGTCGAAACGTCGATTATATATATAAATATTAATATTATTATATTATATAAATTATTATATTATTAATTTATTTAATATATTTATTCATACATAAATTCAAGTTAATCAAATGTTTTATTTTGATATTAAATTTCATAAAGTATTAATATCTTGTTTGAAACAAAAAAGTTAAATAATATAATCTTCGTTATAAATAAATATAATACAAAAATTCGTCCTAAAATCAGATAAAGAGAAACAGACGGTTATACTTTCGTAAATATTTGACGCGCAACATAAAAATAAGGCAAATAAAAAAGGATCGAGTGACAGAATGAAGTGTCGGATGTTAAAAGTGAAAATGAAAAAGAGAATTAATGAAATACGAGAAATTTAATGTAAACTTTTGTTTTCCATTGTTTCCAATGAAAATGCGTAACAGTTGAATAATGTTTTGATATTAAACAAAAGAAATAAATATCGTATTTCTGTATTTCAGCTATGTGCTTCAAAAAAAAAGAAAAAAAAATGGTTGAAAGTTTACACTAAATAAATAATGAAATCAAGCCCATTAGAATGTAATTACTTCTCTTTACATTTCAATTCATATTCATATACGAGTACTTATTTATTTCAAATCATTTGATAATGACAGACATAGATTAGATCATAAACATAACTTTTAAATTCTTATATACAGACACAGAAAGATATCTTTAAATGATTTGTCTAATGGTTTAGCTTTTTTTTAGCTAAATTTAAATTAAATTTATGCTTGGAATAATTTTAAAATTAGCCAATGAAATATTCAAATATATTGATGCATAACTTAACAATCCGATTCAATAATTGAGTAACTTGTGAAATTTCTGGAAAAATCTCAATATTAGAATATTATTATATTAATTTCACAAACACACTTATAAACTTTTATTCAATGTTATTATTATTATTATTGTCATTTATATTTTTGGATAAGACTATTTATACATACGGTATGTATACGCAATTCGCTATTTATACATACTAAAAATTTAAAAAAAAACCTAAACCAACCTACTAACCTAACCTACCTTAAATAGCCAATTACGTAAAAATACTGTATGTATAAATAGCCAATTGCGTATACATACCGTATGTATAAATAGCCAATTTCTATATTTTTAGCCAATTACTTATGATTTTTTACTTATCTTAAAGCCTGATGATTCAAGATTTATAAATTCGATTTAAAATTTATAAATTTAAGCACTAGTACATAATGAATTTGGAATATAAAAATCCAACTAATCAGAGCCTAACTTAGAAATCACTTGACTAAATGTATATTTTGACATTTCTAAAATGTGCTTTATGTAAAGTTATGTGAAAATTGGATTCCAGCAATAAATTTTCAGATTTTAAATACACAGCTTCAGGTTCAAAATAAAACGGCTTTAGATTGTAGTTCTCTACTAATATTTATTAATAATCGATGTTCCAAAAAACTCAACATACATCTTCATCAGGAAAAATAAAGACGTACGTTGAGTCGTCGAAGTGTCAATTATTAATGAATTTTAGTACAAAACTACAAACTAAAACCGTTTTATTTTAATATAATGAGTTCTGATAGATTTTTTTACTATGTTTTTTTATTATTGTTTAATAAATGTAATTCCAGTAATATATTATATTGATATTTGTTTCACTCATTATTTATATATTACATTTTCAATATTTATTTAACTATTATGTATGTTATGGACGTTAAAAAATAAATATGTTGAAAATGTGAGTTAAAAATGTTAGTAAAACTGAATGTATGTATTACTAAAATACATATAAATATAGTATATTTATATTATTAATTAAGTACTTAAAATTTTATTTTTATTTTGCCTGTGTAAGTTATAAGTACGAGTAGAAATATATGTATATGATTGTAAGTATGTCTGTATATTGCAACATATTCCATGTATGTATGTTATGTAAAGACACATTTTGGACCTCAAATCTGTTGTGTCAATAATAAACAATAAATAAATAATTTGTATTTACATATTTAATTAATTGTTTTACATTTCAGTATTCAGCTTCAGGTTCGTTGCTTGCTCGCTCGTAACATCACCAGCCGAAGTAGAGTAGTAGCGGTAGCAGGATTACTCCAGCAAGGTGTAACCAAAGCAAAAAAATTACCTTCCAAACTTCAAAGAGTCGACGAACGAAAATTAAACGCCAAATTCCTTCTGATATGATTTGCTAACAAGAAGTTTCATCATCGAATCACGCGACGAATGACGGAATTATGAATTTCACGCTGAATGCGAAATCTTTCATCCTCTTACCTCACTCTACTCTTGCAACCCCCCTCCCAAGCCGCAAACACCTCTTATTCGCCTTCTTCTATACTTCGTTTCGCTAAGGAAATCCTTCTAAATAGATTTATAGGACACCAACCACAAAGTACTGAAATATATGATTGCCTAACGTCAATTTATTGATAGCAATCAATTTTTTTTTTAAATTTTAAATTGGTTTTTCTCCATGCAATAATAACACGGCCATGTTTATGAATTTTCATAAGAAATACGTTGGTCTAAATTGAAATCATTTTTTATTTATTATGGAACTCTTTGATGCTTATCTAAAATGTTGCTTAATTTGTTACCTAGTAACTTGTTTCTATGTTTTGTTTATTAACTATAAATCTCATTTACATTATTTTTCCGGATGAAGATGTACTTGAAATACATCGAAACGTCAATTATTAATGAATATTAATACAGAACTATAATCTAAATTCATTTCATATTTTAATATAATAAGTTTTGAAAGATTTTACTATGTTAAAAATCAGGTTAACTTATTTGAAAAATGCGTGTTTTTGTGTTTTTTAAATTGGTTTTTAAGTAATACATGTTTTAAAACAATGTAACTGCTATAAGAGTAGAACTAAACAAATAAACCAAAACGCAAAAAAACTGATCTCGTAATACCAGCCAATGTGTTACAATAAAATTATATGTTTGGCAATTTGGAAAAGTCTTAGCTTGTTATGTAAAAATTTATATATATGAAGCACAAAATTCCAAAGTTAAAAATTATTAAATAACATAAGGAAAAAAGAAGAAAAAATACGACAAAATAACAATGTGTTCCAGAGAATTCCAACTCGGGGAACAGTAAAAAACAAGAATGACACCATATGTTAAGAAAGGAACGCACTCGACAATACAAACGTCCCGTAACGATTCTGTCAAAGAAGTTTTATGAGAACCTCTGTAGAATAATGAAGAATACACCACCTAGACATATACATGCAGCAACAAAGTTCTAGCCTAAAAACAAAAATTGTTTTATTTAAAACATTATTTATAAATGTAAAAAGGTGTAATTATTTTTTCATTTACTAACATCCTTATAACTTAACATAACTATCAATTAAAAGAAGTCAAATTTATTAATTATTACCTTGTAACTTAATTGTACCAAAAAAAATCTATTAAATTTTAATTATAATAATATAAAATTGATTATAATAAAATCCATGCTGATAATAATGCAAAAATTAATGTTTCACTTTAATCAGTTGTGTTGGCTGCTAAGTTACCTATCACAACCAATTAGTATTAGCAATAGTAAAAAAATAAAACATAAAATACTATTTGCTCTTACTAGCCCAGATCTATAGCATCCCCAGCCACAAACTCAAAACTGATAAATATCGTATTCATCACTTTTCTACTGCGGTCCTCATATATTGTTAAAGAATCTTTTGCTCTGTGTTTTGGCTTGTCTCCAAAAACATTGAGTCTCCGGTTCGTAGTTGGCAGTTTAACCAGGTTGTAACATTCGGCGGGGTATAATTTCCTTCCTGTTGGAACGGGGAGAATGAAATTTCGTGTGTATTCGACACACTTCGGAACCTAGTTCGTATTATAAACCGATGAAATCAACTGGCTGGATTCTATTCTCCTAGATAACGTTCAGTTTTCTCGTCCTAGATTCGCTATTCAAAACTAGACTAAAATAGAATAGACTAAAGGTGCTAACTAAGAAAATAGGTGTATTAAAGTCACGCCAACATTGTTAGCAAATTCTGCGCTTGAATATTAGCTTTGGTGTAGTGGGATTTGTTTTAATATTCTATAGATAAAAATCGTTTGTCGGGATATCTTTTATAGAAAATAAAATAGTACATATATACAAAAAAGTTTGGCACAAACATTTTCTAATATGCTGAAATTATTTTCCGCTAAACATTGCTATCCATACAAGTATTTGCTAGATTTTCTTAAAAATAATATAAAATAAATGACTCGTGTTTTGTAATTGTAAAAATTAGTGGTGGATTAAAGTGGGGCGTACTGGACGGTCGCCCTGATCCCAGTCTATGAGAAAGCCTTGCAAGCGAGTAATATTTCTTTAAATTGAACCTACTAAAATAACATACTAAAAAATTATTCAGAACTCAATATATTATAATAAAACGGTTTTATGTTGTAGTTCTGTATTCATATTTATTAATAATTGACATTTCGACAAACTCATCGTACGTCTTCATTAGGAAAAAAAATACAAATGTCATTTAGAGTAAATAAACAAAACATAGAAACTACTAGGTACTAGGTAGCAAAATAAGTAACTAGATCATAAAATTTATAAATTATTAATATAGTAAAAAATCTTTGAGAACTCGTTGTATTAAAATAAAACTGCTTTAGTTTAAAGTTCTGTGTAAATATTTATTTAAAATCGACGTTTCGACGAAACTCATCGAAAAAGTTAAAGACGAACGTTGAGTTTCGTCGAAACGTCAATTTTAAATAAATATTAACATAGAACTTTAACCTAAAGCAGTTTTATTTTTACAAATTTTTAATTAATGTTATTTAAATACCATTTGATTTCCTTTAATTAAAAAAAAAATAATGACAGAAAATCAGAAAAAAAAGATTTGTACAATAATAAAAGTTACAAACATTTATTGTTTGTTTATTTTTAACTGCAGTTCATTTGTAAATAATATATAAAACATGATTGTCACTATCAATTTTTCTATTATAAATTTCCTGAATGTACCCTGTCATGTATACTACCAATTCAATAACTGCAACGATCAGATATATCTATATGTAATAGTAACTATTTCATATTACAAATGTAACAAGCTCAATAAATAATTCATAACTTTACATCGTATATTCAGTATACATCTATTTCATAACCTGATCTAAGAACATACGAGTAAATATACTCACAAACAGAAATAAATTTAATAAAATATTAAAAAACAATTTACAATATATATCAACAAATTCGTTATCGTTTCAAGGAAACAAAAGTGTTTTAATTTATCACTAAGTAACCGCCCAGAGAAAAAATTACTTCAAATCTGAGGTTTTTACGTTTAACTCACAAGTAAACGTGTTTTTAAACTGTAAACCTATAATAATCTTCAGACTTTCACGGCCGGTATCCATTGCATTTACAAATTTTCTGTAATTTGTAACAAATTAATTTATATTCTCGATAAACAAATTTGATATCATTATTTTTGAATTTCAAAATAACGGTGATTATTATTATTTGTTATATAATACAATAAAATTTAAATATAAAGTGCAAAAATGTAATATCAATACAAATTACAAAATATATTAAAAGATAAGATTGAATTTTTGCCGACGATATATGAGAAGATAATATTATCTAATAATATTCTTTCCATAAATTTGATTCAAAATATCTTTTGATGTAAATATATATAAGTATATATATATATATATATATATATATATATATATATATATATATATATATATATATATATATCATATTGCAATAAAATTTTATATTAAACGTTATTATTGAAGAAAAATTTTAATTTAAAATTATAATATAAAAATTTAACAAATATTTTCTATATCCAAAAACATGTTATATAATAAAAAAATATTTTTATTCATTAATTTTTTGCTCGACATTTTATCGAAATTAAATATTTTTATCTACGACCGCTTTCGAAGTTTACATTATACGATGTTATAATGCGATCCGTAAAGTAACCAGTGTTGCTGTTCAAATCAGATCAGATTTATTATTATTTTATTGTTAATTTTGTGTTTATATTATATTTATCTTTTTGAAAAAAAGATATTAGAGTAAAATTAATAATTCTTTGTTATTTTTAAGTGCAGATAATTTATTAATAAAAATTATATTAAAATAAGACAATTATTTAAAATAAAACGGCGTTAGGTTTAAGTTCTGTATTAATATTTATTAATAATCAACGTTTCGACAAACTCAACGTCCGTCTTCATCAAAAAAACTGATCCAAATAACATTTACAGTAAATAATAGAACATAGGAACAAGTTACTAGGTAATAAAATAAGTAATTAAATCATAAAATTTTTATAAAATTTTAATTAATGGAAGCCAAAATTTAACTTAAAATTTGTATGATCTAGTTACCTATTTGTTATCTAGTAACTTATTTCTATGTTCTGTTATTTACTGTAAATATCATTTGTATCAGTTTTCCAGATGAAGACGGACATTGAGTAAATCTAGTATTAATAAATGAATACAGAACTTAAAACTAAAATCTTTTTATTTTATATAATGAGTTCTGAAAGATTATTTTATTTAATTCAATGCCTTCCATTAATGAAAAATCTATAAATTGTATGATCCAGTTACTTATTTGTTACCTAGTAACTTGTTTCTATATTCAGTTATTTACTGTAATGTCATTTATATCATTTATCCTCATGAAGACGGACGTTGAGTTTCGTCGAAACGTCGATTTTAAATAAATATTAATATAGAACTTTATTTTAATATAATGAGTTCTGAAAGATTTTTTTCACTTTGTTAAAATAAAATTTGTTAAAATTATTTCGAATACAATTCACTATTTGTGTAGTTTAATAAAAAAAAATATATATAAAATTAAATTGTATGTGAACTAGTTTTGTAAAATTTATTTGAAGTGTACGTATGGTATTATATTTGTATGTGTGTGAATGTTATAAAGTTTATAGAAATTTTGTCGACATATGTATGTATGTATTGCCATAATATCTGATTTAATTTAAGGAGTTTTAGGTTGGTATTGTATTGCAGATTCGCTGTTCACTATAAACCACTTGAGATAGTTTTGTTGTGCATTGAAATTATTTGAGATTCCAATATACATATATGAGTGTACGTTCCCTTCTTATAAATTTACATAGATTATAAAGAGATATGCAATATCTGTATCTACAAATCCCAAATTATTTCAAAAATTTCTGCCCTCATAATATCAAAACAGATATTATTTCTATAATAATAAATGTGAAATTAAAAAAAAAAATGTTGTCGCAAAACTTGTTGTTCATCAGTTCAGATGGTTCGGTTATCTTGAGCGAATGTCTAATGAACGTTTGGTTAAAAGTATATATGTGAATAATTTTTAATGTATACGTCTGAATGAAATGTTTAATGAATAAAGTGGTACGATTGAGAGTGTTTTGTGTAAGCGAAATACAATACAATATAATATTTACAATAACACAAGTAATAGAAATAGAAGAGCATACATGGCGGTATCATAAATGTGGATTAAACTAGAGTTACTTGTTTGGATAGGAATGTTTGGAGAAAACTAATTTCGGGATTGTGGAAAAAGTTTGTAATACATATTTTGGTATATGGCGTAATTGTTTATGTATATATGTATATAAAATACAATAAATATATAAATGACGTCGGTTATAATATCTTTTCAAATCTTAACAGATTTGATGTCAACTTGGAACAAAGAAGAGAGTAAAAAATCTTTCCAAACTCATTACATTAAAAATAAAACGACTTTAGGATTTAGTTCTCTCTTCTGCGTGTACATCATCATCAGAAAAAATTATAATGTACGTAGACTAAATCAAAACGTTGATTATTAATAAAAATTAATATAGAACTAAATCGTTAAGCCGTTTTATTTTAACAAATAAAATGTTTATAAATCTTGTTTGTATTAAAGTATTTTTTTAAATATATTTCTTTTAAATATTCATTAATAATTTATTCAAATATCAAACAACGGTAATGAACTGTCCTTTTTATTAAAGAACTTGCCTATAAGAATGTTCAATATCTCCAAGATCAATTTCGTTTTATATCTCTTGAAATAATACAAAATTTTCAGACGCAAGAAATGTAACTTTCTAGTGGGTCGCGGACAATTCACCGAAAACCGTTCACCAAAAACAATTCACCGAAGTACCAATTCACCGAAAAACAATTAATCAAAAAACAATTTATCGAATAACCAAATGAAATAATTAAACAACCTAACCTAACCTACCCATCACCCCTCCGTAAAGTGTAAAAAAATAAAAAATAAATAAATACGCCTTTTTAAAAGACATTCCTAATATTCATAATATTAAGAATGAGGCTATTTATGCATACGGTATGTATACGCAATTGGCTATTTACACATACTTACTGAAAAAAAAAAAACCTAAACCAACTTAATAACCTAACCACTTTCTAATATTAATTTTAATTTAATTTAATTCTATTTCAGTTAATTATTCGATAAATTGTTTTTCGATAAATTGTTTTTCGGTGAATTGGTACTTCGGTGAATTGTTTTCGGTAAATTGTCCGGATACCCTTTCTAGTTATATCAAATATTAAATAATATTCCCATGTTTTTCGAAATCCATTTTTAATGCAACGGTAACTCAAATTGAAGTAGAATTTAATAAGCGAAAAGCAATTAAAGCCACTAGTACCAAGTGTAAGTTAATCAAAAGTTTTATCAAATCTGTTAACTTTTAATGCTTAGGTATTTCACCTGTAGGTGGTTTTGTTAGAAATGTTTCTCAGTTCATTTTAAAATAAATTCTTAAACAGCCAATTTTACTTTTATATGTTAGAATAACGTATTATATATTTTAGTACTTAACGTATGAGTTGAACTATTCATTTTTTGAAAAAAGTTAACACTAAACTCAGAAACATAAAATATTTTATTGTTAGCTTTATTCTGATTACATGTTAACTTTAAATTATATTTGTTCATACACACAATCACACCATAAGGTTATGGACAAACTATTTCCATTATAAAGATATTAGTTTCGGCCAAACATTCCTATCCAAACAACTTTTGCTTCATCTACATTCATGGTATCTCTCATACATGTTATCAAATTAATCAAATTAATAAAATTTATGTAAATGTAGCAAAATATTTATAATAATTAAATCATTCAATTTTTAATATTTATTCCGAACAATTTTCTACCGCTATTAATTACAAATGTAAAATTCATTAAATTTTATTACATTTAGAATAATAAAATAAATTGAAAACATGTACAATTTTAAATTATCATTGAAAATTAATTGAAAATATTATACAATAAATGATAATTGTGTTAAAAAATGCTGATACTTGATTTGCGTTTGTTCAAAAACATTTTATGCTGATTACGAACAAGCGTTTGTGCACTTTGATACAGCCTTCAAACTCTTTAATGATTATGAAAGATTGATTGATTTTAATAGAATCATATAATTTTTAATTTACTGAAAAAGATAATTAGGTACGTAATGTATTTATGTATTACAGTTATAAATGGTTTGTTAAACTTTTATACGATATTTAATTTTAAAGTAATAGTGCTGACAAAATAAATATATAATTTTAAAATTAGCACACAATTATTATAGTATCTTCTAGTCAAAATATTTTTATTTTAATATCATGCGTTCTAAAAGATTTTTCTTTTATATTCAAATAGCTAATGTTATTAAATATACCATCTAATTAAATATACAAAACATTATAAATTTAGTAAAAAAATAAAACGGTTTTGGGTTGTAGTTCTGTATTAATAAATATTAATACTAAACTACAACCTAAAACCGTTTTATTTAAATTTAAAATTTAGTTATCTAATTTGAATAAAATAAAATAGCTATGTAATTCTATTAAATTTGTTAATGAATATATAGTAAATATATAATAATGATGTTGATGAGAAGCAATGATAACAATAATAGAGATATCTAAATTAAGATTTATTTGTTCTTTACCTAAATAGGTGCTATTGGTAAGTACCCAAAACACTTTCAATGGATCGACCATCACTAGCGAATATCACCAGCGGTAATTCGCTGAAACACTAGCACACAGCACTGATAATATTATCGCCAATAATAATAACAATAGAACATCGTAACAATTGCTATCGCTGCCAGCATCAATATGGAAATTATTAATAATAAACAGAAAGGGTTGAATGGATTGTTGTAACGGCATTGCACGTCGGCATTTAAGCACTTATTTACACACACAATACCATGCAGGAAGTATAAGATCTGTAACACGGTTTTGGCAGCGTTGTATTCAAAAGACAACGGTTATCCTGTTCGATCCGTATCACGCACGACGCACGCTGTATGGGGCCATACTAAACTAGAGCCCGCTCAAACTCCTGAGATAGAATGCACGCTGGAGTACGCGCGTCGGCGCAGCAGGAAAAGCTCGACGTATACATATATCACACTATATACAAGTATACTATACAGTGCCCAATATGTTTTATTAATTTTTTTTATTATTAAATTTCCACAATTTTTATATAAAAGTAAAAACATATTGATGTATGTATGGTAGTGAATGTTGGGTTTGGTTGCAAAAGCATAAACGGAAAATGACTGCTGTGGAAATGAGATTTTTGCGTGGGGTATGTGGTGTAAATAGGAGAGATCGGGTACAAAATAGATTAGTGTATGATGAATGTGAAATTGAAAGAATTGTTGTAGCAAAAGTTGGTGTTAGTCAGTTAAGATGGTTCGGACATGTTGAGCGAATGTCTAATAAATGTTTGGTTAAAAAGTTTTATTTGAATGATTTTGATGGTATACGATTGCGTGGACGTCCGATGAGTAGTTGAAGTGGTATGATTGAGAGTGTTTTGCGTGAGCGAAAGTTTCCAAGTAGTAAGAATAAAAGAGCATGTATGAGAGGAATTATGAATGTGAATGAAACGAAAGTTGCTTGTTTGGATAGGAATGTTTGGAAACGACTGATTTCGGAATGATGAAAAGAGTTTGTGCCACACCCTTTTGAGTACATGGGGTGATTGTGTATGTATGTATTATTATATCTATTCCCTTTTCTATAACTACATTATAAAATTTTATATATTAAAATTTTAATTAAATTATGCTAATTTGACTTAAAGAAGTATTAACGACAAAAGCACATATATATATATATATATATATATATATATATATATATATGTATATATATATGTATATATTAAGAAATGATTAATGGAAATTGTAAATTGTCAGATTTAGATGATGTTAAATAAAAACCTCAAATCTAGACTCTTACCCGAGTTTTCAGTGTAAATTTCCACCTTATTATGACTACATTATTTATACGTGATTAACCAAATTTTCACAAAAGATTCTCTTAGTGCCCCATAATTAAATACTAAAATATAATGTTGCCAACTTTCCGAGAAAAAAATACTGAATTTTAAAAAATTAATTATTACTACATTATTTATCCAAAATTAGTCAAATTTTTATAAAATATTTTTAACATAGTAAAAGAATTTTTAGAACTCATATTAAAATAAAACAGCTTTAATACTTCTAGTTCTGTTTTAATATTTATCGATAATCGACATTTCAATGAACTCAACGTACGTCTTCACGTTGAATTCGTCGAAACGTTGATTTTTTAATAAATATTAATACAGAACTAGAATATACGCAAACATTACATAATTTTATTTTAATACAGAGTTGCCAACTGATGATGTCAAAGTTGTCATAGGTTTACTCATATGCTTCTAATTTTGTTTATGTAAATAATTTATACTAAAAGTAATTGTAAAATTTTAAAAAGAAAATCCAATTCATATTTATTAAAAATCTAATCAATGTACGATATAAAACTTTCGACAAATTTGCAACTCAAAAAAAAAAAAACATCTACTTTAAAAAAAATACTCAGCAACTTTAAATCCCTCGCGATATTTTCCATTAATAATAGATATAGACAAAAAAAAACACGCACATTTTCAGCAACCCTGAAACATGTCTGAAATCATGGATATAAGCACAACTTACGCCAGTTGCGCCGCTAAACGTGACCCGAAGAAACTAATTTGCATACTAAAATGACTTGATAAAGTTTTTATTTATGTTAGTTTTGAAATTATTATAATTTTATTAAAATTGTACATGAACTAATACGGGTATAGCATCAATTTTTACCACTGTGCAGGAATTAGAATGATACCTTTTATACATGCTTTTTTTGTAAACATTCACGCAAAGAATTCTCAATCATACGACTACAAACCACGGACATATATTAAATTACATTTTATATTTTATGATAAAAATATATAAAACTATTTTTCGCTTGTTTCAATTAAATATTTGATTAATATTTATTTATTTTTAATCGCCAATCGCAATAAATTTTAATTAAAAAATAATGATTATGAATTAAAAATGTTATTTCAAATTATATTTAAAATTGCTTTACAAGATAAATATTACATATTTTCCTGCATTTATTTTACATAAACAGAACAAATTGAGATTTTATTTTGAATTTGTAAAATTACTTAACTGTTGCGAAACAATTTACAACCAGCCATAGGCCGGTGGTAGCGTGTTGGACTCGAACCACAAAAATTAAATTAAATATTATATCTGATATTAAAACCTTGTACCACTTATCATATCGGCCGAGTCTGAGTAGTTCGGAACCAGTATAAGC
Organism: Clivina fossor; assembly: GCA_963966155.1. Lineage (NCBI taxonomy): Eukaryota > Metazoa > Arthropoda > Insecta > Coleoptera > Carabidae > Clivina > Clivina fossor. The sequence continues at coordinate 4,219,250 of OZ014552.1, read as the reverse complement.
TCTAAGTCCCTTGCTTGGCTGTGGGCTAACTACCCTTACCATTGGCAATTGTTAAGATACTAATGTTCAGCTTCTCGAGTATATAGCCTATATGTTCCACTTAGGAATCATGGTAACTGATGATGTAAAACAATTATCTTAAAATAAATAAACTTTAAGATTAAGTTCTATATATATTTTATTTAAATATCGACTTTTTGATATAAGTATCTTCATCAGGTATTAATGATATCTTAATTTTTTTTAAATAACTGCCTTCAGACTGACTTAAATGAAATTTGGCTTTCTTTAATCAAAAATTAATAAATTTCATGATCTAGTTATTTATTTGTTTCCTTGTTTCCTTGTTCTGTTTATTTACTATAAATATCATTTCTATCTTTTTTTCTGAATATTTTCTTTTACGGAATATATATTTTTAGTTTAATAAAGTGCCGTCTAGTAAACTATAGCGAAAGATATTAGTAATATATTTTTTGTATGTAAATTAAAAAAAAATAAACACCAAAACAGATATAAATATATATATTTTACTTACATTATCCTCCGTAATGACAATATATCAAAATGGTATAAGTGATGGTACTCACCTGAAAAAAAAAATACATATTATAATTATGTTTAATTAATGTACAAATATTAAAAATTCTAAAATCAAATTAGTATTGATATGAATGTAATTTAATTAAAAGTTTATTAATTTTTGAAGTATTCAATGCATATAATATAAAATTAAGCTAATGAGATATATAGTTATTCATACTAAATATAATAAAATTATTAACAAATATTTATTATATATAAAGGTAGTAATTACGGGTATCGAAAATTCATTTAATTATAAAATATCAGAAAACTATAATTAATACTGAAATGTAAAACAATTAATTAAATATGTAAATATTAATAATAGTTAACTAAATATTGGAAATTTAGTATATAAATAATTATTAAAATATCATTACAATATATTCCTAGAATTACATTTATTAAACAATAATAAAAAGCATAGTAAAAAAATTATCAAAACCCATTATATTAATATAAAACGACTTTAGTTTATAGTTCTATATTAATATTTATTAATAATCAACGTTTCGACGAACTCAACGTAGATCTCCATGAAAGAAAATAATATTTACATTAAATGTCATTATCATTATTATGCAATTATTACAGTATCTTCATCTAAAATTTAATGATACTATAATAATTGCAAAACCAATCAATGTTAACAGTAGATTGATAAAAACAGCAATAGAAATTTATCTTATCAATCTTCTGTTAATATTGATGCCTAATTAAAGTTTAAAGAAATAACGCATTCAACATTTTACGTTTAACTATTAAACCAAACACCAGATGTCTTATGCAATTCACTGTTTAACTCTCAATACATCTCAGTTTGTGAATAAACAAGGGGATTTTCACAAAGACTTGAAAATCACAGAAAGCAATATAAAAAAGAAAAAAAAACGTCATGGAATAATAGCAAACTACCACCGGATAAAGTTGAAAAAAAGAATAAAAAAAAAGAAAAAACAAAATCTACACAACAATACAATGACGTCACGACGAATGTCCTTAGCAGTGTTTTTCAGGTTGGATATGCTTTAAAAAAAAATTTTTTGAAAACGAGATGAATTTCATCGGATAGATACTATACCGAAAACTGGATCGTGATACAATTTGGAAAACTGATATATATCAAACAGGATTTGATTGAAATTTTTGATAGTTTTCAAGTATGAAATAAAAAGATTTTTGTACAATAATTTTAAAATAATAAAAATGTTATTAGTTCACATTTATGTTTAAAGCGATAAAAACTAATTTTTCCAGTCCTATAAGACAGCAAATAGTAAAAAAATTTAAATGATTTTCTAATGGCTTAGTTGTTTTATCTAAAAATAATAATAAATAGATGATTATTAGAATTCCATATTAGATAAAACATCTAATTCAAAAACATTATTGGAATGGCCATCTAATTAAATAAAAAAAATCTTTATGATGCAAAATTCAAAGATACTATAATAATTGCAAGAAACAACAATATTAACAGTAGATTAATAAGAGAAGCAATAGAAATAAAAATAGCTTTATTTAATTAATCATTTATATATTAAGAAGAATTACGCTGAGTTCATCAAAACGTCGATTATTAATAAATACTAATACATTAATTTATAAATTTTTTAATATTGTTACTTATTTTGTTATCTAGTAACTGATTTCTATGTTCTGTTTACTTATTATATATGTCATTCGTATCATTTTTCATGATGATGATATTTTTTTAATTAAAATTTATACAGAACATAATTCTAAAATCTTTTATTTTAATATAATAAATTTTGAAAAATTTTTTAGCAGTTAAATCATTTAAAGTTTAACATATGTAATTTTTTCTGTATAAATTAAAACTTTATATGTAGCGGTACTTTTAAAGACGACCTCCAATATATATTTCCATAAAAAATACCTTTTCTTAATAGTTCTATCGTTATAATATAGTTTTATAAATCATCTAAATGGGTGCACATACAAGCTTTCGATAAAATATTTAGACATTTTGTGGGAATTATGGTCATCTGGGATTGATTCAATAGTTAATATTGTCAACTCTTTTCAATACAAATTATTAAAAAAAAGGTAATATTAATTATTGTGTTAGATACAGATAACCATGACTGCAAAAAGCCTTCAATCGTTTATCGTATCTATAATAAGTTTTCAGCAATTTTAGAGACATAACTACTAGACTATGGAAGACCGTATAAATTTACTTGAGTGTTCCATTATTTTAATATTATAAGCATACGCTTTAAACTCTTATTTCAATTAGTAAAAAAACAACAAAATTTAGTTGTATAATATGTGACTGGGTAAATAATGTATATTTTTTTATCAAACAGCAAATTTATTTTTGTATTAAAAACTATTTGTTGTGTGAAGAAGAATAACCAGTTAAATTATCCGTTTATTTTTTTACCGATTTTATGCCTTGATAGCAAATGAATAAGTTAAAAAGCAGTTCTTAAAATTAAAAATATTTTTTGTTTTTTATTATCATTTATCGTATATAATACTTATCATAAAACTTAAATTTTAAATTAGAAAGAGTTATTTTATCAAAATTATATTATATTTATAATATATATTTATATATTTTTATTTATATTTCCAAGTAGTAAAATTAAAAAAGCATGTATGAGAGGAATTATGAATGTGGATGAAGCGAAAGTTGCTTGTTTAGATAGGAATGTTTGGAGGAGACTTATTTCGGAATGATGAAAAGAGTTTGTGCCATGTCCTTTTTTGTAAATGGCGTGATTGTGTATATATGTATGTATGTATGTATAATGTATATTTATAATTAGAGATAAAAGCAGAAAAAACGCATATAGTAGTGAATTGTCGTCACATTGTCACATTCAAAAGTAGATTGTTTTTTTTTTGCCTTATTTCAACGCTTTGTAATTATAAGGTAGGCGATGCTTAAAACAATATACGTTACTAAACAAAATACATTAAAAAACATAGATTTATAATTGATTTCTGACATAAGCAAACAGAAAAATAATAATAATTATAAATACTTAAAATATTTGTGAGATAATGGCTAAAAAACGGCGAAACGATAAATATTTCGCGGAAGAAGAACAAATATTACTGCTGTTAATTATACAAGGTTACGAAGATACTATTAACAAAAAAAAAATTTATATCAAAACGTGCAGACCTGAAAAAAAAAATTGGAAAAATATTTCCAAAATATACAATTCATTTTCTAATTATGCTAGAGATAAAGAACAACTCAGAAAGTTTTACTATAGATATGAACTATTTGTATATTACCATAATTATTGTGTTAAGGTAAATCTAATTTTGAAATTTTTTGAAAATGACTTTAATATTATTTTATTAATTTAAGTTAGGAGAAACCAATAATAAAATTACTGTCGATGATGATAAACCAGTTCAATTACTACCGAGTCAACGAAAACAAAGAGTAATATTAGGTATTATTCTAATTATTATAATCATTATGATCATGATTAATTATCTGTGGTAATTTCAAAAAAGGTGAATTTATGTATCATTTAGTAATAAAAATTGAAAATATTTTCTATATGTGTGTATTATAATATAACAATTTAATATTACTACAATAAATAGTTTTTAAGCTGTTGAGTAGGTTCCAAACGTATGCTTCATTATTTATATAAAGAGTACTTAGTATAAACGTTTACCGCCAATAATACAAGATCTGAACAAAATATTAAAATTCCGTAAAAAATACGTAATAAGAAATACCAGAGCAATGTTTCAAAATATTTTTTCAATGAGTAACGCTAAAATTTTATAGCTAAATAATTATGTTCCTATCACTGAGAAAAAGATTTCTTTAACATAAAGTAAATTTATTAAATGTAAATAAAGAATTGATTTAAATATGGCGAAACAAATATTTATTTGTCAATAATAAATAATTTGTTTCAAAATCATAAACATATTTTATTTAATAGAAATAAACTTTATTAATAATAGAAACACCTTATTAAACCTTTTATTAATGTAGTTTTATATTAAAAAAGTGATCTATTACTATTAAATAAACTAGAGGTTTTTAATAATATATATACATATTTAATAAACCGCATTTTAGATTCAATAAATTGTTACTTACTGACAAATTTTGTATTTTGACTATTAAATAATAATTGTTTCATGGAAATAACTGTATTATTTGTATTAAATATATTTCTTAAAGAATAAATTAATTTTTAAGTATTATATTTTAAAAAATGTATTTGAAGTCGCCGGTTTTAAATCTCAATAACTCCAAATACATTTTTCAAATTTCATTACTAACTTAAAAATTAATTTACTTGTTACGAGACGATATAATGCATAATTAAATACAAATAATAAATAAATTCGTAGCAGGTAAAAAATAAATAAACATATACATAGACAAATTTATTTATTAATAAAATTATGTTATAATTTTAAAGAAAAAATACAAATTGTATAATCAATAAGAAAATTCTCAACTAAATAAAATAAAATTATTTTCTTAAAAAAAAAAAACTTAATAAAATAAATCCTTATTTAAATTGAAAAATACAATATTTTTTTTTATTCATAATATCTAAAATATTAGTTATATTACTATCAAATTTTGTCGTAATATAATATATAGCTAACTGAACAAACATTCAGATGTATTCCGAATCATATGGATATTTTAAATTATAAACATAATATGTATATTTTAAAACACACATCAAGTGATTTTAAAATTGAAGGTACCTTGTATAATGTGTTGTTTACACTCACATGTATCGAAGTGACAGAAGTTTTATCTATTTCTACAATTATAAAGGGCTGAATCGGGAGTCCAAGTTTAACATGTTTTTCTTTCTTTTTCTAACTCTTCAATATCTCCAGGTAACTATGATTGGAAAGAAAATTATATTAATATCTGTTTTATTATAAATATATTATTATTTTCTTATATCTACTTGTATAAGTAATCTTTCTCTTATTTCTTGGGCAGTTGGATTCCATTTACATTTCTTAATATTTCCTTTATCCTTGTTTGGTAGTACAGATGGCAACAAACAAAGCATTAAATAATGCCTGTAATCTACACTGAAATATATATAGAGAGAGAGAGAGAGAGAAAGAGAGAGAGAGAGAAAAAGAGAGAGAGATAAGGGGAGATATGTATGACATTGTAAATGGTACAGTATAAACATAATGTGTATATTATATTGAAAGTCGAAAGAGAAAGAGAGAGAGATAAACAGATATAACATGACATTTGGTTGTCATGACAACAAGAGAGGGAGAAAGAGAGAGAGAGAAAGAGAGAGAGAGAGAAAGAGAAAGAAAGATAAAGAGAGATATGTATGATATTATAAACATAATGTGCATATTAAATGACAATAAAAATAGAAAAGATAGAGAGAGAGAGAGAGAGATATGTATTTTACTATTATTGAGTACATTTTATATTGTATATTCATAAAGGGCGCGCGCATGCGCGCGCCCCATAGAACAATAGGTAAAAGAACACAGTATATAAATATAAAAGTATTAAAAGTGCTTAAAATCATGTAAATTGTTAAAATCGCGCTTAAAATCATGTAAAATTGTTAAAATCGCGCTTAAAATCATGTAAAATTGTTAAAATCGCGCTTAAAATCATGCAAAATTGTTAAAATCGCCTGTGTGTGTGTGATGGTGTGTGAGACGGTGTGTGTGTGTATATATGTGTGTGTGTGTGTGTGTGTGTGTGTGTGTGTGTGTGTGTGTGTGAGAGATATCGCATTCAAAAATTGAATATATGTATATGTCAATAAACATAGATAGCTATGGAAAAAAAAGAATCTCACTAACAAATTGAAAAATGTCAAATTAATATATCGAAAAATGATAAAAATACCTTTTATAGAAGAATTACCCAAAAGAATATCATCGTGCATCATTTAGCAGGTACGTTTAGCTACAATTTAATATGCGACAACTATAGGTTGGCACATTTTTACCGCCCGAAATCGTATTTTAATGTTATGCGCGCATAGCTCCCTTGCGAGCCGAGAGAGATAAGAGATACGTGGTATTCGCGTCTTTGTCTTTCTAATGGCGTAGCATTGCTACTACATGATAACTTAGATAGCTATGAAAAAAAAAGAATCTAACTGTCAAATGTCAAATTAATATATCAAAAATGATAAAAATACCTTTTATAGAGGAATTCCCCAATAAAATCTCATTACGTATCGTTTAGCCGATGCATTTAGCTACAATTTAATATGCAACAACATAAGATTGTCGCATTTTTACCGCAAGCAATGGCATTTGAATTTCAAATGCGCAGAAGTGTAAGACAGTGATAGAGATACCACGTATCTCCTATCTCTCTCGGCTCGCATTGGCGCTACTAGAACACATAGGCAGTGCACATTCCAGTTATTACTATATTTCAGTGGTAATCTAAAAAAAAAATTATATATATATATATATATATATATATATATGTAAAGAAAATCAACGACACCTATGTTTGCATGTCATCGCATTCCTTAATTTTGTTTTGTTTTGAAATGTCAAATATGTCTTCAGATCACAGTTCAGATTCAGACGATTCGTCCTATTTAAATACAAAATTAATATTAAAGAGAAAAATTGAAAATGATTTTAATGTTTCAAGTGATATAGAAGAAAATGATCTATACGATAAAAAAGAAACCAATATAACCTCTAATGAACCAGCGCCAGTTTTAATAAATTAACCAGTTTTCGTTAAAAATGTTGAACATGAATTAAGTTGCAGTAGTAGTAAACCAAATGAGTGCATTTTACTTTCGGACAGTGAGTTAGATGTTACTCCGGAAAGTGTCATTCCAAAAATTGATAATGCTTTACATAAAAGAAAACCAGTGTCACAAAAGAAGAAACTTTGTCAAACTAGACAGCGAAAGAAAACTACACGAAAGTCAACTTTTAAACAATTAAACGGACCAGTAATTCATATAAATGACAGTGAAAACGAAAATAATGAAATTCCAGTGAAAGTCTAGTGAAAGAATCAAGAAGTTATCAAGTTCACATTGAAACGATTCAAAAATATGAAAATTATCTACGAGTATTTTTCGAAACTCGAGAATATTTCGGAAAATGATTTGTTATTTTTAATTCAAGATAAGATAATTTCCCGTAGCGATACACCAGATCTATTAAACATAAATGCTGCTACAATTTATTATCGACGATGGTATTTTGAAAAAGAAATCGCACGCAAAAGGATTAAACAATGCGAACAAAAATGAAATTCAATTAAAAGTGCAAATGAAAGATCGAGAACAGCGCTTAGATATAACAATGAAATATACAGATACGATGAATGTTTTGATGTGTCAATGTGCTGATAAATTAAATGTTTTAAAAGGTGAATTAAAATTTTACTTCGATGGCGAACTTATACGATCTAGTGATACTGTTAGCAGTTTACAATTGGAAACGGGAAATTGTATCGATTGTACGAAACTTAAAAAATGATATTTGTTAAAAATCACTCTGCGTTAAATATGAATTTAATGTTTGTTGTTGTTGTTTTAATTATTATTATAATATTACTTAGATGTTAATTTTCCAAATCTGCATCGTATTTTGAAATAAAATATTTAAAATTTAAAAAAAAATAATTTACTTCAAGAAAATGAACGTTATTTTCTTCAAAAAAAATCTGAAATTATATATATATATATATATATATATATATATATATATATATATATATATATATATATATATATATATTGTTAAGAAAAATAAGGAGCCATCGTTTGAACGAGTTTTAAATTGTCTCAAAATTTTTGTACAAACTTTTCTAAACGCGTTGGAAAGTTTATAATATTTATTTGGTTATTAACACGATTGTTTAACAAAAAACAGTATAAAATAAAAATGGAAGAATCAATTTTAAATTTATCGGCTAAATTGGAGGACGGCACTATTTTACAGTAATGATTGAAAGTGACAGTGGCGGATCTATAGGGGGGGGGGGGCTAAAGGGTGTAACTACCCCCCCCCCTAAGAATTCTAAAATTATTAAAATATGCATATGAAAAGCTAATTAAATTAAAAAATATATATACATATGTTTTGAAATCTAAATGTATCTATGTTTTTTTTTTTAATTTTATATTAATTCTTTACGTATTGTCAAATTGTCATAATAGAATTATTTTGAATCGTTATGTAAAAGTATCGTAAAATTTAACATTATTTTGTTATTTCTTTGTCGGAATTCAATCGGTTATACAACCCTGCTATGAGTAGACAAGACGCCAGACCCTTTTTGCTAGCGTTTGGTAGCTAGGTATCTGCTATTGTGTCACCAATAAAAATAACACATCTGGAAACAATTTCCTCTGTTTGGCGCATTTTATGTATTTGTTTATTAACTATAGTTAACTACTGCTAGAGATGTTCAAAAAAATTCTGTTATTTAAATAGTAGTCGCAAACAGAAGACTGCGTCATATTCAATTATAAGTATTCAAAAATATTTTTCAATTAATTATTCTTGAAGCAGCAGAGTATTTGAGCATGTATTATCCGTTATACATATTTTGTTTTATAATATGAATGTCTCTATTATTTAAATTATTAAATTGTTATATTATGGTCGATTTCTATTTCGTCCAAAGACAACAATATAAAAATTAAATTGTTTATATTTTTACAAGTTTATTATAATAAATAAATAAATAAATATAAAATATTTCTGAAATTCGTTAATAACATTAAATAAAGTTCTACAAATACTCAGTGATTGTTTTCATCAGAAAAAAAAACTGATACAAACGATAATACAGTAAATAACAAGACATAGAAACAAGTTACTAGGTAACAAATAAGTCACTAAATCATAAAATTTTATAGATGCCTTCGCAGTCTGTTTCCAGATAAATCTGCTATTACACAACATGCGTTATAATATCGTCATAATGTCAAATTCGAAGATACTGTAATAATTGCAAAATCCAACAATATTAACAGCAGATAGATAAGAGAAGCAATTGAAATTTATAAGTAAAACGACAACATCAATCACTGTGAAGGCATTGAGTTAAATAAACTTAATTTTATTATTAATTAAAGTTGTTCCTAATGAAGACAAGCGTTGAGTTTCGTCGAAACATCGATTATAAATAAATTTTAATACAGTACTAAAACTTAATGAATTTTGGTAGATTTTTTTATTATGTTAATATGACTTAGTAATTGTATAATTGTATATTATTAAACAATTAATTACTATTTCGTAATAAAGTAATAAAAATACAACTAGTATCTACTAGTTGTATTTTTAATAACAGTATTATTAAATAAACTTTAAATTTAATTAATTTTATATGTAATTAATTGATTGACTTGAACAGCAGTACTAATTATTTACTCTAAATGTAATTTGAATCAGTATCAGTTTATGAAATGTACATTGAGTACGTTGAGTAATTCGATTATTAATAAATAATACAGAATTTAAACCGAAATCAGTTTTATTTTATAAAATAAGTTCTGAAAGATTTTTTATTATGTTAAATTAAAAGTAAGTTTATAAAGACACAATAAATAATGTTAATAAGATTCAACGATTTTATAAAATATCATTACATAAAGTAGCGATTATTAAAGTAACAAGTAATAAGACAACGTAAACATTTCATTATTAAAAAATTTTCAGTTTAAAATATCATAAAAACAAATCATCCGATTACTTTGTTCCACGAAAATCTTTGAGCAATTTTCTTAAACACTGCTACGCTAAACTTTTCATTTATAAGGCCAAAGCACCAATACCATTATACCGTCGTACCAATTAAGCTGGGGAATAAAAATAGAAAGTGGCTATTTATACATACAATATGTATACGCAATTGTCTATTTTTACATACAGCATGTGTACAAGTTAGCAACGCCAAAATCGCCAAAACCACGCATTCAGCTAAACCTAACACCCCTGTAATATTGTATTAAAATGAAATTTTCAGCTGGGGATAGTAAAGTAGCTATGAGTGCCGTCTGCCGTGCAATTATATTCATTTTGTAGGTGTAGTAACTTGATAAGAGTTAAGTTATAGAAAGTTGCTATTTATACATACGGTATGTATACGTAATTGGCTATTTATACATACAGTATTTTTACGCAATTGGTTAGGTTAATAGGTTGGTTTAGGTTTTTTTTTTTAGTATGTATAAATAGCCAATTGCGTATACATACCGTATGTATAAATAGCCTCATCCAAAATTAAATCCAAAGGACGTCCGAAGAGAAAGACTATGCATTACAAAAAAAAATTATCAAAATACAGAATAAAAAAATAATATATTTATTTTACTTTATTATTATTTATATTTATTTTACTTTATATTTATTTCTCTGATTTAATGATACTTTATAGTATATGTATTACTTTATTGAACAATATTGTATTTAAATTTTAATAAATAAAATTATAATTATTTATAATTGTGTAGCTATTATCAAAATATTAATTGTAATAATAGCACATACAATCAGTATATGTAAATAGCAAATTGCATATAGATAAAGTATGTATATATAGCCAATTGCAAATACATATCGTATGTATAAATAGTCAGTTGAATACACATACTGTATGTATTAAAAGCCAATTGCGTATACATACACATACTATATGTATAAATAGCCAATTTCGTATACATACTGTATGTATAAATAGCCAATTGCGTATACATACTGTATGTATTAATAGTCAATTGCGTATACATACCGTATGTATAAATAGCCTCATCCATAAAAATATCGTTGTTTACATATGCAAACCAACGGTAAAAACGCTTCGAATCGGAATCAATGTCTAGAACCTGGTGTGTGCTGTAAGGTTAGTTTGGGGCACGTTGTGCCAAATAACTTCAAACTTGGTATGAACAACACTGACAGAGCTTGGAGCAAACTGAACAACAATTTGAAAGATTATTGTATGTGTGTTTGCTTCTGTATGTGCGATAAAGTTAAATGATTTGGTGAAAATGACTTTTTAACAAATAGTGATTTGTGACAGAACAAAAATAAATGGAACGCACAATTTCTAAATTGAGCTAACGCGACAATAACTGTAAATGGATTAATGTGGTGAAATATTCCTCAAAATACTTTACATACATGGGCGTCCTTATATAGGACAAATATCTCTTCTGAAAATGAATGTAAATTAAAATAAAACTGCTTTAGGTTTAAGTTCTGTATTAATGTCTATTTACAATCGATGTTTCGACGAACTGGGCGGTCGTCTTCATCAGGAAAATTATATTACAGTAAATGACAGAATATAGAAAGTTACTAAGTAACAAATAAGTAACTAGATCATAAAATGTATAGATTTTTAATTAATGAAAGTCAAATTTTATTTAACTCAGTGCATTTACAAAAATTCTAAAAAATAAAATTTATAAATTTTATGATCATTTACTTGTTCGTTACCTAGTAACTTGTTTCTATGTTCTATTATTTACTGTAATGTTGTTTGTATCATTTTTCTGATAAAGACGGACGCTGGTTCATCAAAACATCGATTATAAATAAATATTAATACAGAAAATATTTTTCTGCGTATACTATTGGAACAAGCCTATGCTTAATTTATTAGTATAATAAAAATTATTATTATTATCGCAATAAATAACGCCAAATATACATAAAGAATCAATATAAAAACATAATAATAAATAATATTTTCGTAATATATGTCACAAGAAACCAAACTCAATTTTTCTTCTTTCAATGTTTACGTGTAGCTCAACATCTCGACATAAGAAAAGACAAGTACGTACAAACAAAACAAATGAAAAATGGTCTAATAACAGAAATGGAAAAAAAATCTGGAATACATTATCGGATACTGCAGAGTAAAGTTGCGGTATTCTCGAACAAGTGGCAGGAATGACAGGAAAATAGAATTTCCAAAAAAGTATTAAACTACAGTCCAGCAGGAATGAAAACAAAAAAAAGGTCGAAAAATCACGAAAATCCTTGAACAAGGAAAATTCGAAATTACATGAGCCGGAAAGCGTTATTACGATTAGTACTTTGGCCTTTTTTCCTGCACGGTTTTTTTTTTTTTTTTGTTTATATGTGCTTAGATTGAAATTGAAAACAACAAAAGCTACAAATTCCCAGGCATCAAAACTAAATTTATTTGTACCTTTTTGAGTTTTACCATAGAACTAAACAGAAATTGCCTATTTGCAAAATAGAATTACATCGAACAATGGATGACCTCAACATCTCTTGTCATTACTGATATCCGGGTAGTATATTTAGCAACTGTACAAAACAAAAATTACTTTTTATTATTTTATATAAAATCCTTCAATATAGTTATAGTACAATAGTATATTTATGTTACAAAAAGTAGAAAGCGATGATTATTGTGTTGAGCCGAAATATTTATGGCCAAGGCAAAATCGAGGCCAAGCAATCTGAGCGAAACACAAAAAAAATGATATACATAATTTTTTCTTCAAGTGTTCTAAACAAAACTAAATTAAAAATAAATAAAAATACATATCACCTAAATCTAACCTTAGTAACAGCTTTCGGTTCTGTATTAAAATTTATTTATAATCAACGTTTCGACGAAACTCAACGCTCATCTTCATCAGTTCCATATAGTTTGCGCCCCCACTATGCCAAAATTAAAAAAAATATATGTCATAATTTTGTGCTAATTATGTGCTAATTTTGTACCACAATGAAAAATTTTGTGCCGCATTAAAAACTAGAAAAAACGTAATTGCAAAAGTGGGGGCGCTAGGTATATATCAAGCCAGCGCCCAAATTTTAATTATGTAGTAAAATTTAAAAAAAAATTATGCCATAACTTTGTGCTAATTATGTGGTAATTTTGTGCGACAATGAAAAATTTTGTGCTGCATTAGAAACTAGAAAAAAAGTAATTGCAAAAGTGGGGGCGCTAGATATATATCAAGCTAGCGCTCAAATTTTTATTATAATTTTTTTTTAAATTTTACAATATAATAAAAATTTGGGCGCTAGCTTGATATATACCTAGCGCCTCCACTTTTGCAATTACTTTTTTTTCTAGTTTCTAATGCAGCACAAAATTTTTTCATTGTTGCACAAAATTAGCACTTAATTAGCACAAAATTACGGCATATTTTTTTTTAAATTTTACTACATAATAAAAATTTGGGCGCTAGCTTGATATATACCTAGCGCGCCCAATTTTGCAATTACGTTTTTCTAGTTTTTAATAGAGCACAAAATTTTTCATTATGGTACAAAATTAGCACATAATTAGCACAAAATTATGGCACATTTTTTTTTAATATTACAATATAATAAAAATGTGGGCGCTAGCTTGATATATACCTAGCGCCCCCATTTTTGCAATTACTTTTTTTCTAGTTTCTAATGCAGCATAAAATTTTTTTATTGTGGTACAAAATTAGCACATAATTAGCTCAAAATTATGACATATATTTTTTTTAATTTTGGCAAAGTGGAAGCGCTAACTATATGGAGCTATCTTCATCAGAAAAACTAATACAAATGACATTACAGTAAATAGCAGTACATAGAAACAAGTTACTAGGTAACAAATAAATGACTAGAGGCGTGATTTGTGAGAATTAATCTTCCTTTGGTCGAATATACAATTTCTCACAATAACTTCTTTTAATTAATAATTTATAAATTTCATATCCTAGTTACTTATTTTGTTACCCAGTAACTTGTTTCTATGTTCTGTTTACTTATTATATACAAGGTGTCCCCAGATGGGGTTGCGCAATCTTGTAAACTTTTTTATTTTGGAGTTTTCGGCAAAATGTTATTCTTCATAAAAAGTTTTGCTTGGCCTGAAACTTATTTTTAGCCTACTTTCGATTTTTTAAAATCAAGTAGGCCTTTACAGTTGAGCAAAAACTATTTTTATTTTAGGTAAAGTACCTTTTCTGTTTACAGTATGCCAAAATCTTGTTAAGAAAAGTTGTTCGGAATGAGAAGTTATGGCCATATGCAAATTTTCAGGATGATAGTCCTATTTTGATAAAATTCGAAAAGTTATTGAGTTATTTAAATTTATTCTTTTATTTTTATTCTTTAATACAACATAACAAAAAACAAATTAAATTCTAAACATTGTGTCAACGCAAAATTGTAGATTTTGGGCTCAGAAGAATCCAAATTTTCGTATCAAAACCCGGAGTCAGCGTTTCAAAAAAGTAAACTTTTGGTGCGGAATGCTCCACAATAGAATCATTGGTCTCTATTTTTTGAATGTTTTAAACCAAAATACATACTTGGAGCTTTTGAACAACTTTGTTATGACCGAATTAAAAGAGGAGAGTTTAGAGTTCAGAGGAAAGCTATTCTATCAACAAGACGGATGTCCTGAACATTCCACACTTAGAATTAGGGCCTGGTTAAATGAGCATTTTCCTAATCGGTGGATTAGACGCTTTGGTCCACTAAAGTGGCCGGCGATATCTCCAGATCTCAATCCACTGGACTTTTTCTTATGCGGCTACCTAAAGGAAAAGGTTTACGCAAACGATTTAGAAGACGATTTGGAAAATTTAAAACAAAAAATTATAGAAGCTGTTGCTAGTGTGAATGAAGAAATGCTTTTAGAACCCGAATAAAAGAATGTGTACTAAGAGGAGGATATTACGTGGAATAATTTCAATGTTTAGAATTTAATTTGTTTTTGTTATGTTGTATTAAAGAATAAAAATAAAAGAATAAATTTACATAACTCAATAACTTTTCGAATTTTATCAAAGTAGGACTATAATCCTGAAAATTTGCATATGGCCATAACTTCTCATTTCGAACAAATTTCTTAACAAGATTTTGGCATACTGTAAACAGAAAAGGTACTTGACCTAAAATGAAAATAATTTTTGCTCAACTGTAAAGGCCTACTTGATTTTAAAAAATTGAAAGTAGGCTAAAAATAAGTTTCAGGCCAAGCAAAACTTTTTATGAAAAATAACATTTTTCCGAAAACTGCAACATAAAAAAGTTTACAAGAGTGCGCAACCCCATCCGGGGACACCCTGTATGTCAGTTGTATTATTTTTTTCTTGATGGATATATACGTAGAGTATATCGAAACGTCAATATATAAATAAAAGATGAAGCTTTTTATTTTAATATGGTCTGTTTGTCCATTTTGAAATTACAGAAACTGATCATTACTATATCTTGTTATACATATAATTACAATTATAATTTTAGAGTACTTGTAGTTAAATTATTGATATACCTACAATCTAGAGTTACCGATTAAATAATCTTGCAAAATTACCAAATAGTTAATAATTGAAGACAATCACAAACATGACATCCCATAAACTTTGTTTGTTTATTCCGTTAATGCATCATATGCAATCCCCGTATATATGGAACCATTTCTAAATCATACCCAAATAAAGCAAAACAAAGCATATCAGAGTGCAAAGCAAAGACATACAGCAAATGCTTAGATTTCCACCTACTTATGAAGACCTCAATGAAATAGTAACAAATACGACACTTGATTAATTTCGCAATAATTCCGCTTCAAGTTTTTTTTTTACTTTTTATATAAAACATCCTACATTACTAATTATAACTTATTAATACTTTAATATTATTAACCAAACTTTAAAATTAATTACAAAATTTTTCACATAGTTATATACAATTGCGTGGACGTCCGATGAGTAGTTGGAGTGGTATGATTGAGAGTGTTTTGCGTGAGCAAAAGTTTCCAAGTAGTAGGAATAAAAGAGCATGTATGAGAAGAATTATGAATGTGGATGAAGCGAAAGTTGCTTGTTTGGAGAGGATTGTTTGGAGAAGACTGATTTTGGAATGATGAAAAGAGTTTGTGCCACACCCTTTTGGGTACATGGCATGATTGTGTATGTATGTATGAATGTATGTATATTATAAATATTATATTTGACAACATTTAATAGACTCCAATATATATATATATATATATATATATATATATATATATATATATATAAAATAAAATAAAATAAATGTTCTCAATGTTCTCTCAGAACATTGCGTACTTAAATTGAACCATTGGCAACCACATTCTCTTCAAGATTATATTAATAATACTGTAACGTTTTCAGATAAGCGAAAAATTAAACAAAAGAAAAAAAAATGATATCGTTTAAAAATTGAGATTATTTTTGATAAAATTTTTCTTTAATTTATATTTGAATTATTGTCGTCCAAATTAGAGTCGCCAAATTTGAAATTATAAAGGTTTTTTTTTTACAAGATATTGAAATAAATTTTTATTTAATAATCAATAAAATGTATCTGCTTTAACAAGGGATATAGATATTTGCTTAATATTTATTAATTGATTATATATATATATATATATATATATATATATATTGGTATTTTTTTTAACCTAAAAAACGATTCTAATTTTGACGTCGTTAATAAATAAAATGTGACATGTTATTATTATATATGTTAGTAATATTACAATGAAAGAAAATGAAATAAGATGAAAAAATGAATAAAAAAATTTACGTACATGATAAATAAAAAAAAAACCAACACAAATAATAAATATGTGAGATTAGGTTAGGTTATTTCATACTTTGTTTTGTAAAACTATGTTGTTTTATAGAATAATTAGGTAATATATAACTAATTAAAGTATTAAATAACAAAACTATTCTGTAATTTAACTACCATAGATAGATATTTTATGGAATAACTAGTTATTTTATGGAATACCGGAATTATACGCTTTAACGGTGACATAATATATTTGATGTATCTCTATATTTACCTTTTTTAGTTTTTTTTTTTACATTATTTATTAATATGTAATAATTTTATTATTTTACAATTGTTTATTTATTTAAAGAATAATTATCAAAATACATTACATTTTTTATAACATTATAAATTATTAAAGCAATGTTTTCTGACATGACATTAAAAGCATTATAAAACGTTCTAACCACTAGCTACAAGCCCGCGAAGAAGACATTCTCAAAATTTTAAAAATATATATTTTATCTCAAATCATTATAATATTTTAATATTATCTGTGTGTATTGTAATTTTACAATGTAGTAAAAAATAATATTGTAAAAAGGTACAAACAGCAATAAAAAAATTCAATTATACAAAAATAAAATAAAAGTTGCAATATTAAAAAAGTTAAAACTAAATATATTTTTTAAAAGAAGAATATTAAAATAATGTTTATTTAGTATTATCAGGGCCGTATTTAAGCATAGGCTACATAGGCTGCAGCCTATGGGCCCGCACCACAAAGGGGCCCGCACCACACGTTTCAAATTTAAAGTAAATAATTGTTTAAGGTGGCAAAGTACTTTTTTCAATGAAAAAGTAGTCCACTTTCATTATTTTTTTTTTTTCTCAATAACGGGAAGGCGTAAAGCATTGAAATTTTTTGTATAATGTAGATGCTTTATTGAAAAATACGTCAGAATTTTTTTATCCCCCTCCCAAAAAACGCTCCCCTCCCTAGCACCCTATCCCGTAGACCAAATCTGAAGTGCCGAGGTCCACGGTTCCATAGATATCTCGGGACTGGGTTATCGGAAACAAAAATCATTTCGGATTATTAAAGTTGAATGTATTCCCCATCGTTTGACCAATTTTTTTTAAAAATTGTTTTTTTTTTCGCAAAATGGCGGGCTTGCAAAAAAAGAGGTCAATTTTTTGTCCTTTTTTTTGACTTTGACGTAAAAAAATATAACAAATCAAAATTTTAAAAAAAGGATGGCTCAAACGATGCGGAATTCTATTAGCTTTCAGAAGAACAAAAATTTAAATAAATCCGATTGTTTGTTCTAGAGATATCACTGGAACCGACAAAAAAAATATGGTTTCGAAGAAAACGCGGTTGAAGTTTCAGAATGAGTTTAATGTCACATAAGAAAAGCCCAAGTGAATTTTTATGTTTCTTTACAAAAAGTGATGTAACTTTCGTAATTTTTATAATTTTGACATGCGGTTTCGTGAAAACGATTCTTTAGACATTACTTTTTAATAATATTAAATAAAAAAAAATCGATTTTTTTATCACAAAAAACTACTATGCCCCCTTAATCAATAACCTTTTAAGTATTTTACTTAAATTTTCATAAAACAGAATAACCCGACTTGCAACCAGTGACAATACACTTCACTAGTACATACAGCTTCATTAGTACTAAGTGTTAGCGCAAAACCAATTAGCCACTAAGATTATTTGATATTTTCATTTCTAAGTTTATTATTTATTTTTTTAAATACTCTATTTCAATTAAATAAATATAAGTAAAATTTACTTGTTTGTTACATTCCTTTTTATCTTGCATTTTCCTAACATGTTTATTTAAAATTATAAAATCACAACCCCCCCCCCCTCGCAAGGGCCCGCACCTAAGGTTCAGCCTAGGGCCCTACAGATCCTAAATACAGCCCTGAGTATTATATTAATTAACTTGAATATATGAAATAACTGTTAATGTAATAGAAAAAGTGGAAAACATAAAGTAGCATATGTGTCCCCGAAAAGCTATTTGCAAACTGATGTTTCCCATTTTCCACAAACTTGCAAATATCACATCGACTATTTTCGGCTATATTCGCCAAAACAATCGTACACGCTTGCGCAGTACCTTCGTTCTACATCGTCAACGATCGGATTTCCGAAAGTAGGACAGAAAAACGATCAATGCCAGGAGTAATTTTGAATCTGGAATCCGGGGAGTTGATCCGGATTTTGACCGGAATATTGTGGTAAGTTACACAGTCTTGTGGAGCCATACTGTGTTATAAACGTGAAACTAAAATTTGTTGCGACAATACTAAAGCTGCTGTTAGCAGGAACACACACCAGGAGAAAATGTAATTTTGTTTATAGTTCGACTGTTCACCGCCAGATGGCGCTAAGAATCACATACAAATTTACTCGTTTATTGAAAGTTTATACTGTATAAAGATTTGATAGAAATATATATATATATATATATATATATATATATATATATATAAAGTTAACAAATTGATATTCTGTCAGAAAAGTATTTTTTTTTATAAAATTTAAGATGCTGAATACGAAACTAGTGATACTGAAATTAGTTTCAATTTTTGAGCAAAAACATAACTAAAGCTGTCTAAGGTCCAATATTTCCAAATGTTGGAATAAATTTATCATTGGAATTATTTTAAAATTTACCAATGAAATTTTGTCACTGATTCGGAGATTACATTTTTAACCAATCACAAATAATTTTTTACTTATCTGCAGAATAAATAAAATTGAAAATACTGTCTCTACTTTAAGTTAAAAAAAATAGTCATTTTGTTTTCTTTCTCAGCATAACATAAGTGTGATATTTTATATAAAATTACTATATATTTTACAGTGTATTATTAACATTCTCAAAACATTTAAAAATAAAAGTTTCGTAGAAATAAATATGCATAAAAATCATCAAAAATCATCTGCATTTTTTACATACATTTTGAGTAAGTTTGAAAAAAAAATAATAAAAAGAATTAAAAGTGAGATTTAAGTACGCTATCTCAAATGGGTATTTTACAATCATTAATGCGGCTTATAAAGACACTTGGTTTGTGCACGCCCAACAATTTGCCAGCAAAATTTCCCACGGTATAACATTGGAAATACATTTCAACAATCTGATAACATACTACATTCACTAATATGTTTAGTAATTCCAAAATGGAAAACCAGATTGCTCTATGTAACTACGTAATGTATCCTATGCATATATATATATATATATATATATATATATATATATATTACAAAAACATTGAAACTGTGTTTTGTTCCATATGTTGGAGTAATACTTGTTCACATACATATATGCATAGTAATAATCTTTCATCATATTTGGTACGACAGTTCTAGGAGAGCCTTGACCACAAGAACCAAGTACTTATTCCATGATAATTCATTAAGACACCATTCGAAACTGCAAGTTGTGCGTTCGCACAGAGCAGCGACGAGTTCCGATCAGTAATCTACACTATATTGAACAGACTGGTACTACTGTTTCTACTACATTGGCAGAACATAAAAAGTCAAGATGAAAACAAACGTTTAGTTTCGTTGAAACGTAGTTTTTATAAAATAATGAAACAAAAACTAATTCTAAAACAGGTTTTATTTAATATTTTACAATGAGTTCTAAAAAATATTCTACAGATATTTTAAGAAAATCAGTTGATCAAACTAATGAGGCCGATTCAGATCTTTATTTTTAGTTTACGACAAACAGAAAGGTCGGCCAGCGAATTCGAACCAAAGAATCTAGTATATATAGTAGTACCTAGTGCTTAAGTGCGCTCGGCTACCGCGCTGACCTGTAGTTATTTTTGATATACAGTGTGTCCCCGGATTGAGTTCACTATAGGTGTAATCGGCAAAAAATTTAAGAATTTCATTTTCATGTTTTGGGATTTCGCCCTGCTTTATCTGAAAACAATTTTAAGCATATTTTTAGTTTTCTAAAAATTAAGATGGCCATGAAAAATGTAGAAAACTATTTTATATTCGGGTAAAGTGCCTTTTTGGTCAACAATACGGCATAATGTTCTTGAGAAAAGTTGTTCAAAATATGAAATTATGGCTCTGTGCAAAATTTTAAAAAAATCAATTAAAAAAAAATGTGTTTGGACATAACGCCGACTGGACAAAATGCAGACCGTTCATTCGCATTTGCGCAAGCTAAATAGAAAATAGGTTGACGCTTGCACAAGCCAAAATGTTGGGGGTTGAGTAAAATCTGTCAATACATCAATCTCATGCAAAATATCTATCAATAACAATAATTAGCTTGCGCAAATGCAAATGAACGGTCGGCGTTTTGTCCAGTCGGCGTTATGTCTTAACATATTTTTTTAAACTATTTTTTTTTAAATTTTGCACAGAGCCATAATTTCATATTTTGAACAACTTTTTTCAAGAACATTATGTCGTATTATTGATCAAAAAGGCACTTTACCTGAATATAAAATAGTTTTTAACATTTTTCATGGCCGCCTTGATTTTTAAAAAACTGAAAATATGCTTAAAATTGTTTTCGGAAAAAGCAGAGCGGAATCCCAAAACATGAAAATAAAATTCTTATGTATGTACTTATTTTTGATATACCGGGTGATTCATTTAACCTGGAATTTGTTATATTTCGAAAAATACGCATTGGACAAAAAATTTGCCGAATTTAAACTTTAATATCTCAAAGGGGGACATCCGTTAGTACTAAATTCCCGCCAACCCCCCGCCCCCTATGGGCGGGGCGGGGGGCAACTTTGAAATTTTAAATAGGAACCCCTATTTTATATCACAGATTCGGATTCTACGATAAAAACTACGTACATTTCGTCCGAAAAAAAATTTTGATTCTCGACAGATGGCACTGTAATCGCAAAAAATAGATTTAACCTGGAATTTGTTATATTTCGAAAAATACGCATCGGACAGAAAAATTTACCGAATCCAAACTTTAATATCTCAAAGGGGGGCATCCGTTAATGCTGAATTCCCGCCACCCTCTCACCCCCTTTGGTCGGGGCGGGAGCAATTTTGAATTTTTAAATAGGGACCCCTATTTTTTATCACAGATTCGGATTTTATGATAAAAACTACGTACATTTTGTCCGTAAAATTTTTTACGATTCTCGACAGATGGCGCTGTAATCGCAAGAAATTTTTAAGATTTCAAAGTTGCCCACCGCCGCGCTTACAGGGGGTGGGGGGGTAACGAGAATTTAGTACTAACGGATGCCCCCCTTCGAGATATTAAAGTTTGGATTCGGCAAATTTTTCTGTCCGATGCGTATTTTTCGAAATATAACAAATTCCAGGTTAAATCTATTTTTTGGGATTACAGCGCCATCTGTCGAGAATCGAAAATTTTTTTTCGGACAAAATGTACGTAGTTTTTATCGTAGAATCCGAATCTGTGATAAAAAATATAGGTTCCTATTTAAGATTTCAAAGTTGCCCCCCGCCCCGCCCACAGAGGAAAGGAGGGTGGCGGGAATTTAGTACAAACGGATGCCCCCCTTTGAGATATTAAAGTTTGGATTCGGCAAATTTTCTGTCCGATGCGTATTTTTCGAAATATAACAAATTCCAGGTTAAATAAATCACCCGGTATATATTGTTAGCTTTATAGTAATGATAAAATTACATTGATCTATATAGAAAACTTAAATAAACATATTACATTCGTATTATGCCCGGAGTTTCATGAACAACAAATTAAATACAGAACTTTAATATAAAGTAGTTTTATTTTAATTCTAAAAATGTCAACCATATTATACAGTGGCATTAGAAACTCTTCCGACAAGTTGTTATAACTTATAAAAATACTCTTCAAATTTTAGAAGAAATAGGAAAAAGAAACAAAAAAAATTGGATTTTCTTAGTACACACAGTCGGCCGCCAGATGGTGTAACATTCTACCGAAAAATTTGCTCGTTCTCCCCACAGCTACTTTAACACTGGCAAGAACAATTGACAAAAGGAAATGGTTGTAAAACAGTTGGTGTTCGGTTACCAAACTCAGTTAAAATCGGTAACGGTTTTATTACCATTCGTGTTACCAGGTTACCAATTTACATTTTTCAAAATCCCAGAGTCAAATCACCTTTTGTTTCATAAGCGAATTGTTTTTTTTTTGTCGTTTATATAAAAACTTTCTTGTTTAATTAACTTATTTTAACTTTTTGATCACTGATTAGTTTTTAATATTTTAAAAAAACTAATTAACATTCTTCGTTAATAAAAATTAACATGTAGTAGAATTATTAAAAATTGTTTTTAACTCGTATTTTTTCATTTAAAGCACAAAGCATTTATTACTCAATAAATTAACTGTACTGTAAAAAAAATAGGTAATTTTAGACAAAAGCCCGGGGCAACTGATTTACACCGTTTAATATGTAAATTTATAGACGTCACTAGAAAATTTTTACATAATATGAATATAAAATACGTATATTTTATATAAGTTTACTTACTTATTCGGTAAAAAGAAACATATATAATATGGTAAATTAATTATTTAACTTAAAAATTATGAAATATTATTTTTGTAATAGTGCCAGTTGCGTACGTGCCAGTTGCGTACAATTATTATTTAGTGCTATTTGCGTGCAAATAAGGGTCGTGTCAAACCCAGGTAGTGAAGCTAGTTAGGCCGAGTGCCACATGCGTACAGCGGTTTGGGAAGGGTCGAGTTGTGCTTATGGTCAAATTATAATATTTATAATACGCTATAATATTATCGCACATAATTTTTACAAAAAATCAAGTCAGTATTTAATTTTAAAATTGACCAAGTTTATATTTATTGGTTTAAATTTGATTTGGGTAGATTAATATTTAATAAATTCATATCGTTTACCAACTTCGTTACTTTTTTCTATATTATGATAAATTATGCTTAAATTCGTGATGTTAAATTTGTAATAATAATTATATAAACTTTTCCTCATACTTTTCCGTAATCATTTTGGAAATATGTAAACTAAAACACTCGGTTAAAATTTCACAATAACAATAAAAAATTCTTTATTGGCCAATTTCGACTGTTAAGCCATTATCAGAAGGTAATACTACAAAAAGTTTAACAAAATTTGTTCTTATATATCTAAACACAACAAGTAAAATTAGCAAAAGGGTAGGGTAGTTTACGTAATTATTATTACAAATTTCACGAATTTAAGCACAATTTATCATAATATAGTAAGAAGTAACGAAGTTGGTAAACGATATGAATTTATTAAATATTAATCTACACAAATCAAATTTAAACCAATAAATATAAACTTGGTCAATTTTAAAATTAAATACTGACTTGATTATTTGTAAATATTATGTGCGATGATATTATAGCGTATTATAAATATTATATTTTGTTCGGTTTATTTACTATATATCTCAATTCTATCTTTTTTCTGATGAAGACGCACGTGCAGTTCGTCGAAACGTTGATTTATTAATAAATTATCACGGAACTAGAGCATAAAAGCTGTTTTATTTCTAAATATTCTTGTTCGTATATATTTACCCAAAGTTTTGAATAATTTTGCTAAACCTTAGATGAAAAAAATAATGTTATAGAAAATATCGACAAATCATTAAATTTATATTAAATAAAAAAACTATTTTATTTGTATCTATTGTATATTATTTTCTAAAAGTTTCTTTAGTTGTGTTGTGTCACTTTTGAAACAAAAGTAATATGTATATTCCATTTTATATCAAATACATTTTTCAGATTTTACATCTCCAAAATTAATAGTAAGTCAAAATAAAAATTTAAATTTAAATTTCGTACATTTTTAAACAAGTAATATGCTTTCTCGATTTTCTTTTCATTTAACGTTTCGTTTAGAAAATAACAAAAAACTTAGCCTGATAAAAAACAAAGAAAAAACAAAAATTAACACAGCAAAAAAATTGAAATAAAGACCTTACAAATAATTAATCAAAAAAAAAATAATAATTACGTATACAAAAAGAAATGTTTGTTTCATATTATGCTTACGAAGAAAAAAACTTTTTCGTTAACTTGAAAATAAACAGATTTTTTAAAATATATGTTATAAAAGAAAATTGTTACAATAAAAAAATGTTTTTTTCGTAAAATTGAAAACAATTTTTATAGAAATACTATTGCAAATATTTAAACATTACAAGACAAATTTAATATACATAATTTAAAAATTAAAAAAAAAAGAATATAGACATTACAAAAAATGAATATACATTTATATTATACATTGTAATAAATTATAATTGAAAAACAAAAATTATGATATTTACTTTATTTATTTATATTTTTTAGTTAAAACTTTGACGTTATCTTTATGTATATGTTTAAAGTTAGTTGTAACATACGTGAACCGTTACATAAGTATAAGTACAAAAAATATATAGTTTAATATAATTATATTTTGGATACTACAAATTAGAAATTTAGTATGTTTATAAATAGAAGTTAATATAGAAAACTATATAATTTTTTAAAATTTTTATTAAAATTAATTAGTTTAAAGTAACTTACAAGAAAGAAATTATGATGTTTAATAATAATAAAGTTGCATATTTTAAACCTTGTGTACTATACGATTAAGACCGATCACTACACCTTGTCAACGATTATGATTGCAATTACGATTGTCATCCCGGTCCCTTTCGGCTCCCATCATGATTTCGGCCATTAGAAAAGAGGCGGGGCGAAGCGGTTGCTATGGATACACGACACAGAATCTCGGGTACATTGCGTGATGTATGTATGTGATATTTACTGATATACAAATATTCAGAATTGACTTATAAAATTTTCTTTTGTATTATATATACATACATACATACACAATCACGCCATGTACCCAAAAGGGTGTGGAACAAACTCTTTTTATCATCCCGAAATCAGTCGCCTCCAAACACTCCTATCCAAACAAGCAACTTTCGCACTTTCATCTATATTCATAATTCCTCTCATACATGCTCTTTTATTCTTACTACTTGGAAACTTCCGCGCACACAAAACACTCTCAATCATACCACTCCAACTACTCATCGGACGTCCACGCAATCGTATACCATCAAAATCATTCAAATAAATATTTTTAACCAAACGTTCATTAGACATCACTCAACATGTCCGAACCATCTTAACTGACTAACATCAACTTTTGCTACAACATTTTTTTCAATTTCACACTCATCATACACTAATCTATTTCGTCCCGATCTCTCCTATTTACACCACATACCCCACGTAAAAATCTCATTTCCACAGCAGTCATTTTTATTTTTTATGTATAGTTTATTTAGTTGGTAAAACTATTTAATAAAACGTTATGTCTAAATAAACACTTAAATAAATATTGGAAAAAATTATTTTAAAAAAATATTTATTTATTATAGTTTATCAATTAGCATGATTCTGTTTAATATTTAAATATTAAATATATTTTAATTAAAAAATTTGTTAATTAACTAAAATAATAATAATAATAATGCAAGATAGATAAGTAGATAAAACAAAAGTTGTTTGTGTGGATAGAAATGTTTGGTAGAAACTAATTATGGATACATAGTGTGATTGTGTATCTATGTACAAATTTAATTAGATATTACAAACTAAAAACAAAACATAACTAAGGCAATAATTAGATATAATATTCTTAAAAATAAAGAAAAAAAAAACAAAACAATTTCGTTTGCAGACAACCTAGCAGCGCGTCTGGAAATGTAATGAGAGAAAATAAATCCGTCCGTCAAAATTTTAAGACGCGGCCAGCCATCTTACAATATATAATGACATCCCTGGAGATATTTCGAGCATATTTCAAATAATGAACGGAACAATTCATTTCTTTTGGACTACATCAAGATTTCTTGAAATATCTTGATTTTCTCGCAAAATATTTGACATGAAAGCAATTTCCACTTACAGTTGCTTAAACAGAAACAAATTGGAATTTAAAAGTAATCAAATTGAAATATATTTTACTCTTTCAATCGTATTATTAATTTATTATTTGGTCTTAAATGAAAATCAATAATATTTTCTGTAATAACTTCATTGGTTGATTATAAATTAAAACAAGCTTCTTTGGAAATATTTACGTTCCTAGCGAAAATACCCAAAAGCACCCAAAACCATAAAATCAGCATTAACTCTCGTTTTAATCTCACGTTCCAAAGTAACCATCCTTGGATAATAAACTACCCAAATACAAAAATTTATCTACCTGCTCTAAACGTACACCATTAATAGATACATTAATATTAAATATTTATTTATATTTTTCTTTTGTTTCAATATATTCATGTAGACACAAAAAAATTAGATCTAATTAAAGTCCAATTTGCATCATGTTATAAATTATAGTTTTTATTAGCTTAAATAAATATGTTTTATTACAATGATGTATAATTTATAGCGTTTACTAATAAAACTGTATTTTGTTTACACACACATGAGTAGATATGTACAATTTAATTCAATTAATTTCAAAATTATTCATTGAAAATAGTATAAAATGGTATGTTTATATTTTTAAAAAAATTATTATATATTTTGGGAGTTCCCACACTTTCAATCATTTCTGTAAAATAGTGTCGTCCTCCAATTTAGCCTATAAATTTAAAATTGATTCTTCCATTTTTATTTTATACTGTTTTTTGTTAAACAATCGTGTTAATAACCAAATAAATATTATAAACTTTCCAACGCTTTTAGAAAAGTTTGTACAAAAATTTTGAGACAATTTAGAAATCGTTCAAAGGATGGCTCCTTATTTTTCTTAACAATTTTGTATATATATATATATATATATATATATATATATATATATATATATATATATACAATAAACATTAAAATCTGTAAAAATATATTTTTCAAAAAAAATAAATCCTATAATAGTTTGGTACAATTGGAAATATATATATATATATATATATATATATATATATATATATATATATATATATATATATATTTAGTGACTGTAAATATTTATATTATTAGTTTCGTGGGATTTTCAGTCAAAAATAAAAACAACTCAATTCAAATTGCAAGCTTTCGGAAAAAATTTATTTCCTTCATCAGGAAAATAGCAGAGTTAAAATTATAAAAATAAATACATGACATAAATATATGACAAAGGCATAGCATTTTATTATTTCTATTGTAACAACTTATATGTTTTACTAAAACGATTTCGGCCAGGCCGAGCGGAAATATAGATTGCACATACGTGGTTGATTTTTTGAAGTTTTTAATAAAAAGAAAACGAGAACTATTTGAAAAATAATTTTATTAAATAATAAATAAAATTAATTAACAACTGATTTTACAAAATAACTAAAAATTATAACAATATATGGACAGTATCTGAAGCTTACAATTTAATGTTCTTCTCTTGGATATCTATCCGTAACTAAATTAAACGCATTTAATTTTCGACTAAAGCGGATTCATAAAAATGCAGCTTAGACAAAAATCGAATGCAATCGAACTTTGAACGACGACTAAAAATGCTGACAAAATGACAAAGTTCGATGCACTTGACAGTCATGGATATGTCAACGTACTAACTTCCTAAATTCTTAAATATCAAATATCCATGACTGTTACACTATGCACTTGTCATATATTTATGTCATGTATTTATTTTTATAATTTTAACTCTGCCATTTGCCTGATGAAGGAAATAAATTTTTTCCGAAAGCTTGCAATTTGAATTGAGTTGTTTTTATTTTTGACTGAAAATCCCACGAAACTAATAATATATATATATATATATATATATATATATAAGTATATATAATTTCAGATTTTTTTTGAAGAAAATAACGTTCATTTTCTTGAAATAAATTAATTTTTTTTAAATTTTGAATATTTTATTTCAAAATACGATGCAGATTTGGAAAATTAAAATCTAAGTATTATTATAATAATAATTAAAACAACAACAACAAACATTAAATTCATATTTAAAGCAGAGTGATTTTTAACAAATATCATTTTTTAGGTTTCGTACAATCGATACAATTTCCCGTTTCCAATTGTAAACTGCTAACAGTATCACTAGATCGTATAAGTTCGCCATCGAAGTAAAATTTTTATTCACTTTTTAAAACATTTAATTTATCAGCACATTGACACATCAAAACATTCATCGTATCTGTATATTTCATTGTTATATCTAAGCGCTGTTCTCGATCTTTCATTTGCACTTTTAATTGAATTTCATTTTTGTTCGCATTGTTTAATCTTTTTGCGTGCGATTTCTTTTTCAAAATACCACCGTCGATAATAAATTGTAGCAGCATTTATGTTCAATAGATCTAGTGTATCGCTACGGTAAATTATCTTATCTTGAATTAAAAATAACAAATCATTTTCCGAAATATTCTCGAGTTTCGAAAAATACTCGTAGATAACTTTCATATTTTTGAATCGTTTCAATGTGAACTTGATAACTTCTTGATTCTTTTACTAGACTTTCACTGGAATTTCATTATTTTCGTTTTCACTGTCATTTATATGAATTACTGGTTCGTTTAATTGTTTAAAAGTTGACTCTCGTGTAGTTTTCTTTCGCTGTCTAGTTTGACAAAGTTTCTTCTTTTGTGACACTGGTTTTCTTTTATGTAAAGCATTATCAATTTTTGGAATGACACTTTCCGGAGTAACATCTAACTCACTGTCCGAAAGTAAAATGCACTCATTTGGTTTACTACTACTGCAACTTAATTCATGCTCAACATTTTTAACGAAAACTATTTAATTTATTAAAACTGGCGCTGGTTCATTAGAGGTTATATTGGTTTCTTTTTATCGTATAGATCATTTCCTTCTATATCACTTGAAACATTAAAATCATTTTCAATTTTTCTCTTTAATATTAATTTTGTATTTAAATAGGACGAATCGTCTGAATCTGAACTGTGATCTGAAGACATCATTGACATTTCAAAACAAAACAAAATTAAGGAATGCGATGACATGCAAACATAGGTGTCGTTTATTTTCTTTACATATATACCGGGTGTCTACTTTTTTTTTGTTACATAGGGAATACAATGCTAAAATTTTCATTTGGTGATAAATTTTCCCCTAATTATTATAGAACAAAAGTACAAATACAAAAGTTGTTTAGAATTCAAAAATGCATCAAATGATGCCAAATTTATCAATATAGGATGTTCCGATCAAGAATTAGAAGCAAATTAAAATTTCCATTTTTGCGCTCTTTACATCAAAGTGCCATGGAAATTAAACAAATAATTTCATTTCTTCTGGAGTTTGAGTTTGACAGATCGTATTTATTTTATTGTTACGTTCTGTATTATTATTATTATTATTATTATTATTATTATTATTATTATTATTATTGAAAATAATACATACATACATACATACACAATCACGCCATGTACCCAAAAGGGTGTGGCACAAACTCTTTTCAACATCCCGAAAATAATGAATAAACTTAATGTAAATGAAAAGCTATTAAGTATAAAAAGTATTAAGTATTTATTATTTATTACAATGAAAGGGTATTTTACTCGGCTGTACACTACGTACTAGCTGTGGTTTTAAATTGTGAATGTCTCCATTATAATTTTAAGTAATTGTTTAATTTATTTATTAACTTCAAGTTATAAAAACAATACATTTGAATTAGATGACTGGCATTATGCCTAATATATTTATTATAATAATTTAAACTTATCCCTGAGGATGCTGTAAGTTGTGCAGTGAAACGTCGGATAAGAGTTTAATAAATAGTAAATAGCTGAACTCCGTAAAACTTTCTTTATTTATTACAATATTCAATATACCTATAAAACAGAAAAATTCATGAATACAAGATATAGGAGAACAAAAACGAAACTAACAATTTAAATTAAATGTTCAAATAAATCGCCATTAACTGCCAAACAATAACCTAATCTGTTATAAAATTCGTGACGTACAGAGCTTAATTGTGTTTGTGTTATATTATTGCACTCTTCAACAATGGCATTTTTCAAATCAACAAGATTTTTGATATGTCGTTTATAAATTTTCTCCTTCAAATATGGCCATAAAAAGAAATCGCACGGTGCTAAATCGGGCGATCTAGCTGGCCAATTAATTGGACCACCTCTACCAATCCAAGAATTTGGAAAACATTGATCCAAATATAATTTAATGTTGCAGCTGTAATGTGCCGGACATCCGTCTTGTTGATACCAGACAACATTATCTTGAGTTGCACACTCTTCTAACTGCGGACCAATATGATTTTGCAACATATCCAAATATTTTTCGTTGTTTAAATTATTTTCAATAAAAAATGGCCCAATTATACACCTGCCAAAAATTCCAGCCCATACATTAACTTTTTCTGGATATTGGGTACGTGTTGCTACCATTAAATGAGGATTTGTTTGGCTCCATATTCTAAAGTTTTGTGTATTAGGTTCGCCGTGTAAAGTAAACGTAGACTCGTCAGTAAAACAAATAGATTTCAAGAAGTTTCTGTCTAAATTGGATTTTTCCATAATAATGTTACTAAATTCGCTTCTAGCCATTTTATCCGCTTCAAATATCTCTTGGTGCGTGGAATATTTATAAGAATGATATTTTTCATTTTTTAGTACCTTATGTATTGTTGAAGGATGCAAATTTAATTCAGCACCAAGTTGACGCACACTAACATTTGGGTTTTCCGTTACACACAAAAGTATATTCAATGTATTTTCTTTAATTGCATTTTGATTTAAATTCTCCTCCTGATCTTCTGCGTTGATTTTTCTACAATTTTTACAACGTTTTAACACACTTCCAGTTTCTTCGAATTGTTTAATTATCCTACGAATAGTCATAGCGGAAGGTATGGGACGGTTTTCAAAGAAAGCGCTGAATAAATCTCTTACTCGTCGTATCGAATTTCCAGTAAAATACCATTTTACGCACTGAACTTTTTCATTTACCTTAAGTTTATTCATTATTTTCAATAATAATGATAATAATACAGAACGTAACAATAAAATAAATACGATCTGTCAAACTCAAACTCCAGAAGAAATGAAATTATTTGTTTAATTTCCATGGCACTTTGATGTAAAGAGCGCAAAAATGGAAATTTTAATTTGCTTCTAATTCTTGATCGGAACATCCTATATTGATAAATTTGGCATCATTTGATGCATTTTTGAATTCTAAACAACTTTTGTATTTGTACTTTTGTTCTATAATAATTAGGGGAAAATTTATCACCAAATGAAAATTTTAGCATTGTATTCCCTATGTAACAAAAAAAAAGTAGACACCCGGTATACGATAAATGATAATAAAAAACAAAAAATATTTTTAATTTTAAGAACTGCTTTTTAACTTATTCATTTGCTATCAAGGCATAAAATCGGTAAAAAAATAAACGGATAATTTAACTGGTTATTCTTCTTCACCCAACAAATAGCTTTTAATACAAAAATAAATTTGCTGTTTGATAAAAAAATATACATTATTTACCCAGTCACATATTATACAACTAACTTTTGTTGTTTTTTTACTAATTGAAATAAGAGCTTAAAACGGTTCCCACGGTTCCTATAAGAAAATTAGTATCTTGAATTTAAAAATGATAAGTGAGCATTTTTACCGTATACGTTCTTATATATATATATATATATATATATATATATATATATATATATATATATATATATATATATATATATATAATCTTTTTTTCTTCTTCAAAGTGTCTCACAAATATGTTTTTTTTTTCTATCATAGTAAAAAATCTTTCAGAACTCTATACATTTATATAAAACTGTTTTAAGTTAAAGTTCTGTATTAATATTTATTTAAAAATTATTTCAATAAAATTCAACGTCCGTCTTCATCAGAATAAAT
This sequence comes from Clivina fossor, assembly GCA_963966155.1. Lineage (NCBI taxonomy): Eukaryota > Metazoa > Arthropoda > Insecta > Coleoptera > Carabidae > Clivina > Clivina fossor. The sequence continues at coordinate 4,186,194 of OZ014552.1, read as the reverse complement.
AACATTACAGTAAATAACAGAACGTAGAAACAAGTTACTAGGTAACAAATAAGTAACTAGATCATAAAATTTATAGACTTTTTAATTAATGGAAGCCAAATTTTATTTAACTTTACAGTGATTGATTTTAAATAAAATTAAACTTCCATTTTTTTTTTCTCATCAATCTGCTGCTAATATTATTTGGTCTAGCAATTATTACAGTATCGTCAAATTTTACATCATAAAGATATTCTAAAGCAAGTTCAGCAATAGCAGATTTATCTGGACGATTTAGACGAATTTACCTATTACGTTCTGGCAATCTACACTCTAAAAACAATTTTTGTTGTTACCAAAATTTAGTTACCCGAACAAAAAAAAATATTCCGGTAACTAAATTTTGGTAACTACAACAATTTTTTTTAGAGTGTAGTTGATATTCTAACGCATATTTTTTCTCTATTCGTCATAATACTTCCTCATTTGATACTTTATCTTCATCATTCTTAGATAACACCACATCTCAAAAGCATCTAGTAATTTATTATATCCTGAAAATTCACCTATTGGGAAGTTTATCGTATTTTTTTTATTTTTTTATTTGGTTGGACCTGGCTTAAAAAGTGATGTTTAATTTATCATTTTTCTCGAAGATGCCCAGATTTCCTAAAAAATGCAAAAACATGTCGTGATAACGTCAGTAATGTCATCGTAAAACTTATGTCGACATCTGAATCAGACGCACATGTATTGCCATGGTTACCGATACAAGCTATTGGCTGGGCGTAACCGAATCAACAAAAATCAACATTTACTACGACATACGTTTTCAAAATTATATCTTTCCAACTCTTCTGCGCTTGCGCACAATAGGCTTGTGACGTCAGTAATGTCCTTACAAAAATTGTTAATAACAAATAAATGAAACAATTATCAAAAATTTTAATGACAGTTTCTGTTGTTATTTTATATATAAGTATATATATTTGAGAAAAAATAATTTTACACGCAACTTCAATCACGCTAAACTTCCCCATTATCTAAATATTTTGCTTCCCAAAATTTACAATTAACATACGTAAATACCCTAAGATAATAAACGAAGACATTATTATATTTGAAAATTAAGACACATTCAAAATATGTACATGTAAATCATGTAAATATTACTTCCTTGTAATGTTGTAACATTCATCGAACCTAAGATTATAGGTAACACAGAGCGGAAAAGCATACGTTTAACATTAATTTACGTACATCACTGGCCGTAAGGTGTAGTATCTTGCCTAATCCGATTTACATGGTGCCCTCTTAAGTGCGTATACCTTCTAGCTCTTAGGAGAGGGAGAGAGAAGAAGGCAACACTCGTTTCTAAGTTCCTCTTTTACGTTTCCTTTATCCCGCCCCTTGCCTCGTCTGTTGCGCTAAGTTTCTCTATGTGCCAAACGGTTGTGCATTCCTTAATTTATGTTCTACAAAGCCACTTATCATCCAATGAAATTCAATTTCATCTGGCAAAGTTTAAATCCGAACCGGGGGGGGGGGAAAGCTTGTGTACACGTTCCCGAACTAATTTTATTCTCCGTTTCTTAAGTAAATATTTATATGTAATTTAATTAGTGAATTTAACGATTTAATGTTTTACATGAAAGGCAAAAATAAGTAATGAGCATCGTACTTCAATAATTATATGTTTCATGTTGTTTCTTAAAGATTTTTAGTTTTTAACTCAAGATAGATTTAATTTTATTACGTAAACTCGCATTCTACCAAAGTATAGTAATAATCAGAGCATGTAACCGATAAAAATATTGGTTAACGGTTAACCAGAGTTGATAACTATATTTTAATATTGGTTCTCATTTAATAACCAGTTTCTCATAATTTTAACTGGTTGATTTTATAAATGCAAATAGTGTACAAATATTAACATTGTAAAATATTTATCTAATCTATTTTTATACTCAGAAAGTTTTGTATTTGTCACTACACCAGTGAGGGACTCATATTCATACGGTTAAACATTCCGATAAGATCTATTCCGAATAATAGAGAAAGTTTTCAAGGGGTCAAAAAGCATTCATCAACCTCATCTTACGCCTTTGCAAACTCCCTACTCTCAAGTATTAACCGTAAATTGCGCATGCGTTAAGCGAAAATGTGAGATTGGTCCCTGTGAATTGCAAAACCTTAATAGAATAGTAACAAATACGAAATACCTCAACTTAATCCAAATTGAACTAATTACACTTAAAATAAACAAAATTAGAAATATATGGGTAAACCCATATAGAGACCACTTTAACATTTCTCGGAAAGTTGGCAACACTGTATTTTAAAAATAATATAATATTAATAATTTTAATTTTTTTTAAATTACCGTTTTGATATACTCTAGGTATATCATCATGAGAAAAAATGATACAAATGATAATGATGTACGTAGATCGTCGAAATGTCGATTTGTAGTTGTTAAAGAGTGCTTGAAAATAGATTAAAAATCGTAACAAACTATTCAGAAACTGCCAAAAAAAAATATAGTAAAAAATCTTTTAGAACTCATTACGTAAAATAAAACTGCTTCAGGTTCATGTTCTGTATTAAAATTTATTTATAATCGACTTTTTGACGAAACTCAACGCGCGTTGAGTTTCGTCGAAACGTCGACTAATAAATAAATTTTAATACAGAACTTAAATCTAAAGCAGTTTTATTTTAGTTAAAAACAGATGATATGCTGGACATAATACTGAAATAAAATTTACAAAAAAAATTTATAGTAAAATTGCCTACCATGATATTTGCGAACGTAATTGACTTGGTTAATTTATTCCTAGTAAATTTACTAAGCGTTTATAGTACAGTTACTATAAAAAATAAACGTAGGTATTTATTATCCTATTAAATTTATAAAACCGGGCTGAAAGTGATGTATTCGTCATTGCCTCACTGAGACCACCAGTTTATCACCTAATAAAAACTTCTTGACAGCTAGCCTTAACTTTGTCGCACCCCCACGCAGTTATCCTACCTATTCCTGCAGTTTTGTCGCTCAGGATAAAATATCACTCGTGCCAGCACTCAAGCGGCAAGGATCAGCGAGGACAAATTGACTGTTCATGGAATGTGTTGGAAGACGAGTAATATCTAAATTTCAATTAAAAATTTAATACAATTTTGCGTTCGACATTGTTGAAAGTAGCAGGGCGTTAATGCTTGAATATTTTCAACCCGGTTATTCTAGACATGGGCGTTCACAAATTGAAGCAAAAATATTGAAATCTCTATTTGGAAAATTTGTTCTTTTTCCTATTTTAATATTTATAATGTTATTAGATTGATAGGAGAAACAAAATAAATTTATAAAGAAAAAAATAATAATATTAATCAGTATGACTGTTTAAATAAAATTTGGCAACGTTTATTTAATAATTTATAAATTTTATAATCTAGTTACGTATTTTGTTACCTATAGTAATTTGTTTTTTTATGTTCTGTTTATAATGTAATAGACTGTTTATTTACTGTATCATTTTTTATGATGATGTACATAGAGTACGCCGAAACGTCGATTATTAATAAAAATTAATACAGAACTAAATTCCTAAAGCGTTTTATTTTAATATTATGTATCAAATAATTAGACCAGAATTTTAAAAAGCGATTTTTTTCTATTTTTGTAATATACCTAAATAATTAATTTTTTATTCAATAACATTTTTAGATTATTAAAAAGTACTTGAAAATGGACAAAAATCATGAAAGCGGCAAAAACCACACTCGACTTGACTAGATTACGAAAAGTAAAACGCGATGATTATTTTGTTAAGGCTAGATATTTGTGGCCAAGGCAAACAGGGGCCAAGCAGTCTGGGCGAAACACAAAAAGAGCTTTTTATTCCAGGTGACATATATGATTTTTTTCTTCAAGCGTTCTACACTAAACTAAAGATAAATAAAAATGCATTCCAAGTAATTTTAACCTTACTAACAGTTGTAAAATAGTAGATATACGTATATGTAAATTTGTTACATGATTTGTGAGAATTAATCTTTCTTTAATCGAATATACAATTTCTGATAAAATTTAACGGTATACATTGCATTACTTGCACTTCTTAACACAAGTTTCAATAGTCAAATTAAAATTCAAGCGATAGACAAGAAACTTTTGCTTCATCCATGTTAAATGTTTCCAGAGAAACCTGTTTTGAATGTAAACAATGCTGTTTTGGTGCCTGCATTGAGGTATGGTTGTGTTTAGCTGCAGAAGCATAAAAGGAAAATGACTGCTATAGAAATGAGATAGATAATCTTTAATCAGCATAACCTCAAAATTCAAAAAGTGATGTATTCGTTATTGTCCTACTAAGGTCCTCATATGTACGAGACATGCTATTGTTTTTTCGTTGGATAATACCTGTATGTGAATGTGGGCACGTGAATGTGTGTGTGAGTGTGTGTGTGTGCTGTGTGTGTGTATGTTTTGGTGAAAACATACTACACATACAGCCAGCTTGACAAGACTGAAGTGTATTTTGTTTTTATGGTTACCTGTATTTTCAATTGTTTGTTGCAATTAATGGGAATTCTTTTTTTTTTTTGGAAACTGTAGAGTGCGGTTGTAAATTTTTATTTATTTTTTTGTTAGCTTTCAATTAAATTGGTATTTGTTCATAATTTATTAGCGTTTTTAATTGATTTTTCTACGTAAATTAAATTTATATGCAATAATAAATAATTTTCACACATGTATTATATAAATAAAAATGCATGTCCCATCAAATACATTAACAAAAAAATCGTATATTTGATTTGCCCTTACTAACATGTTTTTGCATTCACTTATCTATAGTAGAAACTAGTTACTTATTTTTTACGTAGTAACTTGTGTCTATGTTCTGTTTATTTACTGTAAATGTCATTTGTATTATTTTTCCTGACGAATACGGACGTTGAGTTCATCTAAACGTCGATTATAAATAAATATTAATACAGAACTTTAACCTAATGCAGTTTTTATTTTAAGAAACTAATAATAAATAAAGTTAACATTTTCAAGATAAATTAAATCGTATAAGATCAATAATTTTTTTTTAATCTTTCAATACAAATAATGATATGCATGTACTAAATTCAGATAATATGCTCTTTTAAAATTATTAATTTTGACTCATCGTATCATTAAAAACAAATCAAGTTAGGCTTATATCTCGAAAACAAATGCCGGTAGAAATTTAAATACTTTTAACTAGGTACTAAATTTTAACAAATTTTTATAAATTGTTTTCAAGATATTTATATTTTTTAGCAATCCTGTATGTAATACGTTCCATTGACGTTATTTTTTTACAACAATAGTACGAAAAATATCTGATGAATTTTCTATTAATTGTACTAGAGAGAAAAGTAAATATTTATTTATGTTTGACAAAACAAAAACGAACTGTCGAGGCACAAAAGCGATTTGGCCAATAGATACATTTACAATCGAACATAGTCGTGACGTATAGTTTACTCATAAGCTTTAAGCTCGTTTAAACGGGTCCGGGTTATATGACACTATAAAAACATCAAAGCTTTAATCCTTTTACAGTTTTCAACACTGTAAAACTTTTAATTGTTATAAATTCTCATATTGTTCCGAGATATTACGATACATTTTTTAATCTATTCGTTTTAATAAAGCAAACAAAGTTAAAATAAAAGATATACCTTTTTTATTAATATTGTGTTTGCAATATTTTCAAAAGTGACAATATTATTTTATACTATCAGATAGGAAAAATAATACAAAAACATAACACAAGAAAATAATTATTTTACATAAAATATTATTATAGTAATACTCAGAAATATTGAGATTTTAAATTTTTCCCAAAATTTCACATGATACTCAATCATTGAATCGGCTGTTAAGCTATGCATCAATGACTGGCCAGTTTTAACCGTAGACACGTGTTTCGGTCTTTAGGACCTTATCAGTACAGTGCTTTGTTCAGTTGCTGAGAGTCAAGCAACTGATACCGATGTTTATTCTGGCTGCCTTTTATGGCAAGTACTTTGAACCAATAAAGCAGAGTAGCAATAAATAAATACCACCAACGCCATCTACACAATAATGCGATAAGCTAGTATAATACTAGGACAATGAACAAATAAATGTTCGTATTGTCATTGTGAAAATTAATATAATAATACTCAAAAAATTAATGTTTAATATTTAATTTTATTATTGTATTGTATTATTTAAATTAACATTTGTGTAAAATTTCGAAATATTTCATATTTAAAAATATTATTATTAAACAATAATATTAAATTAATGTATAATATTTAATTTTATTATTGCATTGTATTATTTAAATTAACATTTGTGTAAAATTTCGAAATATTTCATATTTTAAAATTCAAATAAATACTATAAACAATGTATTTTTTCCAGGTAAATTTCAGTTAACATTTTAATTGGATTATATTTCGCTAGTAATATTTTAAACAGAAAATACGAACAATAGAATCCATTATTATCTGCAAACAATATGCGTAAAATTGTATGCTGTTTTTATAATTGGTAAACTTTTAACATTTTAATGATTTTGGTTTTTTTCTAATATTTTTAATATTCATGTAACAGACAAAAACAATTATTTAATTTTTATTAAACATGAATTTATTAAAATAAAACGATTTGAGGTTGTATTAATATTTATTAACAATTGACATATTACTATTAAATGATAATTTTGTATGATTACAATACTTCTCTTATCATATGTGATATGCAGATCTATAAAAAAAAAAGACAATTTCATTGTAGATAAAAATAACCAGAATATTATTTATTTGGGCTAAATAGAAAAGTTTGTGTACAATTTTTTTTTTCTTTTGTAATAAATTTTTAATGGAATAAATATACAAGTATCTATTACAAAGTAGCAGTAAACGCAAACAAACAAGTCCTATTTACGAAATATTTCCAAACGAATTCACACGATTAACTAAAAGTTTTTTGCCATTTCCTCCGCCCAAACGCAAAAGTATCGTAAAATGACTAACCCTCCACTTTTTGAAACCGAGCGAGAAAACTAAACGATTCGAATTTGCCAGCTCAACTATCGAACCTCAAAAGTATAATAAACTTTCGAACAAATCTTAATCCGTATTCTATCGATTTTATAATTATTTTAGCCGCCCTCCAATTGCGAGTGGAATAAAATTAGAACAAGAACTTTTTGTGTCTCTTACTCCTCTCTCGTTGTTTTTCTAACATAAACATCAATTTGTTCTCTTTTTTCATTATTGTTTTTAAGTTCCGTTTATTTTGTCGCTTTTACTTAAACTGCTCTGAACGTTTAATGAGGTTACTAAAAGTGTTTGCTTTTAAAAGTATAAATAAAGTGTTTATAAAAGGTTTTCTATGCCCTCATTTTCACCCGCATTGTCTTTGATAAAAAAATTGTCGAGATATTTCATTTTTTTGCTTCCAGTAAATAAATCTATGAAACACTGTCTCTATATTTACAAAATAGGGTTGCTTTTTAAATATATATACATACATATTTTGTTTATTTAATTTACATTTTTAACTTAAACATTTAAAAAAAATAAAAGTTTAAGATTTAAATTCTGGTATGTTTTAATTAAAACTTAACGTTTCGATATACTACACGTGTATTATTATCAGGAATTTTAATTAAAGCATAACAGAAACAAAATGTCTTTTAATATAATAAGATTTGAAAGCATTTTTACTATGTTAAAACACAATAGTTTGAAAACGTGAAATTTATAAAATATGTATAATTTGATATTTAATAACATTTATTTTACAATAAAATATTAAAATTTGAACACATTATTTAATAATACCTAACTGATTTCTTGAAAAAGAACAAAATTTTAGGTTACTTTAAGTTCAATGAACTTTATATAACAAAACGCAACCAGCATTACAGTTTGTATTGCGGGCGCGCTAACTTTATATTTACTATTTGTTATAAATATTTTTAGTATTAATAATATTTATTAATTAATTGTTAACTTGAATTATACAACTTTTTTTGATTATTTTGTTTATTAACAGATTTAGATATTGCTAATTAAAACAATTTTTTTGTAACTATGTAACCGGAAAACCGTTTCTAAAATATTTTACACACTATGAATTTTCAGAAAATACAAACAAAAAATAATTGCAAGACGTCAAGGATGATGTCCTTCTTTCTATTCAAAAAAATTAATAATTATAATGTTTGTTAAATAATTTTTAATTAAATTTCAAAAATGTAGAGTTATTCATCAATTAAGTCTAGTGTGAGTTTTATGAAGTAAAATTTTGGACGATATAAAAGAAGAAAATATTAGATACACGTCGACCTCATATTGTGTGCAATAGATTATAAGTAGAAGTGAGAGAGAAATATTCGAGTAAGTGTTTATTTTAGTATCAATCATACAATGTAGGTACATTGGATGTTGCTCTAACTTTTTTTCCTGAACAATTCTATAGCAGCATTATATTAACAAAATCACATTAAACATCTATTTATTCAATACATATAGAACGTTATATGTAGATATATTAATAGTTATTGTATTGTGTTATCACTGCTGTATATATGATAGTGTGTATTATTAATTTTGGAATTTGAACATAAACATAAATTCAATATTAACATGTGTTTATTCTCTTGTAACCTTAATATGGAGGATATTATTTTAACACATTGTTTACTAATATCCTATCATAGATTGCCGGTATATACAATTTCGATGTAATTTTATTATTGTTTTATCATCATATTACGATAATTTACATCCATTTAATTATTTTTAATTATTATGTTATTTACTATTTTACTAATTTCTGTAGCGGACCGTAAAATATCCTATGCATTATCGTAGATGTACGTCAGTTTGCTTTTTTTTTAAATTTGCCGACCTACATTTAATTAAAACAAGTCTGTAGCTATTATAACCGTGGTAATAAGGTAATTATTGAATACGTATTTCTGAGAGGTGGTAAAAATATAATTTTTATTTATCGTAATATTAATATTACGTTACGATATTGCCTATATAGAAAGAAAGATTAGAAAATGATCTACTGTGGCGAAATTTAAATGAAATTAATATTATAAAAAATCCCAAAACCATACTTAAATTAAAATAAAGCTAAATACGTATTTCGGAACCTAAGCTTCCATCTTCAGTAGCAAATAAAATCTACAGTAAATGTTAAGATCGGTTGACCGGGAAGTTATCTTGATAAAAGATTAGAAAATGATCTACTGTGGCAAAATTTAAATAAAAATAATATTATAAAAAATCCCAAAATCACACTTAAATTAAAATAAAGCTAAATACGTATTTCGGAAGCTAAGCTTCCATCTTCAATAGCAAATAAAATCTAGATTTTATTTGCTACTGAAGATGGAAGTTTAGCTTCCGAAACACGTATTTAGCTTTATTTTAACTTAAGTGTAGTTTTGGGATTTTTTATAATATTATTTTTATTTATATAGAAAGAAGTTATTATCATAGTAAAATATTAATATTCTGTTTAATTATTTTATAAAAACGACGTTTCGACGAAACTGAATGCTCATCTTTATCAGGTTAAAATTAATTTAGTTACTTATATGTTATGTAGTAACTTGTTGCTATATACTGTTATTTAATTTTGACCTGATGAAGACGAGCGTGCAGTTTCGTTTTGATAAAATAATTAAACAGAATTTTATCCTAAAAGTTATTTTATTATTAGTACAATAATAACATTATTATACAGCAGTTAGTTACTATATACACAACTGGTGGCAGCACCAAACAAGCTCAAGTGTATTTAATCTGCTTTGTTTATTTACTTATTTTGTTTGAAATGTCGATTTTTTTAATTAAAATTAATACAAAACTAAATGTTAAAGACTTTTTATTTTAATATAATAAATTCTGAGAGATTTTTTACTATGTTAATAATTAATAACTACTATGATTTAAATATTGCTCAATTCATACATATATATATACAATCACGTTATGTACCCAACAGGGTGTGGCACAAAGAGTTTGTGCTATCTTGAAATCAGCTTTCTCCAAACATTCCTATCCAGACAAGCATATAAATATTATTTTTGAATTGTAAACTTTAAAATGTACAACATGATTTTGATATTTAGTTTGGTGTAAAATTAATTAAAGAAACTTATATCTATTTATAAAAATGATGATAAAAATTTTGTTTGTTTAATTTTCGTAATTGGAGTTGATGATAACATATTTAAACTTAATTTTGAATATGTTTATTAAATATGACTTAATTGTTTATTTTAATTTAATATATAGTACTTAAAATAGAATTATTACGTCCTTAAGTATAATTTTTGTAAAGTTCATTAAAAACACTACAGCAGTTTCTAAATTATTTATTGTGCAGTTAACATCTGAATTTTATTAATATTTGTTTAATATATATATAAGTATATTATTGTTGATAAGTTTTCAAATTTGGTCTGCATATTCAGGTATGATTTTTTTAATTAACAAAATACATACATACATACACAATCACGCCATGTACCTAAAAAAATGTAACACAGATTCTTTTCACTATCCCGAAATTAATTTTCTCCAAACATTCCTATATCCTGACAAGCAACTCTAGCTTCATCCACATTCATAATTCCACTCATACATGCTCTTCTATTCTTATAACTTGGAAACTTTCGCTCACGTAAGCCTCATTCAATTATACCACGCCAACTACTCATCGGACGACCACTGGCAAACGTATACCTTCAAAATCATTCATTTACATTCTTTCAACCAAACGTTCATTAGACATTCGCTCAATTTTGTTTTTTTTTTTCAATTTGTCATACATTATACATTAATCTAATTTGTACTCGATTCCTCCTAGTTACACCACATATCGCAATATTTATAAATAAATTATTTAACATACTTGAAAAGGTAATTGTTGTGGGATTTGATAGAAAACTAATGTTTATATATTTCATTATAATTAATATATGTTTTTAAAATATTTATTATTTACATTAAATTAACATTTACTGTTCATAACTAGCAATTTATTATGCTTTGCTTATAATTTTAATTATAATAAAATGGTGTATAAATATTTATTAGGTAACGAACACCGACTGTTCAATAAAATTACTCATATTTTCATAACGTAAAACTTTTTTTTTTTAGTAAACAATTGATAGTTAAAATAAATAATTAATGATAATTATTTATTGATATTAAATTTTATATTTTTCAGGTTGACAGATTATAAAACATAAATTTTTGTTATATTTCGTGTTGAATAAATTTATAAATATAATCACGAAGACAGAGAATAATAATGTATAAAAGAAGAGGGTGTAATTAAAACGTATTTGATAAATTAGGTACAAAATATTCTAATAAAGCCGTGTCAAAGGTAGGGGGAAGGGGATTGCATCTTGTTTAATACATATTTTCTCAGGGAATTGTAGCTGCACGGCTAAAAATTTTAAAATATTTAATATTCCGAATTTTTACGAAGTAAATACGGCGAATGCTTTTGAAAAATAAATTGAAGAGGCATCTGAATTATCTTCTCATACCAAAAATATAAATGTTTATTTGCATTTATTTAATGGATTTGTTCGCTTTTAAATGATATTGATTTTGTTGCAAAGAGTCAAATCACATGTATTTATATTTTTTATTTAAATTTATAGTATGCAATTTAATTTATACGGAAACAGATAATTATGTTCTAAAAAACTTTTGAAAAATATAACTATGTAATAGTAATGACCATTATTATTCAAAAACATTTTTTTAATTAAAATAAAACTGCTTTATATTCAAGTTTCGTATTAAAATTTATTTATAATCAACGAAACTCTACGCACGTCTTGATCAGGATACATGATATATATATATATATATATATATATATATATATATATATATATATATTTTATTTTGAATATACGAGTATTAAAACATTTCTTCCATATTTTTAATATTTAGTATCAGTCACGGAGTGGCTGCATAAAAAACATACAGAAGAATGGATGGAATCTGCCGAACAAAGGCACACCAAAACATTTCTCCCGGATAGAATTAATCCAAACACTATAGATATTATTAATCTTAGTAAAAAGAATATCCGAAATATGATGGGTATCTTGAGTGGATACTGCCATCTGGCAAAACAACAACACACACTGGGCTTAAAGGATAGCCCAATATGTAGAAAATGTGGAGAGTCATTTGAAACACCTCTACACCTGATTTGCGACTGTGACTCTCTAGCTCAAAAAAAGATACAACAAGTTTGGACTAGACGAGATAGAGAGAGATTCAGTGCATAAAATGCAGTAGACCACGATACTGGATTTCATAAGAGAGACAGGACTTCTTACATGAGATAGATCAAAGGTACAATAGGCCACTAGGCCGCAGTGCAGTATTAAAACATTTCTTCCATATTTTTAATATTTAGTATAAATATTTATGTCATAGGTCCGGTTGCATAAAGCATTGTAAGTTAATCAATACTTTAACTGACTAATCAAGAAGCGGCTTGAAGGTAGTTGACAATTTAGTTGCTTAGTTAACACATTGATTAAGTTAACAAAGCTATGTGCAACCATTATAGATTTTATATTCAAATTTACGATTTTATATATATTTATAATAATAGAATTTGATTTATAAAATAATTTCAGCCATTTTAAACGTAAAACAGCGGGAAATAAATCTTTAATAATATACCATATTTTATTTGAAAAAGTTCAAGTGAGTTATCTATATATCTGTATATGTATCTGTACAGATAGCCAAGCAGCTATTAATGCGCTTAAGGCTTACAGAACAAAGTCAAGAACAGTCTATCAATGCTTACAAGCACTGACAGAACTGGCAGAACACGACATTGTTACAACAGTGACATTGGTGTGGGTGCCGGGTCATCAGGGCATTGGAGGCAACGAAATGGCTGACACTCTTGCAAAAGACGGTACTAGGATTAACCAAGATAATGCCTACGTATTGTGCGGGATTCCCTATAAAATCGCAAAGAAATCAGTCACGGAGTGGCTGCATAAAAAACATACAGGAGAATGGCTGGAAACTGCCGAACAAAGGCACACCAAAACATTTCTCCCGGATAGAATTAATCCAAACGCTATAGATATTATTAATCTTAGTAGGAAAAGTATCCGAGATATGATGGGTATCTTGAGTGGACACTGCCATCTGGCAAAGCATCAACACACACTGGGCTTAAACGATAGCCCAATATGCAGAAAATGTGGAGAGTCATTTGAAACACCTCTACACTTGATTTGCGACTGTGACTCTCTAGCTCAAAAAAGATACAACAAGTTTGGACTAGATGAGATAGAGAGAGACTCAGTGCATAAATTACCGTGGACCAAGATACTGGATTTCATAAGAGAGACAGGACTTCTTACATGAGATAGTTCAAAGGGACAGTACAATAGGCCACTAGGCCGCAGTGCTCTGGGACTTTATGACACCAACCTTTCGAATAATAATAATATACATATATATATATATATATATATATATATATATATATATATACATATATATATATATATATATATATATAATGATTTTTTCGTTATTTTTCGACTGTGTAAGATAATAATTGATTTAATATATTTTTTATTCAGGTATGCAGTCATCAAATTTACGGAAAGGAAATTAAATTAAATTATACACATTTCCTTGTTTTTTAGCAGTTGTTGGTATTATTTTATTGCTTCGATATTTCGAACCAGATTTGGTTCTTCCTCAGGAAGTCGCACTACATTAGAAATTACAGATTGTTAACAATTATTCGATTTACATACATAAATATATGTTTCAATATTATCAAACTTACATGGTTAATACAAATTCGTAAAATTTATTTGTAACAAAGGAAGGTCATATGTTCTCATGAATTGTTTTCTTTTCAAAATAATTTTAAAGTTAAAATATAGACTTATTTGTGTTAATTCTAAGTCTATATTTTAACTTTAAAATTATTTTGAAAAAAAAACAATTCATGAGAACATATGACCTTCCTTTGTTACAAATAAATTTTACGAATTTGTATTAACCATGTAAGTTTGATAATATTGAAACATATATTTATGTATGTAAATCGAATAATTGTTAACAATCTGTAATTTCTAATGTAGTGCGACTTCCTGAGGAAGAACCAAATCTGGTTCGAAATATCGAAGCAATAAAATAATACCAACAACTGCTAAAAAACAAGGAAATGTGTATAATTTAATTTAATTTCCTTTCCGTAAATTTGATGACTGCATACCTGAATAAAAAATATATTAAATCTATATATATATATATATATATATATATATATATATATATATATATATATATATATATATATATATATATATTCAAAAATGTATATGTTTTTATATTTGAGGTGCAATATATTCTTTTAGTGTTTCATAAAAATATGAGATATATTCATGTAAGGAAAAATTTACGAAAATTTTCATATTGTTTCTTATGAAAAGCTGTCGCCATTTTCGTGTGTATTATTCCTGTAGCATATATACATATTTGAAAGCTGTCTTCATTTGTTATACATGAGCTTCTTGTGCATGTACATATATACAAAAATGTATTTATGTCCGGGAAGCTTATATATGTATATGCTATTCGACGAGCTAAATGTAAAGCAGATATAATTTTTAACTAGAAAATGAATTTTTGTCCGTTATATTTTGATAATCAGTGGTATAGTTTTTTCATTCTATATAAATCTGTTGATTTATTATTGTATCATATAAGGTGGCGCAAAAGTCATCACTCGATCATCACAGTAACTTTGTCAATAAAAATAATTGATTCCGTTTGTTGATTATTATTATTATTTTGCGTTCTTAACTAGTATAGCAATTTATGGTTCGTCTACGTGTATTCTGAATCTGTTTACTTCATAAATTTCAAATTCGCAATGAAATGAGATGCCATCTGCAAAAAATAGAGCATCATCAGATAGGTTGGTGATTTTTGCGACTGACTTTATTATGTTTGAAGAGAATTTATACCGAAAATATTTTATAAACACATAATATTTAAAACCATTTTCACATAACTTTGATTTAAATAAAATTTGGCTTTTATTAATTAAAAATTTATAAATTTTATCATCTAGTTACTTATTTTATTACCTAGTAACTTGTTTCCATGCTCCGTTTATTTACTGTAAATGTCATTCGTATCTTTTTTCCTGATGAAGAAGTACATTGATTACTTATTTAGTTACTTATTTGTGTGTCTCAAATATAATGTTAATACATTCAGTTAATAAGAATGGACAAACTATACTTAGCACTGTTGTAATCACAAAACTAACGGTAACTTACGTATATTTGATATAATTTTGAGAGGCACTGATTGGTTTTACATAGCAGGATTTCTAGTTAAGCGTTTCCATCGTTAATATTCTTATAGGTAACGGGACCGCTAAAGGTTAACAATCTTGTCGGAATGCTGGTGTGCATAAATTTCTCGAATCATGAACGAGACGGCGGCGACGAATTGTTGATGCACAAGTGATGAACGACTCTTCCCTTTTTCTCTCTCCGTATACGAAACGAACATTGTCTCATTTCCTTCAGATTCTCATATTCGATTCGTTTAACTATATTGTCTCTTCTGGATGTTAATACCGCATTGTCATTTTGCGTGTTTATATCGACCTATATACTAGTATGAAACTTACAGTAAGTTGTGAATTGATGTATTTGAATTGCAACGATTTAATAATAACTATTGGATTAACATAGGTCATGCTCTATTTACATAAATTACGGGTTTTATGAGTTTTTATTGAGTATTCGGACTTATTTTTTTATATATTGCTGAAAGGAACATGTTTTTTTATTAGTTTTACTTTAACAAGATTACATGTAGCCGTAAGTCGTAGGCTCACATCAGAAATTAAATTAAATATTATTTCTAGTATTTAAATCTTGTACCACTGAACTGATATAGGTTGAGGCTTAGTGGTTTGAAACCTAATATAAACTGTAGGTTTAGGGGCTATGGGCTAACGA
The DNA here is from genome assembly GCA_963966155.1 of Clivina fossor. Taxonomy (NCBI): domain Eukaryota; kingdom Metazoa; phylum Arthropoda; class Insecta; order Coleoptera; family Carabidae; genus Clivina; species Clivina fossor. The sequence goes on along the minus strand of OZ014552.1, from coordinate 4,170,097 downwards.
TTCGCACTATTGGTAATAAAAGTAAAAATTGTTAAGAAATCTATGTTCAACTTTTCGAGCATATAGGCCCTACACACAAAAAAATTTTTGAGAGGGAATTTCATCCGTGCAAAAACACACTAAAATTTAGTTAGATTTAACAAAAAAATGAAAAAACTACTTCTTTTTTCGAAGAAATTAACTAACACTTTAGGATGTACAGTAATTTAACTACAAAAAAAAGATAATATTTCTATTTTTTTTAACTACATCAAGATAACTTTTAATTTTAACTACTTTAGAGGAATTTATTTTTTCTTTAATTTGTATTTTTCATTTTTGATAGATAAATTATTATCTTTTTCGGAGTGAATTAACAAATAACATTTTATCGTTTACTACATAAAATACTTGATCTTGACAACTACATTAAATTTGTTAATTTATTTTTTTAAGAAGGAAACATCTGTCTTAAAAATATTACAATTCTTCTTTATTGTGTTTGAATCATTTTATTAGTATTATATTACATCTCTATGTTTTATTTTAACGGACAAGTCTGAGCATGTTCCTTAACCACCATCAAATGCGTTTCGTTTGAATTTGGTTTTATTCAGCTGTGAACTTTCGTAGTGTGTGGTAGGCAAAAATTATTATCGAGTTAATATAATGGAAAATTCCAACACTCTGTTATTTATAAGAGTAGCATATAGAAAATTAAAGAAGTGGGTTAAAATTTCCGCCGCATCAATTACTTTACAATTAATTGAAGATACAAGTAAGTATATATTTAGAATTCTTATTAGTTGATTACTTATTAAAAAAAATAATGTTTTACCGTTGTTGGAATTGCACAATATATAAAATACACATAAATGGTTTTCCAAATATGTATATAATACAGTATATGTCTGTTTTCATAATTGCATTAAGATTTTTAATTTTTAAATTTATAACAATAAAAACTGTAACATATTAAAAAATCTTTCAGAACTTGTTATATTAAACTAAAAGGCTTTAAATAAATATTAATACAGAACTTAAACCTAAAGCTTTTTATTTTTATAAACACTTTATTTATTAATTATGTATATAATACTATAATAATAACAACTATAAGATTATTTTAAATTTTTTTTCAGTCTGTACAAATTTTTAGACATACAATGTATTCCATCTCAATATGACTTTTTATGTAATTTTTTTGGAACAAAATAATCTTAATAAATAGTTTTACTAATAAATATTAATTAATTTATATTTGTATATTTTATTTTATCGACAAATTTATAGACGTCAAATAATTACTTATTAAGTAAAATACACTTTTTAAATTGAAAAATAAATTTATTATTATGTGCATGTATAATTTTCAGTTCGGCAATATTTTAACATCCCTGATGAAAGAATGGTACAATATTATGATGAACACAAATATGAAATTAGTGGAGATGTTTTACTTGATTTTATTTGGTTCAGCAACAAGGGCGTAACCATACAAATTAAATTGGATGATGAAGAATTTTCTGATAACGAAACAGAAAGTTAGTATAAAAAATATTATTTTTGTATTTTTTGTATACTTAACTGCAAATTAATTTTAGAATCTAGTAGCGACTTGACCAGTACAATGTCAATAAATTCGGAAATGTTTAGTTCAGAATCAGGCACTCCTGCACCATACAATGATTGAAAAATATGGAAATTATCCGAAAAGAGACATAAAATTACAAATTGCTAAAGAAATCGTTAATTTTTTTGAATGTTATGAAAATTCTACTGGAACTGGATATGTAAGTATTGCGAACTGAATATTTATATTTTTCAAACTAACTTATACCGTTTACACTTATATTATTTCAGAAAGTTTTTTTTTTTGATCCGGTAGACAGGACTGGATTTTTGGAAACTAGATTAAGAACAATTAATAGAAAATTAGATGAAAGTAAAGAAAATCGAAAATTCAGACAATTAAAATCAACTATTTTTGAAGAAGGTGAAACGAATACAGAAAATACAGAGTTTGATGAATCAATTATGAAGTTGTTTTGATAAATCGATGAAATATGTCATAACTTTTTATGATATTTATATCATATAAATAAAATATATAATTTATTTGCATATGTACTCTGTTTTTTTATAATTCTTTCCAATACTTATGAAATCCTATATGTACATTGTAAAAATGGGTGTACATTTACAGTGATAGTTATAGTATTTTTTCTATATTATTTATTGTAATTTCACAAGTTGTTGTAAGTTTACTAACATCAAACTGGCAAATTTACAACAATTTGTAAAATTATAGTAAATAATATAAAAAAAATACTATAACTATCAATGTAATTGTGCATCCAATTTTTACAATGTATATTTTTCCTACATTTCGTAGTTAAACAACAAATAAAAAAGAGTTAATTTCCTCTCTTACAAAGTGGTATTTACATCTGAAATTGAATATTTTAACAAAAAAACATTAGTTAAAACACAATTTTTAAGAGTATTCAAACAACAGAATATGAGTAAACTAACTACCGAAAATTAAATAATTTTCAGTTTAAATGATATTTCTATCTCTTTTAGTTAGTTAATAGTTTCCTAATTTTTACTCTTTATTGTGAAAATTATATCCGCTTTGTAGTTATTTAACTACAAAAACGGATGGTCTCGAGGGAACTACCAAAAATAGTTAAAACGGAGTTAATTTTAACTACTTTTTTTTTGTGTGTATGTTCCACATAGGAATTATAGGAACAAATGATGACTTTGACAAGATTAGAAGCATATGGAGACAATGGGGAGGGATAAAAATTTAAGTGTAAAAATGTATTTTTACGGTTATGTGTAAAAAAAATGCATAAAAATGTAAAGTATGTAAATAGCATAAATTTTAGTTTTTATTACGCAACTAGGTAGCTTTTTCAAACCTGTTTCAATAATATTCATAAATTATATATATGAATATTGTGCATGTAAAATAGGAATTATTGAAAAATCACTTTTTTAATTAATTAATTCGAAATAATGTCATTTACGAAATAGCTATAATTAAACTATAGTATCTAACAAACAGGGGTTTATATTTACCGATATCACACGCTATAGGGGTAGTAGCCCCCATCGTAACTGATTGAATTCGCGCGCACTATCATGTCTTCGGATCGAAGATACTACTACGCAATCAAATTTCTGGTCCGACAGCCTAACCTAACCTTACCCACACAAAGAGTTTCCGAATCAACGCCACTGTGCCATTCCCCGGATAAACCCTTATTCACTATGTATAGAGAAAGCCACCAATTCAATTACCACATGACATCAAGTAAACGTACTACACGGACAAGTAAACATCTGCGTTAATTTTCGCTGCGCAAGTATTGGGCATGTTATAACGTTTTTCTCGTGGTAAGGGTGTTTGTTTAAAACAAAATTAGTTTGAAAAAAATTTAAAAAAAATTAAAGTGGTATGGATCAGTAGTCAAATATAAGTTTTTTTCTTCAAGTGTATCACAATATAAATATTACGTTACCAAATTATTTATGTAGAAAGAGATCATTATGTTACTAGTACAATAATGTACATTATTATATAGTAGTTAGTTATGATATACACCACTGATGACAGCACCAAACATAACAATAACGTCAAGTGTATTTAATTGACCAACTATTACTTCAAGCTAAGTTAAGTTAATTGCTTTGTTTTTAATTTTGTTATTGAAAATATGTGAACAAATGCATTTTGCACCTTTTAGGGTGGTCAAAAACTGCATATTTAACTAGAAAAACACGGCCAAATGTATTTAATTGAACATCTCCGATGGATATGTTTAAAATTATTGAGTCAACTTAAGTTAATTAATAATTGTATTTTTCAAACTAATTTTGGAATAGTGGAAAGAATTTGCGCCACACTATTTTGGGTACATAGCGTAATTATGTATGTATGTATACACGTTTCTAGCAAAAGTACCCAAAAGCATCCAAAAATCTTACAAACAATATTTACTCTATTTACAATAAACCTCTCAAATATACAAATTCATCTACCCGCTCTGTTACACTGTAACAAAATATAGCGAAATTACAGAAAAATAGTAATAAAATTTTACTATCTATAAAAAAAATCTGTAATCTCATTTTACTACAAATATTCTGTATTTCTACTTCAAAATTCTGTAATTTTTACATAATTCATAATAACCACATCACATACTTAATGTAGAATTACATAATGTTAGTATAACTTCTTAAATTATGTAAAATTATAGCTAGCATATTAATATCTGTAATAATTCATCAAAATAATGAAACTTAGTACATATTTTGTGTAATAATACAAATAAAATATTTTAAGTGTAATTCATTTATTTCAAAATACATCCTTTATGTAAATTTAGAAATCTATGTAATTATACCAACAATAATATTACAGAACTAAACCATTTGTGGAAAATTCCTGACAACAAATTTCTGTAAATTTACTAAAAGAGACTTAATTAAAAAAAAAAACTGTAATATTACATACATGTCTACGTTTCCATTCCGTTGGTAATACATCATATTACATAATGTGTGTAATAGTTATGTTGTAATATTATGTACTTTTAAATAATTATGTTAAAATATACAGCAGTTGAGTAATTCTACCTAGAAATACTAGGCATTATAGTATCTCCTGGTTTGTACATAATAATTACAAAATTTTTTGTTTCAGAGTGTAGGAAAAAACAATTTCGATCAAGACGGTGTATTCGTCACCATTCCACTAATATCCCCATATATTTTGAATCGCTGTTACGCGGAGGTAAATTTGCATGTGAGCCTGAGTGGAACCGGTCCGTTATATCGTCGAAAAAAATTGATTTTCGAGATTGAATATTTTTTGTACATTGGTTGAATAACTTTTAGACCTCTACACTGTAGAATAAAATATACTAACTCTCTGTCAATCTCTTTCTCTTTCTCTCTCTTTCTTTTTCTCTCTCTTTCTCTTTTAATTGTCCGAAAAGAACAATAGAATCTGTTAAAAAAAAAAATTTTAATGATTAAAAAATGGTCTTTGTAGTGTCATACAGAGAGGCGAAAATGTCTTTCGTAAAATAAATCATTAGCTAAAAAGTTGAAATAATAAAATACTTCAAAGCTTTGAATGGCCACTTGAAAAATACGGATATAATAAATTTTTTGAATTATTTCAGAAAAAGAACAAAAATCCCGGAAGTCAGTTCAAGCAATTATTTCAAAGTTATGTTAGTATAGTAAATGTGTTTCACGGATTCATTATTGATTTCTTCAAAAATATTAATCGCAAGTTAAGGGGGAGACACCCCCCCTGAGCACTCTCAAAATTCTGTAATTTTTACATAATTCATAATAATTACATAAAGTAAATAAAAATAACCTAATAAGTATGTAAAATTGCTTACTTTCTGCAAATTGCATCACATACTTAATGTAAAATTACATATTTTTGGTATAATTCCTTAAATAATGTAAAGTTACAGCTTGCATTTTAATATCTGTAATAATTCATTAAAATAATAAAACTTAGTACATAATTCTTGTAATAATACTAATAAAATATTCATCAATTTCAAAATACATTCTACAAAAATACTAAACAAAACCTATTTATGAAAAATTCCCGACAACAAATTTACTGAAGTTCTGTAAATATAATAAAAAGAAACTTTACTAAAACAACTGTAATATTACATACATATGTACTTCTGATATGTAGTTCTGATATTATGTATTTTTTAAAAATTATGAATAAAATTACAACAATTGAGTAATTATACCTAGAAATACTGAGCATTATAGTGTTTCGTAGTTTTAGAATGTAAATCTTAAATTCGTAAATTAAATCATCATACACTAGGTTTTAGTAAATGTACCAGCAGATAAACATTAATAATTTTGAGTTAAAAAATATTTTCTAAACACTCGCTAATGTTTGAGTATCCCATAAAACGAAAAGTAATTCAACTCGGCAAACACCGTCGAAAGTTTGAACAGAGTGCAAAATTCCTCAGTGTGAATTTTCACAATTTATGTTTGTCCATCACAATGACGGATACAGTTGAAAAATGTTGGGTCCCCCTTTTCCCCGGCCTCTAAACTCCGGTCAAGTTGGTCACGACTTAATGTACATATCGCTTTTTGCAAGCGAAAGGTTTATGGTCCAAAAAACGCGTTTATTTTATTTGATTTTTTTTCGACGACACACTTTTGTTGTTCAACTATTTACTATTGTGAAAGTAGTTTTTCGCATAACTCACATTTTTGTTATTATTATTATTATTTTATTGCTAGAAATATTTATTTTTTAAAATTTAGTTTTATTTATTTTTTGTAAGAGAAAAAATAGATTATATATTATCAAAGTTCAGAAGGCATTTATACGTATTCAAACCATATAATGTATTTATTTTATTTTCATTAACTGCAAAGAAAACTTTCAAAATTTATTATATTAATTAATTTTAAATTAGAATTCTATTATATATTATTTGATTAAATAAAAAAATAAATACGAGTACATATGATAAACCTAATTCAGAAATCATTATATTAAAATAAAACAGCTTCAGGGTATAGTTCTGTATTAATATTTATTATTAATCAATGTTTCGATAAACTCAACGAATGTCTTCATCAGGAAAAAAGGTACAGTATATAAACAGAACATAGAAACAAGTTACTAGAGAACAAACTAAGTAACTAGATTTGAAGCCAAATTTTATTTAAATTAGTGCCTTCCCAAAATAAAATTTGTTTATTTAATTTACTTCTGAAATACCAGTTTTATAATTTAATTTTCTATTAAAATAAAATTGCTTTAGATTGAAGTAATGTATCAATATTTATTTAAAACGACGTTCCGACAAAACTCAACGTTTGTCTTTATTTATATCATTTATCCTGATAAAGACGGACGTTGAGTTTTGTCAAAACATCGATTTTAAATAAATATTGATACTGAACTTAATCTAAAGCAGTTATTTTTTAATGTAATCTAAATGATTTTTTACTATGTTAAATTTTTATTTATAATTTTGTATAAAGGTAACTGTACTTGAATACACTTTAAATGACCTCTTCTATCGTATCACCTTATAAAAAGTTTGCATCGATAGAATCTTGTAACAAGCACCGCGAAATAAACAAAAGTGTGTGTGTGTGTGTGTGTGTGTGTGTGTGTGTGTGTGTGTGTGTGTGTGTGTGTAAATTGACGTAAAGAATTATCGACATTTCAATAATGCATTCCACGTGTAGCAGACGTTTCGGTTGAACAATTCCCAAGGAATATAACAATACATGGCAAAGGTTTTTATTGTCATCAAAACAAGAGCATATAAAAAGGCAGCATAGCTGCACCCCATCAACTTGACACCCCCACACGTAAACACTCACGGTGCAAAGTGAAGTTTCGATACTCCTTACGAAAGTTTCCAAAGCTGATCACTGTGGCTGGATTCTATAACATTTTCGGTAATCGTAAACAAAACTGAAAAGTAGTTTACGAAAATGAACTGTATGTAAAGTAGAAATATAGCCCATTCAATGAATTTTCATCATACAAAATGTTATTAATTATTCGTGAAATAAAAATGCTTGTACAGTCTAACTATTATATAATAAAAAAATACATAACTTCATTATCGTAAATTGAGTTAAAACTTCATGTTACAGTTCAATGAATAACTATTTTAACTAGTTTTCTTTCCTGTGTGTTTGTTGTTGTTTGTTACCCAATGAGCTAGAGATTTGAAACTTTAAACATAATTCAAAACTGAATGACAATTAATTAATTAATTAATAATATTAGAAATATTAATTTTTATCTTATGCCATATTCACGAATTCCGTACATTCGTATATTTAGCAATTTTTTTTTTTTTCAAAATACAGAAACTACAGAAAATACAGAACACACTCACAACACTAAAAAGCAGAAAATAATTATTTAAATTAAAACAATTATTTAATATATCACGTTTTTAAAACAGACTAAAAAATATAAAATAATATCTCCTGACTCCATACAGATTGTTCTGAAAATTTGTGATTGTAAATTTTTAATATCTATGACAATACTTGTAGATATAAAACAAAAAACGTTAGACACAACGATAGCTACTCTTTTAGTTTTTACAACTACATATTTCCTAAATTTCTTTAATTTGGAAACCCGTATTATTTCGATTCTATTCAGCAATTAACTAATTTTCGTAAACTACTTGCCAATTTCGATTACAATTACTGAAAATACTATAGAATCCTGCCACAGAAAAGTGTGGTAATAAGAGGAGGTGAGGTGATTGTAACAGACTGGCCGTATTCGAGGTCTCGTGATGAAAGGACATGTGATGGCTATTGTTATACGAAACAGGAGTAAGTCGTAACTTTTTCAAACGAAATACTATAGTGAGTGACAGGGATTGATGATAGTGACTCAAAATCTCGATCTTAATGCATACACGCAAACATATACGAGTATATATATATATATATATATATATATATATATATATATATATATATATATATATATATATATATATATATATATGGTGCTTCTAGAGTTATACAGCTGATAATGCTTTTGGATATCCGTATGCATCATTTTTTATAAAAGATTTTCACTGATTTTGAAAAAATCTTTCTGTGCAATTTATTCAATTTCAATTGCGTAAAACATACATTCAAAATTATATAAAGAGTTGCTAAAAAGTATGGATGAAATTCAATTTTATCCGTCTGAAATATTTTTTAAAATCTCTATCTTTATTTGTTTTGGAGGTAAAAAGCTAATTGATTCTATTTTTCTGATGAAAACCTACTTCGAGTTCGTCGAAAAGTCGATTATTAATAAATATTAATACATAACTACAACCTAAAGCCCTTTTATTTTAATATAGTAGAAAATCATTCGGATCTCATTTTGTTAAAATAAAAAAGCTTTAGGATTTAGTTCTGTAGTAATTTTATTTAAAATTCGACTGTACATGTACATCATCATCAAAAAAAAAATGATACAAGAAACAAGTTGTTAGGTAACAAAATAAGAAACTATATTATAAAAATGTATAGATTATTAATTAAAAGAAGCCAAATTTTATATGAAATTTTATAACAATCCGTTCAGCCGAATATGCTCTACACTTGTCCATAGACAAACGGACACCATGTTACAAGTTAATTCGTGTTACTATAAGCCTAATTCGTGCTTATCTGTAAAAAACTCGATATGTCAAATTTGGTATAATTATAATTGCTGTTATATAACTCAATCACCATGGAAACATTGCCAAACTTATCACAATAGCAACATAACAAAACCGTTAAAATATCTTTCCTACACTAAATTAAACAAACATTTATTTATTATTTAAAAGATACAGTTCCCCTATAATAAGTAAAGTTCGATTTTCCTTGAATATTTTAATTAAATGAAGCCAAATTTTATTTAAATCATTTACTAATCACACTAACTGAAGTTATCTTTTTCTTTATAAATTCATATTGTTTCTCTTATCAATTTTCTAACACAGATTTATCTGGATGGTTTAGGCTTAAAGCTTAATATGATAAGTTCTCAAAGATATTTTACAATAAATATATTTCTTTAATAAACTTTAATTCTAAATAATAAAACACTTGCTTCTAATAAACATTGCAAATTTAATATTCAAAAGATATAAAAATTACATAATACGGAGCTTCGTAAACATTATAAATTTAAATTATATCGGAACATGTCCATAACAATAAAACTAGTATAAAAGCAATAAACCATATTTATTCCAAACTCAATTTCGTAGAAGCTACTAAATTTTATTCGAGTCAATAATAAATCCTCATCGCTTCCCCGTGTATAACAAATACCCTCATAATATTAAGAATCTAGCTACTGAATCTGACTCGGGAAACCATTATTATCTTTTGACGAAGAAGATTCTAAATTGGAACATTCATTCTGAGATTGATGTCAAGACAGATTGTAAAAGAATAAAAAATGTAAAAAATTAAGAAGAGATAATTAATTTCATACAATTGTGACGTCATTCAATATATACATAAATAAGCTTAAAAGAAAATACTGATATTATTTTATTATTATTGTGTTGAATAAAAGAGATATAAAATTGTTCATTAAAGAAATATCAACAATAAAACAAAAATTAATGATATTTAGTTTATAAACTTTGCGTGGATTGAACAAAATTTTCAGTTTATAATATTTGGTGCAAATATGTGTTCAATAAAAAATTTAACCAAAATATGTAAATTTACGTTAAATGTATTATTCATAAAAAAATATCTACATATTTTTTGCATCATAAAAACCAACACGACCAACAGCAAAAAATGTGAATAAACTCGAAAGTATTTCATATTTTCGAAAAAGAATGTTTTAATAAAAACTAAACATTTTTGCATGTGAATCATACAAAAAAACCGGGTTTTTTTTGCCTAAGTATGCTGTTGTAATTTTTATGAAAAGGTAAAAAAAATCTTAATAAATTTGTTTATGTACTTACTTTAAAACTAATGACCAAAAACTGCAAAACTCGTACTCACCTAAAAAAGAAAAAAATATTAACAATTAGTAAAAATATTAATATTTTTTTAAATAGTTATTTATCTCTTCTCTACAGTGCTTCTAAGCGAACAAAGTCCCTGAGTGGGAATGTCCGAGGTCGCTTTGAATATACAGTAACAAGTAGAATTAACAAATTAAAATATGTACAATAACAAATTTAAAATATGTTCAAAATTACACTCAGACATAATTTTTTTATCTAATTACACGTTATATTTGAATATCGATGATATTTTGCTTAGGTTATAGTACGGGATAACAAAATATTTCATGAATGATAGCAAATAATTAAAAATTATGATGAGGCTATTTATACATGCGGTATGTATATGCAATTGGCTATTTATACATACAGTATGTATACGCAATTGGTTATTTATACATACAGTATGTATACGAAATTGGATATTTATACATATAGTATGTATACGCAATTGGCTATTTATACATACAGTATGTGTATTCAACTGGCTATTTATACATACGATATGTATTTGCAATTGGGTATTTATACATACTTTATGTATATGCAATTTGCTATTTACATATACTGATTGTATGTGCTATTATTACAATTAATATTTTAACATTAATTTACTGTATGTATAAATAACCAATTACGTATACATACCGTATGTATAAATAGCCACTTTCTATAACTTAACTCTTATCAAGCTACTACATATACAAAATGAATATAATTGCACAGCAGACGGCACTCATAGCTACTTTACTATCCCCAGCTGAAAAATTCATTTTAATACAATATTACAGGGGAGTTATGTTTAGCTGAATGCGTGGTTTTGGCGGTTTTAGCGTTGCTAACTTGTACACATGCTGTATGTATAAATAGCCAATTGCGTATACATACTGTATGTATAAATAGCAAATTGCGTATACATACCGTATGTATAAATAGCCACATTCTAAAAATTAAATAACAATAAATTTAAATAGCAATAAAAAACTAACTGAAAAATAAAATTACAAAGTAAAATCATACAAATAGATTAGTCCAATTACACTATCAGTGCGCAGATTTTTTCCATAAACAGTACGCTCGTTTCTACTTGGTTTAAATCAACCACGTTTAAAAATTTTCAATTTAGTTCACATACTTTGTGGGTTTTTTTTTTCGCGTAGAAGCATTATATAAATATAAAGCTCTATTTCTTAATACAAATTATACTAACAATAAGTAGGAATGCAATGGATATTCCATCGAATATTCGTTTCGGATTAAGTTCTGTATTAATTTTAATTAACAATTAATGTTTCGACGTACCTTACGTATATCATTATCAGGAAAAATAATACAAATGACACATACAATAAATAAACAGGACATAGAAACAAGTTACTAGGTAATAAAATAAGTAAATAGATCATAAAAATAGAACGGCTTTAGGTTGTAATTCTGTATTAATATTAATTAATAATTAACGTTTCGGCATACTCTACGTATTTCGTCATCAGGAAAAGTGATACAAATAACATATATAATAAATAAATAAAACATAAAAGCAAGTTAATAAGTAAGAAATAAGTAAAAAATTATCAATTATTAATTAAGAGAAGCTAAATTTGATTTAAATCAGTTACTAATCGCATTAATTGATGTTATCTTTTTCTTAGTAAATTTCTATTGCTTCTTTTATCAATCCTGCTGTTAATAGGGGTCTTGTAAAAAAATACTCAATTTTAAATTTCACAATTTTATTAAATTTAAAATATTTAAAACCGATTGTTTTTACTACTTTGACTGCAAGGAAAAAGTGGTATAGCGTTTGGTAGGGTGTCTGTAACATTTTCAAAAAAAAAAATTTGTGTATAGAAATCCTTCATATAGTCCCTAGATGACGAATCTGAACTTAGTTTATGTGGGTGAATGTGTGTGCGTCGTCAGCTTGCTCGCTCGGTCGTAAGTCAAAATTTTGTAGCCGCAAATCCTCCTAGACGGTTCAACCGATTCTAATGAAATTTTCAGGATAAATTTGTCTAGTACCCAAGATGGTCATGTGGTTTTATTTTTTTCCAGTGATGCCAGCTTTCCGAGAAAAAAATTACTAAAGTTTTTAAAAATTCATATTGGCTACGTTATTTATTTGATTTTGATCAAATTTTCAGAAAAGATTTTCCTAATGCTCCCATTAATTATATAATTTTATTAATATCTAATGTTGCCAACTTTCCGAGAGAAAAATTACAAAAATTTTAAAAAATTTATTATGGCCTTGTTATTTAACCGATTTTACTCAAATTTTCACCAAAGATTCTCCTAGTATTCATATAAATTATGCAATTTTAACAAAATACGGTGTTGCCAACTTATCGAGGAAAAAATCACAAAATTTTAAAAAAATTCATTGTGGCTATATTATTTATTCGATTTTGATCAAATTTTCAGAAAAAATTTTCCCAGTGCAAACATAAATTATAATAATATTAAAATGCAGTGTTGCCAACTTTCTGAAAAATGTCGAAGTGGTCTATATATGGGTTTACCCATATACTTCTAATCTTGTTATTATTTTGTATTTGTTTAAACATAACAAAAGTACTTAATATTTGTAGTTCAAATTATTGCCTAAAACTTTTTTGTAAACTTATAACAAATGAAATATCGACACATTACGTCATTTTTTCTATACCCTGTAGCAAGACTACTTTTAAAAGTACGTACCCTTCAAATTAAATACGGCAATTTGTAAAATTTTCAAATAATTCAAAGGGTTTTTCATTTGTTACATGTTTTTTATATATAACGACAAATATACTATAATTAATAATTAACTCTATTTAAACTTAATTAAATAATTAATGACGCAATTTCCACCGACTTTAAATTTTACTGTAGCTATTAAAATAATTTCAATACTAACTTGAAAACATTTTCAAGCGAAATGTTTTAGTTTGAAAATTGTTTCGGATATTTGCATATTATACCGCAGAGAGATCTAAAACTAAACAATTCTATTTTTAAAGAATAATTAGTTCCACATAAGCACAATCTACGCACTGAATTTAATTGTACGTCAAATTAATTTTCCTAACATACGTGAGATATATAATTTGCATAATAATACGAAAATCTAGTCACGTTTTAAAACTAATTACTTTGTTATTCAACGAAGAGCTCGCCTAACACTTCTTAAGAGGACATATATTCTCAAATTCCTTACCCATTTAATTACAAATAATATCGAAAAAATTTCACATAGTTTTTTCGTTCATGCATGAAATAAAACAATTATATTATTTTAAATAACTTTATAAATTTATAACACATTAATATTTACTAAATACACAATTTGGTGGCAGCACCAAACATAACTAAAACTTCAAGTGTATTTAATCTGACATTTTCGGCGGCCATATTCAGAAAACTATTACATCAAGTTAAGTTAAGTTGAGTGCATTGTTTAATATCGTATAAATTTTAATTTGATTATTGAAAATGTGTGGAAAAATGTAAGAAATGAAATGTTCACCTTCCAGAATGGTGAGAAAATGCATGCTCATATAGCTATACTAAAAATTTATTAGGTCAAGTTAACTTAAATGACAAGTACATTGTTTATTTTTACTTGAATTTAAATTTGTTTATTAAAAATGTGTGAAAAAGTGCAAGAAATTCAATGTATCCCGCCAAATTTGTCATGAATTGTATATTCGACAAAAGAAAGATTATTTCTCATGTATCACCTAACAAATATAAATAATATACAGGATGTAACAGACTAACTATTCCTAATTTTCAGAAATGATAGAGTGCACTTAGAGAAACATTTTTTATTAATAAACTAGTGTCCGAAAATTTCTCGGTGTCAAGATACACTAGATATCGTTAAAAACAATTTTAATTATTACAACGTCAAAGAGTAGTTAAGTTAAGGAACATTTTAGTAGAAATAATAGTGCATTAAACTTTATAAAAATTGTTCGAAAATACGACCACCATTTTCGATACACAAGTTGTAACGATGTACAGGGTGGGCAAATTTGGACATTTTCATAGGGGAACTCGGAAACTATAAGAGATATGGAAAAATGGACCGCGCATCCTCGATCGCTTTTTTTGAGAGAAACTCAATTATAAAAACAAAAATTAGCTATCGTCTTTTGTTTTCGAGTTATGGCGAAAAGTTCGCTTTTTCCGTATTTTGATAAATGGCGATATCTCGATGGTTTTTTAAATTAGATGAAAATAATTTTCACATTCTTAAAGCACTTTTTTGAGTAAAATGAAATGGTCTTAACGGATATTATAAATCTCCGTTAATTCTCGGGTTATAACATAAAGTTCTGTTTTTTACAATCGACAACCGAAAAAAAAAATTTCCGGACACTAGTTTATTAATAAAAAATGTTTCTTTATGTGCCCTCTATCATTTCTAAAAATTAGGAATAGTTATTCTGTTACAGCCTGTATACATATACAAACTATTTTACAACTCTTAGTATCTGATTACGATTACTTGGCATGTATTTTTATTTATTTTTAGTTTAGTTTCGTTTAGAATGCTTTAAGAAAATATCGTATATGTTACTCGGAACAGAAAGCTCTTTTTATGTTTCGCCCAAATATTTGAGCTCAATCATCGCTTTCTACTCTTCGTAACATAATATACTATTCTACGCAAATAGTTACACAAATATATAATTTTGTGACCGCCTTTACTACATATTATACCAAGTAATATTACTTCCTATTACTAAGAATAAAGATTCACGCAATAAATAATTCGATAAGAGACAGTAACAAAACGGAGTTAAAGAAAAAACGTAAAAAATTTTTTAACCTCCAATACATTTTCTTTTGCTTCGGCTGCCATAGAAAGTAGGAGAAAAAGATGCAAATATATTCTTCAGGGTATTTTTGACATGATTAGACAGAAATAGAAAAAATAATGTAAAAAGATCAAAGGTTGCGGAATGAGTTTCGCGAAATGATCTTCTCAAGGAAATAAGAAAAAATAAAATTGAAGCCGATTTAAAACCAGTCTGACATTTTTTTTTTTTGTAGTAGACAATATTTTTAGAGGAATATACATATATTCCTAATACCAACTTGAAAATTGATCAATTTTAAATTGAAAAATCATTGACCGTATTCTGACCTCAATTTTAAAAGTGATTATTCTCAAAAGTACTTTTGACGTTTACTTAAAATTACTTATTAAGCAGTTTATTTGAATTTTATGATATTAGATACAATAAAAATATATCAAAAATAGAAATACTATTCATATTTGTAAAAGTAAAAATTTATTTTAAAGCAAAAACTAAAAGCACTTTTTCATAAACAAAAGAGGTGAGAATACGGACCCATATTTTTTAAATAAATTTTATTAGTCCATTTAAAAACTGATATTCATAATTATAAAATAGTATAGTACAGATACTTTTCGACTTAGGACGGTTAGCATTTACGACCTTGTGTTTGTCTGTTTCATATATGCGCATATTATATAAATGAAATAAACAGTTGCAAAGATTCCTCTAAAATTTAATATACGAGTATGTATATTGTATATACAATATACATATATATTTTAGAAAATACATAATATACACGTATATGTATAAATGTATTTTGATTATAATTATTTTATTTTTAAATAAAGATTAAACTATGAATTTGAATTTTGTGTTTATTAATTTTTTGTTGTTATTATTTGTTTTTGTTTTTTATGAAACTCGACGTGCGACAGATGCCTAGATGTCTAATTTCGGGATAGTGAAAAGAATTTGTGCTAGACACTGTTGGATACATGGCGTGATTGTGTATGTATGTATGTAGATAAGTTTAACAAAATTAAATAAACAGATATTTTGAATTTGTCTCCAGAGAACTAAACGCTTGCTAAACATATAAATGCAAATTACGTTGTTATGATATTCGAGGCAAAACGAAAATTTCAATTTAAAATTATTTAATTTTCATCTTATTATTACGTAAGAATGTGTACTATTTTATTTAATATAATAATTGCTATTATATTCGTAATTAATGCATTTAATAATAACATTAGAATTTAATCTGAATACAAAGATCGTAAATGCCATCATAACTGTTTCTAAAATTGCATTTTAGTTATATTCCTAGTACTCGTACCTACTTTGTCTTCCAAGCAAAATATATTATCTTGTGGCTTCCTAATTTGATATATATGAGAAAAAATATATCATTATTCTATTATAAAAAAAAGTAAAACTAAGTTAGTTTTAAAAATGCTGTTATTAGCAATCTCTCAAAATGTGTTATTTTACAATTATTATTAAATTTTATTTAATATTTGGTCAACATATAAGAGACGATAGAATTTAAATACTTTTAATTAATACTAATCAAACTTTATTTAACTTTTTGGCTAATTAATTAGATTGTAATACATATTCACAAAATTATAAAAATTTAAAAAAATTGTTACTGTAGCATAACATAATTGATGACAATTATAATTTACCAAATTGACAATTTCATTTGCATTAATTTTATTAAATCAAAAAATTTTAATTTCAAATTTAAAAGTTTTAAAAACTTTTAAATCTTTAATATATTTCGGCAATTTATTATATTCAAATAATCCATATTAATAGTAGTACCAAATTTCAATAAGTTTTGATAAACCGTTTCTAAAACATTTAATTTTAAGCAACCCTGTATGTAGCTAGGTTCTTCAAATAAAAACCCCATCATCTCAAAAATAGCAATTTAAAAGAAGAAAACAAGAAAGATAATGACAAATTTCACAGTGTCGAGCACAATCTGTCCATAGAACAGAAACGATCTAAGGAGTTGTTGGGATATTTACGATGTGCAACCTTCACCTGCTTTGGGATCAGAATGAAACCAAAAAAATTCCCAGTAGTTGAATGCGGCGATCGTGTAAAACATGTAATGGTTTTTTCGCTCTTCGCGTTTCTGACAGCAGACACGCTAGGTTGGGAAAAGCAACGCGGTGTTTTCGGTTTCGAACAGATATAAACCAATATCAATACGGATAAATCAATATCCTGTCACAAGCGGTCGCAATATTTTGCTATAAATATTACAAAGACACGATCATCGTTTCACAACTATTAAATGATTCGTATAGAATTCGATCTACAAATACTATCACGTTTTTATTACTATGCTCAGAAATGTCCGATCAAATGTATAATACGTGTTTCATACTATTAATAATAATAATATTTATTATAACTTGCGTTAAAAGAGAATACATTTAAATATTATACAATCAATTATAAAAATAAAAAACTTTAAAAAAATACAAAAATAAAAAGATGATATTCTTATGTATAAACCAATATTAAATAATATGTAAATATATTCTTATTTTAATATAATAAATTCTAAAATTTTTTTTACTAAGTTACTAATAATAATAATAATATAAATCTTTTTGTTATACATGATTTAATCTTCCGAAATTACAAATCTTCCGTGAATCTATCAATTGCTATTTCTTTCTCGAAGTACTAATGATTTATAGAAAGTCTAATACATTAATTCCCCAACACATTCACGATTTCCTTTCGAAAAAACATTAGAAAAAACAAAACATTGTTAAAAAATAAACATCATCCCAAACGGAGACAGCTCACTTAATAATGAGAGACACAAACAGTCTTTTGTTTAACGATTCGTCTTTTGTTTCTTCCGTTGCGTTCCATTTAATTCCTTTGCTAGAAAACCCAAGAAACGAAAAAAAAAAAGAAAACGAGAAACTCACAGTGAGTAATTGCAATTATGTCTTTTTATGTCATCTTAATTTGGTGGACCTAAACTAGAAGATGATATATGGCTGTTAGAAACCGTTACTGCAAACTGCGTCCTTATTCATTTTTCGTTCTGCACAATTTTAGTTGAATGTTTGCAAAAATCTAGCAATGCACTAGTTGTGTGTGCATTGAGAAATAATTTTCAAGAAAATAAAACTCCGAAATAAATCAACACAATTAGAATGCACATTACTTGCGCAATGTGACACTAAAATCGCTTTTTCGTTTCACTTTTGTTTTTCTCCTTTTTTGTCTGCGAAATGAATAATTGAAACTCATGCTGACTAGATGAAATAAACGGTCATTTATCATATTTATATTACATATTAAATAACTTTTTATTACCTTTTGTAACATTATTGAGACAAAGTTCTTCTACAATAAAAAATTTTTAAATATCTAACCGGGACTGCTTACAAAATTAATGCAATTTTTTTTCTCATAGCGAAAATGTTTGCTTTTATTTTTTAAGACAATATCACTTTAAAAATTTTCCCGAATCTAAGCAGAAAAAAATAATAAATGAAACACATTTCCACGCAAGAAAATAATAAATTACCGCTTGAATGTTTTCTTAAAACTTTTTTTTAGACAAAACAAAAAAAAAAGTTACAATTTGTAATTCACGTTTTTCTTTTTCACAAACGAATTTCATATCATTAAAAGTTGCTTTGATTTATATTGTATTTTTACTTTTGTTTTATTAAATACAACTGTAATTTATTTATTATTAACTTTTAATATTATAAGCAAAAAATATTATTTTAAATAATAAATTTTATTTTGATAAATATTGTAATAGTGATAGTGCCCAAAATGTATAGTATTATTAAAAGAAAGTATTGTCTATCTAGCTGATAATTTACAACTCAAAAATTAAAAAATTGAAAACTTCAAATTTTTACTTTCAAATAGTTAAGATGTTTAGTCAACATATCAAGTAATAAAAAAATATAAACACTTATTCTATGGTTAACTATTCTACATTTTATCCGAATTTAAAAATATCTATCAAAATAATTATTATAAACAAATGATAATTGTAACAATGTTTTATTATATCTACATAACTTTCTTCAATGTCTGTAATTAAGAGCAAATTTTCGAAGTTTTAAAACGTAATGAAAACTTTGAAAAAGAAAAATTGTTCAATACTTTTTCTTCGGAATGTCAATTAAAAACCG
Source organism: Clivina fossor (assembly GCA_963966155.1). Lineage (NCBI taxonomy): Eukaryota > Metazoa > Arthropoda > Insecta > Coleoptera > Carabidae > Clivina > Clivina fossor. Next base: position 4,150,528 of record OZ014552.1, on the reverse strand, counting down.
TTAAAGACATTTAGTGCCCCATTTTTTTCAATTTCCCAGTGAACTCTGAGAGCTACAAACAGTTTAGAAAAAGATTATCTACTTGTGATTGTTAACAAAATTATTTATTATTTTTTCATTAAAATTAACGAAAATAAAATGCCATCACAAAGAATTAAAATATAGATTAATTTTTGTTTAATTAATGAATAAGGATGTTGCAAAAAAATAAATTTAATATATTTTATATTTAAACAAATTTCAAATATTCAAATGAAAAAATCGCGTGATTAAACATTGTGTTACTTGTTTCTATGTTCTGTTTATTTACTGTAAATATCATTTGTATCATTTTTCCTGATAAACACGTACGTTGAGTTTGTCGAAACGTCGATTATTAAAAAATATTAATACAGAACAAGAACTTGAAGCCGTCCTATTTTAGTGTAATGAGTTCTGAAAGTTCTGAGTTACTATTAGTGCTATTTTCAAGATATACTTTATACAAAAACGAATAAATAAATAAATAAACAAATTAATAATTTTAGCTTGTTTAATAGCATAGAATATTATATTTAATTTCAAATATTTAGTTTGCTATGTACGTAAAAATCAATAAAAGAAAAATAAATTCTTTTGGAAAAATAAATTAAATTCCTTCTAGTAAAGCTTTGAAAGGACTTATTATAAAAGTAGACGTCGCGACGGCAAGCAATCGAATAACAAGTTACTAAAATATTAGCAATTTCCAATAGCTCGACCCTGTTTGAAATAAAAAAAAAACGCCTACCTAACTAACGCATACTGAAAATCGTCCTGAAAAAAATCAAAGCTAACTCAGCAGGAAGTTGAAAGAAAAAAAGGTGTGACATTCAATTTTACTTCCTTTTGATGCAGTTTGTCAGTTTAATATAAAAACTTTTATTGCGGTTCGACCACTGAAATAGAGATGTAGGAAAAGTATAATCATATTCGGATCTTTGACTAAAAGGTTTAAGAAATAATAAAAGTTTGTCGTTGGGTAAACCACAAAGTTAACTTTTATAATATATAATAGCCGTAAAATTCGACAAATTACTGTGTTTTCCAGTTCAGTTTCGTTTACTTCCAAAATATCAATTTTTATTTCGGATTTAATTAATATTTAAACAGATTTTGTTTCAGTTTTTCAATCAATAGAATATATTAGTAAAATAAAACGGTTTTAGATTGTAGTTCTGTATTAATATTTATTAATAATCCACATACTCAACGTACGTCTTCATCAGGAAAAAAGATATAAATGACATTTACAGTAAATAAACAGAACATGGAAACAAGTTACTAAGTAATAAAATAGAAAGTGGCTATTTATACATACGGTATGTATACGCAATTGGCTATTTATAAATACAGTATTTTTACGTAATTGATTATTTAGGGTAGGTTAGGTTAGTAGGTTGGTTTAGGTTTTTTTATAGTATGTATAAATAGCCAATTGTGTATACATACCGTATGTATAAATAGCCTCATCCAATAAAATAAGTAACTAGATTATAAAATTTTTAATTAAAGGAAGCCAAATTTTATTCAAATCAGTTGTTAGTCACACTGATTGATATTATCATTTTCTTTATTTTTGCAATTAGCATAATATCATTAGAAGAAAATAGATAGATATTAAAATTTTAAAAAAATTCCTTCATTCATAAAAATATTTTTGTGAAATATGAAATAATTCCAACGTTCAAATAATATTAACATATAAATTAAACAGCAAGGTATTTAAATTTTAGCAATCCTGTCAAGGATAATATAAAAAAAGCTTTAAGCTTCTCTTCATAATAAAAAACAAAAAAGAATCTCAAAATTACTTCAAAATCAAATAGCTTTTTGTAATTATAAAACCTACTCATGTTTAATATACAGATCACGTTTCTGTCTTTTGCAACGTAATGACGTAATATAATAATTTAATAAAGCTTTGTTATAAAACTTTGAGCTTTTTTTCTTGAGAAAACATGTATTATAATTTGATACTTAAGAAGGGAAATACCTGTCAACCCCAAAAAATGGTGATTTTCAACAGGTTTTTTTATATCTTAATAAAATCGTACAAAATAAAACTGTTTGTTTCATGAAATTATTTATATTTTTAGCTATAAATACGGTTTTTTTGAAGAGTCGAACTCCTTCCCCTCACCGAGTTGAAAGCGGTAGCAGAAAAGACGCCCTTGGTTGGCGTGACGTGTAACATTACATATAAACAAAATTATTATGCGATGAGCACGGAATCACTATCATAATGAAATTTAACTCTGTATCAATCTATTTTACATAAACAATATTCATAAATTATATATATGAACTCAGATTGGAAAAAACAAGTTCAAAATTTCACCTGAGTTCATATACAGCCTGATTCAGAGTAATCGCCTTTTTTTTTTTTAGCCACACTATGGGTACTACTTTCAAAATATTTGGCAGTAATATGTTTCAGGACATTCTCTACACGATGGTGATATCAGATTTTCAATTGGATAAATCATTTCAAAATGGCAACGTTCAACTTTTTGTTTTAAATGGAATGCCCTAATTTTTTTATTATTATTGAGATCCTAAAAATATTCTTTTACGATAGTATTTCGTTTTCCTTAAAAATTCATTTATTTCCCTATCAAAAAGCAAACTAACATTTTAATCTAGTAGCGCATGAATGTGTTACATTCGATGTTACTTTTGTCCAAATATCAAGTAGCGGTAGAAAACTAGTAGTCAAACGTCAAATACCACCATTGGACGACGTTTCAATTTAGGAAGTGTCTATTTTCACCATAAAACAGGATATCAGAAACACGAAAACAGGAGAAACAGGAAACACGAAGTACAGTGTTGCCGATTTTACGTGCAAAAACAAAATACTATCGTAAAAAGAATGTTTTTAGGATCTCAAAAATAAAAAAAAAAATTATGGCATCCCATTTTAAAAAAAAGTTGAACGTCGCCATTTTGAAATAATTTGTCCAATTAAAAATCTGATATGACCATCGTGTAGAGAATGTCCTGAAACATATTACTGCCAAATATTTTGAAAGTAGTACCCATAGTGTGGCTAAAGCAAATAAGGCGCTTAGTCTGAATCAGGCTGTATATAATTTATAAATATTATATTTATTTATTACAGTCGTAAATACAAAAAAGTACATAATTTTAGTCAAAAAACAATAAAGGCATATAGATAAACATCTTACATTTACAGCTATACAGAAATAGAAATATCAGTAATACAATTTGAAAATTTATTGACACTGAATAATCAAAAATTCTTTCAAAATAATTTCAAATTTATTTACATAAAGATCTTTAACATTACTGGGCAATTTGTTAAATAAAAATGCACCAACATGTGTATTATAGAGTAGAACTCATTCTAAAAATTTGTACTCCACAAATAAAAACAAACAAATCACGAAAAACAAATGACAGCTGAAAAAATTTAATAAATGTATACATGTACGTCGAAATTATCTCGTAGCGTAACAATAAACAAATGAAAATCACTGAGCTTTATTAATCGTTGGTCTCAGGACCATTTAAATCACGCCCCGTTTTCGCAAACAAGTGTTTTTAATGTTGCAAGTCAAAATGTCACAAATCTACCGTCAAGCAAAAGCACACAAAGAACGCAAGAGCCAACTTCAGAGAGCAGCTTTTTTCGCTCTCGTTCCATATACCCTGCTATTTGACAATGAAAAGCCAGTCAACGTTCTGGAAAATCACCCCGGAAAACTATTCCAATATCCTCGAGGAAAATGTATGTTGATCTGAAATGTATTGTATAGTGGATGGGTCATTAGAGAAGTATGAACAATGAATAGACTCTTTTCAACAAATTAGGTTGGGTTGGATAATTCAACTAACTATTTTATTTTGTGCTGGTTTGAAACCGAAGGAAATATAAAATAGTTTCGGAAAAAGTTTAATTTAGAACGACTGATTAAAAAAAGGTCCCTATGAAATAATTACAAATAAGTCTAAAACTATTTCAAAAAACAGAAACATATCTTTTTATATTTTACGTAAAATCGAAATTGTTACAATTAAAAAAAAAACCTTAATTAATTAGTATCGCCATCAACACTAAAGTCTCTTGACGACAAATTTTAAAACTATACTGTAACAAAAAAATAAATAGCGAAATTACAAAAAAATAGTAAAACTTACTATAAAAAATCTGCAATTGTATTTTACTATAAATATACTGTATTTCTTCCTCAAAATTCTGTAATTTGAACATAATTCATAATAATCATATAAAAATGACCTAATAAGTATGTATAATTGTTTACTTTCTGCAAATTGCATCACATACTTAATTTAGAATTACGTATTAGTGGTATAACTTCTTAAATTATATAATAATGCATATTAATATCTGTAATAATTCATCGAAAATAATGAGACTTAGTACATATTTTGTGTAATAATACTATCGTAATAAAATATTTTAAGTTCATACATATGTACTTTTCCATTCCGTTGGTAATATCATATTACATAATGTTTGTAATAGTTCTGATGTTATGTATTTCAAAATAATTATGTAAAATTAGAACAGTTGAGTAATTATTTCTAGAATTATTAGACATCATAGTGTCTCATGGTTTGTAGGTAAAATTACATATTTTTTTAGAGTATATTTTAAACTTAAGACACTAAAAATGCTAAACTGCAAATATCCACGACTGTTACAGTGTAATGATTACCTAAATTAATTATAAAATTATTTTCAAAACATTACTTTAGAAATAATTTAGAAAAAACTTTTGTAAAGACGTATAAATCTTATTTAATTTGACAAATAATAACCAAATACATTAAAATACTAATTAACAGAAATCTAACTACATATATAGTTAAGCATTAAGCACATCATGAGTTAGTAAAGCCCTATGTATAATTAATTTCTAAATTCAACTAAATTGAATTTGTGTTCAAACCAGAAATAAACAGCACACAATAGAAAAGATTTTCCAATTTCATCGTCTATAATTTCGGTTAACGAAGCACAAACTGTTATAGATTTTGGCTAACAATGCTGACAACCTTTTTTCATCATCATTCACTATGTTAATCCACATTGCACACACAGAAAGAACCTCCGAGCAAGCAAAAGATCAAAAGAGTTATCATGAATGTCACTCAAAACATCTAAGTTATTATTTCGGTCGTTCGTGCATTACGGGTGGAGTTTCGGTCAGTCGGAAAGGGTAGCCCAATGTTCCCTAAATAATAATAATAATAGATATTTATTAGAGTATATAAATACAAAAGTACATTATCTCATGTCATACAAAAAAAAAGATATACACATATATATTATTATCTTAAATGTTATATATTAATATTACAAATATTTACTTGAAATTTATTTATACTATAACATGCATTCAGTAGCAAAAAGTTTTTAATAACAATTTTAAATTTTTTAATTGGAAGATGTTTTATTATTGTAGGCAATTTGTTGTACAAAGCTGAACCAATATTATAAGGTAAATTTTTTGCAACATTCAATCTACATAAATCCAATCTAATATTATGTTTTTCTCTAGTATTATAATCGTGAATATTTTCATTTTTTACAAGACTATCGAAATTTTCTTTTACGTACATCAAACATTGCAATATATACAACGATGGTGGTGTTAGAATTTTTAAATTAATAAAATTTTGTCTACAAGTTTGTCTGTAGCTACTACCAGTTAAAATTCTAATGGCTGTCTTTTGTAATTTAAAAATTCTTTGGCTCGCAACCGAATTGCCCCATAATAAACATCCGTAATTCAAATGACAGTGAATATATGCATAATACAATGTTTTTAAAAACACCGAATGGAAATCAAAAACAAATACGAGCAAAAAAGAAAATAACAAGGAGAGCAGAGAAAGTATATGGAAACCAACGAAGAACCACAAACTGTCTGAATCTACAAAAAGTTTAGTATAGAGATGTCCAATTTTTCCGCTTTCTTATGTAAAGGAAACAAATTCTCTCGGCACATAAAATATACTAATTCTAACGATATTTATTAAGCAAAAAAAAGTTAGTAAATAATCTATAATAAATAATATTCATCATGACAAATAAAAACATTATTTCTCGTGCATTTTATTTTTCTGCCACGAATTGTACTAATTTTTCGTGCATAATATCAATCATGTTGTGCGAAAAAATATCACTCAAAAAGTAATACAACGCCGCGCGAATTTCAAGAAAAAAGTACATAAAAATCTCAATGTTTTAACTAATACTTGTTTGATACGATACATTTTTCTATACAACAAATTTATACAATTCTATACAAAATTATATATGGATAATTTAAAAGAATAATATGATTTATATAATAAATATAGAATAAAATTTGACAATTTATTTCTATCTAATATGAAAAGTGCATATTTATCAATAATAATATTTACTGCTTCAATTAAACAATAAAATAAACATAAATATTTATTGATGATGCATAGCCTAAATAAAAGTTTGACGTTTCTACTACCGATGCGCATTCAATTCGCGTCGAAAATGCATAAAAACTGAAGGTCCCGGTTTCAAACCCCGACAAGGTTAATGCATTTCTCTTCATTAAAAAAAAAATGACTAATAATAAAAATAAATTAATGGCGATTTAAGCACAAACTAAATACTATAACCTCATATATTTTTCTATATAGACTATCACGCATATGCATGAATAAAATATTCTGTACAGATTTCTATACAGAATCTTGGATAGTATAATACAGAAAATTTTGAAAATTTTCTTGTATGAAAAAAAAGCATCGTGCGAAGCCCAGCATAAGTTACGATTTATTATTGGTCCACGGTTTGGACAGTCCTGGTGCAGCTTCAAAAACCTCCGAATGGAATCCAAAGCAAATGCGAGAAGAAAAGCAAACAACAAGAAGAATAGAAAAATGTATGGAGTATAAGAGGCCAAAAAGGTACCGCAAAATGTCTGAATCTTTGCGGGAGAATTCTTGCGTGACATTTGTTGGTTTTAAGGAAGAGAGAGAGAGAGAGAGAGAGAGAGAGAGAAGGGACACCGAATAACAGTCGAGGTTCACCGGCCGATCAAAGATACTATATAATAGCTAAAAGCGGGTAAGTTTATGTTTTCGCACGGTTATTTCCCTCTCGTCGTGTGCAAAGCTCCGTGCTTTTAAATCGTTCGCAAATCCGCATCTCAAGTTTGGATGGCATCATAATAATACAAATCCCTGAAATCGATTCTATAGAATTTTCCTGTCTTTCACGGAATAAATTCGGATAGGATTAGGCTATCATTAATACTGAATGTATTTTGAAAGTTTTATAATGTTCTGCAAATATTTAAGGTACATAGTAAAAAATCTTTCAGAACTCATTATATTAAAATAAAACGGCTTTAAGTGTAAGTTCTGTATTAATATTTATTAATAATTGACATTTCGACGAACTCAATGTCCGTCTTCCTGACAAAGACAGACGTTGAGTTCGTCGAAACGTCGATTATTAATAAATATTAACACAAAACAACAACTTATTGTCGTTTTATTTAATTTAAGGTACAGTTTATTTAAGTTACTTTTAAGTAAATCTGTAATTTTATACAATTACGAGTAATTTGTACAAATAACTGTATCAACTTTCAATTAATATCAGGTAATTTATCTTAATTAATCATAATAAATATAGTATTTTATAAATAATTGTTTATAAACACGATAAAACTAATATAATCGTCAAAAAGTTATATATTTTAACATTTCTTGACATCATTTTCAGTTTACAAAATAAAATATCTACATTTAACGACTAGTATTTTTAAAAAAATTTTAAACATAGTAAATCTTCAGACTTTTACGACCGGTATTTATTGAATTTGTAGAATTTTCTGGGCTGGTATGCCGTGCTCGATTTCGCAGCAGACGTTTCGCCATACATCGTAGACCAGACCAACCAGAATCGACAACTATAGAATATGGTGGAGAGAGGTACAGGTATATGTATCAGATACCACAGCATACCAGACCAAAAATTTTTATAAATTCAACGGATACTGGTTGTGAAAGCCTGTAGAGTACTCTGTATATTTATTGTTAAAAAATTTGAACCGTACTTATAATACAATTATTTATTTACAGTTGTAGTAAAATATATACAAATCTATATGTAGCAATGGTTTATTTTCAAAATTTCAATAAAACTAAAACTAGTTTTATTTATTTACTCAAACAGAACTTATTATTACTTCAATCCAATAAAATTATATGATAAAAGCAATGTTTTCTGTAATGATTTTAATTTAATATAATTAGAATATAATTTAATAAATTTGAAAAAATCTCTTGGCATCGCCGAAACTTTCTACTTTCGCGGCAGACGTCTTAACCACTAAACTACGATCCCACGACAAAACATACAAATTTTTCCAATTATTTGCTAGCAGTAACGATAAATTCACTAGAAAATTTAAAAATCTATATACAATACTACATTGCATTTTCAGCATATTCAGCATTAATCAGGTAACAAAAATTTAAATAATTTTAAAGCAATAACTTACCGACAATAAGCCTTAGCAATGATGCCAATAAACAATGTAGCTCAATAGTTGACCCCATTTCTTTCTACCATTTACATCCGATAACAGTCAATGAAAATGCTCTTCTTTGGTAGTGAATTGTTGCTGCTCATCTTGTCTGAATGAGGGCGGAGCGGCCAATTGGCCCACGTCACCTGATGCTTGCTGGAGCGCCCCTAAATTTCGTTCTCGCATTATTCGGCCCTCCCCTTTTACACTCTCTCCTAATCTTAATCTTAGCGTTTCTCCAGCACAGTCACTTGTCTTTAACAATATGTACACTGATGCACCATCAGACATCCGCAGGACGTGTTTTCGTGTATATTTGTAAGTCTATTTAGGTGTTTGTGTTGTTGGGGCTGTGTTATCCTTTTTGCCTTTATACAGGTTACCGGTTTTGTCCTTGCTAAACACCAAACTAATTTTCATCCGGCGCCACTACGCTGCGCTACTGTCGGAATTTGATAAACTTTCGATTAACAGAAAGTCATTGAATGGTTACGATATGTGTGCGTATGTTAGTTAAAAAATATTAATTAACTTAAGCCCATTTTTAATTATAGTTATTTAATTAATTATATTTTCTCATTTATTTCAAAATAATTCAATCTTTTTTTATTTAACAACAACTGACTGATGATTCGAAAACAGTCGACAATCTAGTTGTCTAGTTAACTTGATAATTAAGTTAACAAAACTTTATGCAATCAGGCCTTTTTCTTCAAGTTTATTTGGATTAAAAAAAAATATATATATTTTATTCTATATTGTAAATAACATAACCACAAAATTTTAAAATTTGTGAAACTAAAATTAATACTAAACTGACAATTTAATAAAAAAACAAAAACTATGCAGTTTTTTATAAAAAATATAATATTTTTTAATTACATGAAATTTTCGATTTGTCGATTGTAAGTAATTTATTCTAATTTAGTAACAATATTCAAATAAATAAATATTAATAAAAATGTTAATAAATTATTACTATCAAACTGATAAACACTGTATCAAACTCTAAAACTTACTAAGTTTTAGTTGCATATTGTAAGTTATAGTTTCTCAAACTTGTTCATTCCGTTTTTGCCAAACATAATTTTGTAAACAGGCACTATAATATACAGTGCATAATGTTATTATATTATAAACATATTGGGTTATAGAATGTGTCAAGATAGTCGTATGATTAATTGTAAAAGGCGACAAGCGCCGTTAATCGTCTCTTAGTCGATTAACTTTAACATTATCCATATGTTTATAATATAATGCACTAAACAGAGTAGGTATTTACGGTCTTCTCGTTATTCAAAGTCGATAAACCTTGAAACGCCTTAGTAAAAGTCGTCTCATATAAGCAAGATAATATTTTTTTTTAATTTTTACATCAAACGATTAATTTGTTTTAAACTGTAGTAATCTACTACTACAAAAATCTGTTTGTTTATTATTTATGTCATTAGTATTATTCTTCCTGATGAAGATATACGTAAAATATATTAAAACGTTAATATTTAAATAAAATATATATATATATATATATATATATATACCGGGTGTATACTTGGTTTATGCAATATAGGAAAAACAATGTTATTTTTTTAACATTGAAATTCCTGCCTCCCCGTTAGTTTTAGAGAAAAATTATAAGAGACAAAAATTATTTAGAATTAAAAACTACATTATCTACGCTTAAAATAATTGTGATATTACGTCTCAGTAATTAATTATTAATTAAATAAATATTATCAGTTTTCAGCAATATCAGACAGCCATGGACAAAACGCGAATGTATTTTGTTCACAAATGTCAGTGTATTGTCATTTAAATGCAAAAAAATAACAAAATACATTCGCGTTTCGTCCATGGCTGTCTGATATTGCCGAAAACTGTTAATATTTATTTAATTAATAATTAATTACTGAGACGCAATATCGCAATTATTTTAAGCGTAAATAATGTAGTTTTTAATTGTAAACAATTCTTGTTTCTTATATTTTTTCTCTATAACTAACGGAGAAGCAGAAATTGCGATGTTAAAAAAATAACATTGTTTTTTCTATATTGCATAAACCAATTATACACCCGGTATATATATATATATATATATATATATATACAGGGTGATTTGTAAGTAATTGGAAATATTTTAACTGGAGTATCCTGGGCTCAGAATATGAAGATTTGACCCAAAACACTTAGATAAAATGTGGCTCCTTACTGAGCTACAGGGTGTTTTATTTAAAAATTTAAAAACGATTTTTGCCCAGTACTTAAAAACTATTTGACGTATCCTTATCATACTTGGCAGAAAGTGTAGGTACCGTACACCATACTACATTATGTTAAACAAAAGTTTCTGGCTAGTGCCAGTGGCGTACAACAGGGGCAAGTAAGAGGTTGATCCTTCCTAAATTCTACGCCACTGGCGGAATTGTCATTTTAGCACAATTTTTCGATTCTACAATACTTTCTGTGTAAAAAACGTACTCTTCCTTCGTAACGATAAAGTAACTATTTTTCGAGATATTTAAAGTTAAACATAAAGCTGCACACTTGGGATATTTTCAAAATTTGCTCAAAAAATCTGAAAAAATTCAGTAAAATAGAGGAAAAAATTAGCTACATAATAACTAAGTAACTTTTTTTCTCTAACTCATTCTGGTTTGGCAGGAAAAATTATTGAAAATTTATATTAAAATGCAAAAAATATAAATTTTCAATAATTTTTCCTGCCAAACCAGAATGAGTTAGAGAAAAAAGTTACTTAGTTATTATGTAGCTAATTTTTTCCTCTATTTTACTGAATTTTTTCAGATTTTTTGAGCAAATTTTGAAAATATCCCAAGTGTGCAGCTTTATGTTTAACTTTAAATATCTCCAAAAATAGTGACTTTATCGTTACGAAGAAAGAGTATGTTTTTTATACTGAAATTATCGGAGAATCGAAAAATTGTGCTAAAATGACAATTCCACCAGTGGCGTAGAATTTAGGAAAGATCAACCTCTCACTTGCCCCTGTTGTACGCCACTGGCACTAGCCAGAAACTTTTGTTTAACATAATTTAGTATGGTGTACGGTACCTACACTTTCTGCCAAGTATGATAAGGATATTTCAAATAGTTTTTAAGTACTGGGCAAAAATCGTTTTTAAATTTTTAAATAAAACACCCTGTAGCTCAGTAAGGAGCCACATTTTATCTAAGTGTTTTGGGTCAAATCTTCATATTCTGAGCCCAGGATACTCCAGTTAAAATATTTCCAATTATTTACAAATCACCCTGTATATATATATACAGGGTGTAACAGAATAACTATTCCTAATTTTAACTGGAGTATCCTGGGCTCAGAATATGAAGATTTAATGCAAATCACTGAGATAAAATGTGGCTCCTTACTGAGCTACAGGGTGTTTTATATAAAAATTTAAAAACGATTTTTGCCCAGTACTTTAAAACTATTGGACGTATCCTTATCATACTTGGCAGGAAGTGTAGGTACCGTACACCATACTAAATTATGTTAAATAAAAGTTTCTGGCTACTGCCAGTGGCGTACAACAGGGGCAAGTGTGAGGTTGATCCTTCCTAAATTCTACGCCACTGGCGGAATTGTCATTTTAGCACAATTTTTCGATTCTCCAATACTAGCTGTGTAAAAAACATACTCTTCCTTTGTAACGATAAAGTCACTGTTTTTCGAGATATTTAAAGTTAAACATAAGCTGCACCCTTGGGATTTTTTCAAAATTTGCTCAAAAAAATCTCAAAAAATTCAGTAAAATAGAGAAAAAAATTAGCTACATAATATCTAAGTAACTTTTTCTCTAACTCATTCTGGTTTGGATGGAAAAATTATTGAAAATTAATATTTTTTGCATTTTATTTTTTTTATTTTCAATAATTTTTACAGCCAAATCAGAATGAGTTAGAAAAAAAGTTACTTAGTTATTATGTAGCTAATTTTTTTCTCTATTTTACTGAATTTTTTCAGATTTTTTTGAGCAAATTTTGAAAAAATCCCAAGGTTGCAGCTTATGTTTAACTTTAAATATCTCGAGAAACAGTGACTTTATCGTTACAAAGGAAGAGTATGTTTTTTACACAACAAGTATTGGAGAATCGAAAAATTGTGCTAAAATGACAACTCCGCCAGTGGCGTAGAATTTAGGAAGGATCAACCTCTCACTTGCCCTTGTTGTACGCCACTGGCAGTAGCCAGAAACTTTTATTTAACATAATTTAGTATGGTGTACGGTACCTACATTTCCTGCCAAGTATGATAAGGATACGTCAAATAGTTTTAAGGTACTGGGCAAAAATCGTTTTTAAATTTTTATATAAAACACCCTGTAGCTCAGTAAGGAGCCACATTTTATCTAAGTGATTTGCATTAAATCTTCATATTCTGAGCCCAGGATACTCCAGTTAAAATTAGGAATAGTTATTCTGTTACACCCTGTATATATACAGAACCTAAAGCTTTTTATTTTAAATCCCTATTTATTTTCTATTACATAAACCAAAATAACAATTTAAATACATTCAGAAAAAATAAGCCAATATATATATATATATATATATATATATATATATATATATATATATACAGGGTGTTTGCAATCAAGGTATTTTATTTTTAAGGGGTGATACTACAGGTCAAAACAAGGCGATTAACGCCAAAACACCTTAGTAAAAGTTTTCTAATAAACGAGATATTCATTTTTTTTTAAGTAAAATGGTAGCATATGGTATAATTTTTATTATCCAGCTCACAAAAAAAATTATTCTTCATAATAGTTTTGGATTTGCTTGAAACGAATAAAAATGTAAAAATATTCCAGGTTTTAAATACAGGGTGACTCGGATTTGCTGATTTGTGTTTCAACTTTTAGGTAAAATACCCTTATTTAAAAAATTTGAATAATTTTATTTGAATATTATGTTTAGAATTACAATTTAAGTTTACATACAAAAATTTGTGCCGATCGTCGATTGTTAAAACACCTTAGCAAAAGTTTTCAAATAAACGAGATATTAGATACTTTATTTAAATATTTTTATTAATGACACAAATCAAGATAAGTATTTTATTTTTAATGGATGATAGCACTATGACACCAGTTGCTCGAAATTATCACCCTGCTGTTGAAACACAAATCAGCAAATCCGAGTCACCCTGTATTTAAAACCTGGAATATTTTTACATTTTTATTCGTTTCAAGCAAATCCAAAACTATTATGAAGAATAATTTTTTTTGTGAGCTGGATAATAAAAATTATACCATATGCTACCATTTTACTTAAAAAAAAATGAATATCTCGTTTATTAGAAAACTTTTACTAAGGTGTTTTGGCGTTAATCGCCTTGTTTTGACCTGTAGTATCACCCCTTAAAAATAAAATACCTTGATTGCGAACACCCTGTATATATATATTTATAACCGTAAGAGATATAAAATCGAAACAAAATATTTCTGTTATATTTTTATCGAGTAGATGGATTAAAATTTGTTAACCTCAAAAATACATTTCGGTAAACACTTTAAATTTCACTTATAAGCATTATTAAAAAAAATAAAAAAATTGTAGCAAATTTCAAACAGTGTCTATATTTTTAGTTTCAGCAGATTTTTTTTTTTTAATTTTTCAAAGTTTGTAAATATACCAAATACATATACGAATAAGTTGTTTCGTACACAACGTGTATACCAGTAAGCATATTGTATTTGTTAGTCTGTGTTCATCTGATCCATTTTATATCCATTATTTTTGCAATATTGTGACATGCATCAGCACCAATGCTTCCAGAACAAAATAAGCTTCGTCTTTCCATATAAAAATCGTTTGTAGATATAATGGAATTATCCTTCAAGCGTATCATAATATTAATATTACGTTGCCATATTGTCTATGTAGAAAGAAGTTCTTATGTTACTGGTAAAATAATGATATACAGCAATTAGTTACTGTATACACCACTGATGGTAGCACCAAACATAACTACAACGTCAAGTATATATTTCATCTGACTTCTTCGGCGGATATATTGAAAACGCTATTACGTCAAGTTAAGTTACGTTAATTGATAATTGTTTTGTTTATTTTCGCTTAAATTTGAATTAGATTATTGAAAATGTGTGAAAAAGTGCAAAAGGTAGTCAGAAACTGCATATTCGACCAAAAAAACACGGTCAAGTGTATTTAATTTGATATCTTCGATGACTATATTGAAAACTATTAAGTCAAGTTAAATTAATTGACAATTACATTGTTTATTATCGCTTGAATTAGTGTTTAAGAACTCATTATGTAAAAATAAAATTGCTTTAGGTTTAAGTTCTGTATTAATATTTATTTATAGTCGACGTTTCGACGAACTCAACGTCAATTATAGAGTTTAACATTTATACATACATATACATACCGTGTGTTGACTTGGACCGTCGTACATAGGGATTTAGCATGTAAAATCAGACATGTGCGATTTCCTGCTTCCCAAATTATTTTACAAAAAAAACTTGGGGATAAATGTTTTAGAAAACACTTTTTTACATGTAAATCAATCAACAAAATTTTTTTTGGAACCATCCCAACGTCAGGAATTAGCCCTAAAGTTGTCAAGAAATTGACTGAAAATGGCATTAGCCGTGAAATTGGAACAAAAATAAAACAAATGCTAAATGTTATATGCTATTTCACGGCTACTGCCATTTTCCAGTCAATTTCTTAACAACTTTAGACCTAATTCTTGACTTTAGAAAGGTTCCAAAAAAATTTTTAGTAATTGATTTACATGCAGAAAAGTACGCCCTAAAACATTTATCATAAGTTTTTTTTTTGTAAAATAATTTGGAAAGCAGAAAATTGCACATGTCTGATTTTACATGCTAAATCCCTATGTACGACGGTCCAAGTCAACACACGGTATATTTAAAGTCATTTCGAATAATGTAACTATCAAATATAAAAATTTCTCTGCATAATGTGGTAAATGATAGTGACTTTTGTGGCAGCGAAGCATAATACATCTTAGTTTCGGCTTAAAGCATCAAATATGTCAGTTAGGAAGACGGAAGTTTCTTAACTAGATTCAACTCGATTTGGCGGCATAATGTAATCGTTAATTTAACTTTGTCGCTGCCGAGAAAATAGCACACGCATTATATAATAGCATATCTGCATAAGCATTAGCATCGATCTGATACGAGCTGGAATATCTTACGTAAAGCATAACACAATTTGTCTCACACGAAATGTGACAACTTCCACAAATAGCAAATATAAGTTTTTTTTTCTTGAAACGTATCATAATATTAACATTACGTTATCGTATTGCCTATGTAGAAAGAGGTCATTATATTACTAGTACAATAATGATATTATTATACAGCAGTTAGTTACTATATATATATATATCACTGGTCATCAAACATCAACTACAACGTCAAGTGTATTTAATCTGACATCTTCGACAGCGGAGAAAATTATTACGTCAAGTTAAATTAATGTTAAGTTAAAATCAAATTAAATATGTATCAAAAAGTGCACAGGTCCAGGGTGATCAACAACTATATATTTGATAAAGAAAATATGATCAAGTATATTTAATTTGATATCTCCAAAAGCTATATTAACAAGATTAGAAGTATATGGGTAAACCCATATATAGACCACTTTGACATTTCTCGGAAAGTTGGCAACACAATATCTTTAATAAAATTATAATTTATGTGGGCACTAGAAGAAACTTTCCTGAAAATTTGATGAAAATCGAATAAATAATGTAGCCGTAATAGATTTAAAAAAAAAATGTGATTTTTTTTCTCGATAAGTTGGCAACACTGTACAATTGAAAAATTTATTTAGGCACTAAAAGAATTTTTTATGAAAATTTGATTAAAATCGGTTAAATAGTGGTCATAATGAATTTTCTAAAACTTTAGTAATTTTTTTCTCGGAAAGTTGGCAACACTGGATATTAATAAAATTATATAATTAATGAGAGCATTAGGAAAATTCTTTCTGAAAATCTGATCAAAATCGAATAAATAATGTAGCCAATATGAATTTTTATAAAATTTAGTAATTTTTTTCTCAGAAAGTTGGCATCACTAGAAAAAAATAAAATCACATGACCATCTTGGTGGTAAAAATTATTAAGTCAAGTTAAGTTAATTGACAATTGCACTGATTATTTTCGTTTGAATTTGAATTTGATTATTGAAAGTTTGTAAAGTGCAATAAATGCAATGTATACTGCCCAGAATGGTCAGAAATTGTATAGTCAACCAAAGAAAAATTAATTCCTACAAATCACAGTAATAAGATACAGTAATAATTGCTAGACCAATCAATATTAGCAGCAGATTAATAAGAGAAGCAATAGAGATTTATAAAGAAAATAATAATATGAATCAATGTGAAGGCAGTGATCTAAATAAATTTGGCTTCCATTGATTAAAAATCTATAATTCTTCTGATCTAGTTACTTATATTGTTGCTGGTAACGTCTAAACGTCGTTTTTATAAAATAATTAAACAGAATCTAATCCTAAAACAGTTTTTATTTTAATACAATGAGTTCTGAAAAATATTTTACTATGTTAACAGTACTTTAGATTACTGTTTGGAACTTACTGCTCTACGCGAATGTACGACTTGCAGTTTCGAAAAAGTACCTAAATGAATAATCACAAAACAAGTATTTCGATACGTGAGCCCAAGGTCCGATTTGGGGTGTAGTGCCATTGGAAAGAGAGAGAGATAATTTACTCGGTTAATTTAATTTATATTACAGTTACAATAAAAATAAATTATTATCTTCCCAGTAAATTTACCGTCTTGATTATTTCTTTTCCGTGTAAAAAATACATTGTCAGACAATTCCTACTATATCTATTAATTTATTCTGTAAATCTCGCAAAGCAAATTGATAAATCAATCTTAATCGAATTGACAAATTGATTAGAAAAAACAAAAGAACAGATTATCTAAATCGTACGCCCCATTTAACTTATCTTATTGGTAGCACCACAAGTAAAACACCGTATGGCAGTTTTACCATCAGAGAGAATACAGAAATAGAAGAGAATCAGTCGTACCCACTAGAAATCTTCAAGACACCTCAAGGGAAATCATTAACTTGAACAGACAATCGGAATGTATTACTATGCTTAGCGCGGAATTAAATGATTTCCAACGTACGAATCATGCCTAGACTAAGACAAGTTAGTAAAATATTAACCTCTCAGCTACTCTGCTAATTTTGTAAATTTTCTTATTATTAGTACTCGCGTATATTAAATTTAATTTAAAACTAATTTCAACAATTGCAATTGAATGATATATTGCATTATATAGTTACTTATAATACTGGGAGCTGAAAATGCATCGAATGCGTACAAGTTTATTGATATAATATCTAATGCAATAAACACTATATTTCCAATAAAACTTGAATCAAGTAATAATAAGCAGATAAAATAGATCAATTCCGATATAATTGCTATGCGAGATAAAATAAATTTTTATTACGACTTTAACAAAAATATACGAAATGTAGATATTAATAATTATATTAAAAAATTGCGCAAAATTTATAAAGCCCAAATTAAAACAGCTAAATTACATGCACGTAATAATTATATTTCAAACAGTAATAATAAAAGTAAAGCTATGTGGAATATAGTCAAAAATAATAAAAATAATAAAAACACAAATAGAAAGTCTATACCACTGTCACCGACTACTCTAAACGATATTTTCACCAATGTTCCTAGAAACGTTATAAACAGTATACCTATCATTAAAGATGATCCTATTGCTAACTTTGCTAACTTTAAACCGAATTGTCCGTCATTTGATATAAAAGAGTTTACATATATAGAGATTAGAGAAATAATTGATAAACTTAGCACCAGTAACAGTGTTGATTATTACAATATTAATAGTACAATACTTAAATGTATAAAAGATATCATTATTATACCCTTAACTAAGTTACTAAACAACGACTTTATAAACTATTTTTAAGTTACAAATGGATAATGTGTTTTAAATGTATTTTAATATGTATTTTAAATATTATTGACATGTGTAAGTGCATTGTAAGTACTATAACATAAAAAATAAATATTATTATTATTATTATTATTACATGGTACATATGGAAAGATCGTTTTCTGCGCCTCGTAACAAAATATACAATTTTTCATATAAAAACTAAATTATCTTGTCGCAATCGAGTGGTAGAGTATTTATTAAACATTCTGTTAAGTAATATAAATTTAATTCATACATCATACGTAAATACAAATGCACTATAATTTATTTACATGAAATCAATAATATTCAATTAATTGATATTATGCCCGCGGAAATATGTCAACAATAAAAACTGCACAAATAAACAAATTAAATTGTACAATTTCAATATTTTATTTTCAGTTATTAATTGTGATTAATTAGTAAATATACTGCCTAAATTAATTCATATTTAGTTAAACACATATAAGAAAATATTCATGATGTAAAATTCGAAAATACTAAAATTGCAAAACCCATTAATATTAACAGTAAATTGATAAAAGAAGCAATAGAAATGTATGTAGAAAAAAATAACATCAATCATGTATGAAAGCATTGATTTTAATAAAATTTGGTTTCCTTTAATTCATAATTTATAAATTTTATAATCTAGTTACTTATTTTGTTACCTAGTAACTTATTCCTATGTTCTGTTTATTTATTGTATTTAAATAAAATTTGTCTTCCTTTAATTAAAAATTTATAAATTTTATGATTTAGTTACTTATTTTATTAACTAGTAACTTGTTTCTATGTTCTGTTTATTTATTGTAAATGTCATTTGTATCTTTTTTCCTGTTGAAGACGTACGTCAAGCTCGTCGAAACACTGACTATTAATATATATTAATACAGAACTACAACCTAAAGCGCCGTTTTATTTTAATTTTACTTTTATTTAGCTAGCAGTTATATCGTAATTCTAATTTCTGATTCTAATGAATGACATCTTTCAATAAAGTTGTAAAAATTGTCTAGAAATTAATGCTATTGCATTTCAACTGTGCAGTTATGATCCGAAATTTTAGACTGAACGTCACTCCGGTTTTTACACACACATGTTATAATTTTATTGCGCAATTTCGACCTTTACAATAAACTGAGCGCCGTGTATGGCGCCCTAAGACATGTCCTAGTGAAATAATCAAACATCAGTTTTAAAAAAACGCGTGTGTGTCCCCAAGTTTCTGATCAGATCAGAAGGAAATGAGATTTTTACGTGGGGTATGTGGTGTAAATAGGAGAGATCGGGTACAAAATACGATTAGTGTATGATGAGTGTGAAATTGAAAAAAATGTTGTAGCAAAAGTTGTTGTTAGTCAGTTAAGATGGTTCGGACATGTTGAGCGAATGTCTAATAAACGTTTGGTTAAAAAGATTTATTTGAATGATTTTGATGGTATACGTTTGCGTGGACGTCCGATGAGTAGTTGGAGTGGTATGATTGAGAGTGTTTTGCGTGAGCGAAAGTTTCCAAATAGTAAGAATAAAAGAGCATATATGAGAGGAATTATGAATGTAGATGAAGCGAAAGTTGCTTGTTTGGATAGGAATGTTTGGAGGCGACTGATTTCGGAATGATAAAAAGAGTTTGTGCCACACCTTTTTGGGTACATGGCGTGATTATGTATGTATGTATGTATGTATGTATTGTTCCTGATAATATTTCATCGCTCCACCTTCGGAGATCAGAACAGGACAGCAGCAGGGCAAGATAGCAGCGTGACTATGCCAGAAAAAGCCCCAAAAACACGCTCAGGAGGCCATCGGTAGTCACGTGACATTGCGTCCGGATAATAAATCAACCGGGAGTCTCGATAAGCTCACGCATTTTGTACGACAGATCGAACTAAGTTCCAGAAACTAGAAATTCCCGATCGGCGGGCAAGCATCACTCGTGCATACTATTAGACGAATGTCTTCCTGTTTAGCTACTCCCACGTATATTGCACCCTTACCGATGCTCCCGAAGGAATTACTCGCTCGATCAGTGACGGTCCTTCAAATTGTTTTACAAAAGCAGCCATATTCGTAAACAAATTTAATTTTTATAGATCTATTCGATGCAAATCTGAAAGATCTATAATATTACAAAACGTTTTATCTTTTTCTAGTAAGTAAATTTATTTTGTTCATAGAAAAAAAATATTCTGTAATGCTACAGATCTTACAAGTATGAACCGAATCTTTTTCTAAGAAAAAAGTATCATCAATCATTTTGAAGGCTGTGATTTAAATAAAATTTGGCTACCATTAATTAAAAATCTATAAATTTTATGATCTAGTTGCTTATTTGTTATCCAGGTAACTTGTTTCTATGTTTTGTTATTTACGGATTTAAATCAGTTTTCCTGATAAAGATTGACGTTGAATTCGTCAAAAAATCAATTATTAATAAATATTAATACAAAACTTAAACCTGAAGCCGTTTAATTTCAAATAACAGACTGTGGAGGACTGTGGATATCTTTGTATATATCCTTCAAATAGGCAAGTATGCCTTTTAGATACTATTATCTAAATAAATAAATAAATAGATAGATATTTATTTGCCACTATTGAAAAAACTATTTATTTGAATAAAAATTGTTTTCGTTACATGTAAAAATCCTTTTTCTTTGTACGGTTGCTACGCCACTGACTTTAAGTTTGATTCCGTCACAAACCGATACAGAAAAGTTATCCTGATGGTTACAGGTCGTCGATGTATAGCGTACCGGAAAAGTTTTTCGAATGAAATAAAAATGATGTCAGTTAGAATGATATGCAAATGGCAAACGGTTTTTCCTCAACAAAAACACTCATCGGAAAATCTCGCTCTTTATCTCTCTCTCTCTCTTTCTCTGTTTTTCTCTATCGCTTTCAACTTTTCATTCATTCTACTGATTTTGTTAACAAAAACATTTATACAAATCTACTGTATCATTTAATCTAAAACTATAACAAAAATATGATTAATTTACTTTAAGCTTATTACATTTTTATTCATGCAATAAAAACTACCCAATGAAATGAATAATATAGTAAAAAATCTTTCAGAACACATTATATTAAAATAAAACTTTATATTATAGTTATGTATTAATATTTATTAATAATCGACGTTTCGACGAATTTAATGTACGGTACCTAAATAAACAGAACATAGAAACAATTTACTAGGTAACGAAATAAGTAACTACGTAATAAAATTTATAAATTTTTAATTAATGGAAGCTAAATTTTATTTAAATGCAGTTTCTAGTCACACTGATCGACGTTATCTTTTTCTTTATTAATTTCTATTGCTTCTCTTATTAATCTGCTGTTAATATTGATGGATCTTGCAATTATTACAGTATCTTCGAATTTTACATCATGAAGATATTCTAACACGCATATTTAGTACTATTTTGATATTTTGTTGCCTAGTAAAACTTGTTTCTATGTTCTGTTTATTTACTGTAAATGCCAGTTGTTCTTCTTTTTCTGATCAAAGCGTAGGTATATCGAAATATTAATACAGAACTACAACCTAAAGCTGTTTTATTTTAATGAAATTAATGTTACATAAATTAAATTGTGTTTTTTTTGTGTAAATATATAATGACATATACACGGTGTCCATTTGGAAAGTTTTGAACTTCAAATTTACATCAATATTCTCGACATATTTCTAAATAGTTTTAATTAGTTTTTTTTAATAAAAAGGTAGCCCAAAGCTTCCCTTAATAAAACTCCGTTTACAAATTGCAAATATTTGATTACATTTTTGAGATATAAATTCTGAAATATGTTTCCGATTTCAAACAAAAAAAATCAAAAAAAAAAGTTGAAATACGTCAAAAACAGTTGAACTAATTGTAAGTAAAATGTTTTGAATGTATCACATGTAAAATTTACTCCTAAATTCAATAATAAAATAAAAAATAAGATATTCCATTTAAAATAGTATCAACTTAAACAATAAATGCCATTTTATTTTTAATATTGTATTTCAACTTAGCATATCGAAATACTACTATATAACAAGTTTTGTAACATAATATTATATAGTTTTTAAAATACGTAATACGTATTATATATATATATATATATATATATATATATATATATATATATATATATATATGCATAAATGCATATAATATTGCGTTATAAATTTAAAAGTAGGTAATATTTTCAAATTTGCAAAACCTATAATATTTGAGCAAAAATTCCATATACATATAATATTTCCCAAGTGTACTATTTCAATTGTTATACATTCGCGTAGTTGTATTTATGTGGAAATATAGAATAATTATTAATATTATTTTATTACTATAAAATAGTAAAACATATTGACCTGTATTCATATAGTCCTTTTTTTTTAGAAAAAATTAATATTTTTTTTTTATAATTGGTACAAACTATGAGACACTATGATGTCCAGTATTTCTAACTATAATTATTCGACTGCGATAATTTTACATAATTGTTTAATAATATATAATCAGAACTATTGCAAACATTATGTAATATGATATTATCAACGGGATGGAAAAGTACATATGCATTTAATATTACAGTTTTTTTAGTAAATCTACAGAACTTCAGTAAATTTGCTGTCAGGAATTTTCTGTAATATCACTGTTGGTATAACTACATACATTACTAAATTTATATAAAGAATGTATTTTGAAATGAATAAATTCAACTTAAAATATTTTATTAGTACTATTACACAAAATATGTACTAAGTCTCATTATTGTCATGAATTATTACAGATATTGATATTAATATTACATAATTTAAGAAATTATACCACCAATACGTAATTTTATATTAAGTATGTGATGCAATTTGCAAAAAGTACGCAATTTTACATACTTATTAGTTCATTTTTACTTACTTTATGTGATTATTATGAGTTATGTAAAAATTACAAAACTTTGAGGTAGAAATACAGAATATTTATAGTAAAATAAAATTATAGACTTTTATAGTAAAATTTTAGTATTATTTTTCTGTAATTTCGCTATTTTTTTTACAGTGTACGTAAAAAAGTCGTAAATTTGTTTAATGTAAAAAATATTTTTTAACTTGTAAAAATGATGTATACATGACGTGTTCATCCCTAGTTACCACTTTGACTGTAAGGAAAAAGTGGTATAGCGTTTGGTAAAGTGTCTGTAACATTTTCAAAAAAAAAAATTTGTATAGAAATCCTTTATATAGCCTCTAGATGACGAATCTGTGGGTGTATGTGGGTGTATGGTGTATGGATGTGCGTCGTCAGCTCGCTCGCTCGCTCGGTCGTAAGTCAAAATTTTTTGGCCGCAACTCCTCCTAGACGGTTCAACCGATTTTAATGAAATTTTCAGGATAAATTTGTCTAGTACCCAAGATGGTCATGTGGTTTTATTTTTTTCCAGTAATGCCAACTTTCCGAGAAAAAATTACTAAAGTTTTTAAAAATTCATATTGGCTACGTTATTTATCTGATTCTGATCAAATTTTCAGAAAAGATTTCTCTAAGACTCCCATTAATTATATAATTTTATTAATGTCCAGTGTTGCCAACTTTGCAAGAAAAAAATTAATAAATTTAAAAAAAATTTATTATGGCCATGTAATTTAACCGATTTTACTCAAATTTTCACAAAAGATTCTCCTAGTATTCATATAATTTATGTAGTTTTAACAAAATACAATGTTGCCAACTTTCCAAGAAAAAAATTACCAAAATTCATTGTGGCTACATCATTTATTCGATTTTAATCAAATTTTCAGAAAAGTTTCTCCTAGTGCCCACATAAATTATAATATTATTAAAATACAGTGTTTCCAACTTTCCGAGAAATGTCAAAGTGGTCTCTATATGGGTTTACCAATATACTTCTAATCTTGTTATTTCTAGTTTTCAAACGACATTATTCTAAAACACGTAAAGTAGCATATTTGCCACTGTTCTAAGAAAATCCTCATATATTTTAAACTCATTCTGCACTAAACGAAATTGAACTAATCTAGTAAATTTCTGATTGATAAATTAGTAAATGGATTCAAAATAGAACAAATAAAATTCGTATAATCAAATAAGATTTAGAATGATGCAGCATCTTTTCGAATTCATTTTAAATTTAAAGTAATATTCGTTTTCTGCTGAATACAGCAAAAATATTTGCTTATAAATTGATAAGTAAATTATATAACATTACCTACATATCTTTATTTGGTTCATACGTTTTTGTAATTTATATTTATATGAAACTAATTTACCGTAATTTTAAAATTCTGTTGCAGACGTTAGTTTTATGTCACACATACTTTTATTTTTACTAAATGTAAAGCTATATAGTTTTGTAGCTGAAATTAATGCAACGCTAAAATAAAAATAATAGTATTAAATTTAGTTAAAAATTTTAATTAAAAAGATTTTTCATATTATTACACGTCATGTGTAAAATGAATGTATTAAAACAAGTCTTAATTTTTTTACATAAAAATTATAATATAATCTTTTTACATAACATATTATGTTATGTAAAAATTAATAATAAATTCGTAATTAGCTAATATTAAAAAAAAAATTAATTTAATCAATTTAAATAAATACAATTTAATGAACCAATTAAATATTATTAATATTACTAGTTCATATTTAATATTTTTAAAGTACAAATATTAAATGAACAAATTTCTTCATCATAATATTTACTTTAAAGCAGAACTTTGACAATGACTGCTGTTTCAAGTCTACACTTGGTCAAAAACTTGTATTTGAAATAAACAAATATTAAATGAAATTAATTCTGAAAACTGCCGTAATCACATGTGGTCTAACAAGCAAGAAGCTCAAACAATGACCGAGAGATTGTAAGTTTGATTCCGGGCAGTTTATAGAATTTTTTCATTTAATATTTTCACTTCAAAAATATTAAATATAAACTTATAACATTTTATATTTTAATATTTTAAAATTTAATCTTACAGTGACGAAAAGTTAATAAAATAAAATAAAGCGGTTATAGATAGTAGTTCTGTATTAATATTTATTAATAATCAGCGTGTCGACGAACTTATCAGAAAAAAAAATACAAATGACATTTACAGTAAATAAACATACATACATACATACACAATCACGCCATGTACCCAAAAGGGTGTGGCACAAACTATTTTCATCATTCCGAAATCAGTCGCCTCCAAAAATTCCTATCCAAACAAGCAACTTTTGCTGCATCCACATTCATAATTCCTCTCATACATGCTCTTTTATTCCTACTACTTGGAAACTTTCGCTCACGCAAAACACTCTCAATCATACCACTCCAACTACTCATCGGACGTCCACGCAAACGTATACCATCAAAATCATTCAAATAATTTTTTTTAACCAGACGTTCATTAGACATTCGTTCAACATGTCCGAACCATCTTAACTGACTAACACCAACTATTGCTACAACATTTTTTTCAATTTCACACTCATCATACGCTAATCTATTTCGTACCCGATCTCTCCTATTTACACCACATATCCCACATAAAAATCTCATTTCCACAGAAGTCATTTTCCGTTTATGCTTTTGCAACCAAACCCAACATTCACTACCATACATCAACGTAGGCACCAAAACTGCATAAACAAAACCTATAAACAAGTTACTAGGTAACAAAATAAGTAACTAGATCATAAAATTTATACATTTTTAACTATTTTTTTTATTTTTGTATTAAACACCATTAATTTTATATTTTATTTATCCAACGCATTTATCTTTAATTTAAAATTGTCTAATGTTTAATTAGATAAATAAAATATAAAATTAATGGTGTTTAATGCAAAAATAAAAAAAATAGTTAAAAACATTTACACCAAAAGAATTTATAAAATTAAAATATATTATACATTTTTAATTAAAAGAAGCCAAATTTTATTTAAATTGTTACAGTAATTAATGTTATATTTTTCTTTATAAATTTCAATCTGCTGTTAATATTGATGGATTTTGAAATTATTACAGTATCTTTATGATGAATTCGTTGAGTTCGTCGAAACGTCGATTATTAATACAAATTAACACAAAACATTATCCTAAAGCCGTTTTATTCTAATATAATGAGTTATGAAAGATTGTTTTTACTATATTAAAATAAAATAATTTCCCTTAAATCACAAACAATAATTAAAAAAAAAGAAGCTATCATCATCAATCTTTTTATCTGTCTATTTATAATAAAATATATCGCAAAAATATTAAGATGTATTTAATATTTTAATTTAATATAATCTAATAGTCTGTTTAATCCAGTTAATAAAATTTACAATATGTCTTATCTATGTATCATATTTTATACAATATATAGATAAACGCTGCACTTACGTTGTTCAAATTTATCCTAAATCTTGCATCCAGGTGATCTGAGCATACAATAGCTACTTTATTTACATAAACTGTCTAAATTTATTGATTTTATGTCTTAAAATAACAAACTTGTAGTATAGAATCAATTGCCAAGAACTTTAAATCTGCTTCGAATAAGTTCTCCTTCAGGTAATAAGTAATACGTGAGAGCGTATTATATCAAAATATTAATACATTTCCAAAATAAATAAATATCAATCTTGTTTGCTTTAAATATCTTAAATTTTCATTTGTTGTATTTAATTAAATTTTCAAAATAAATAACGCAAAAATATTAATTTTGATTTACATTTTCTAAAGTGTTGAGTCTTGTTATATTTTACAAAAATTTACGTCTGTATTAATATTTATTTTTAATTGACGTTTTGACGAACGATAAATGATTCAAATGACATTACAGTAAATAACACAACATAGAAACAAGTTCTAGGTAACAAATATGTAACTAGATCATAAAATTTATAGATTTTTAATTAATGGAAGCCAAATTTTATTTTTTATTTTATTTATATTTATTTATAA
Source organism: Clivina fossor (assembly GCA_963966155.1). NCBI lineage: Eukaryota > Metazoa > Arthropoda > Insecta > Coleoptera > Carabidae > Clivina > Clivina fossor. Next base: position 4,122,938 of record OZ014552.1, on the reverse strand, counting down.
TCGACATTTCGACAAACTCAACGTCCGTCTTCATCAGGAAAAATAATACAAATGACATTTGCAGTAAATAACAGAACATAGAAACAAGTAACTAGTTACTTATTTATTACCTAGTAACTTGTTTCTATGTTTTGTTATTTACTGTAAATGTCATTTGTATCATTTTTCCTGATGATGACGGAAGTTGAGTTCGTCAAAACGTCGATTATAAATAAATATAAATACAGAACTTTAACCTAAAGCAGTTGTTATTATTATTATTACTTTTTTTTAACATGATACCTTATAATCATTTAGTTAAAATGATAAAGTTGAATTAAAAATAGACAAAAATATTTTTCAAAAACCTTACTTTAGATATAACAGAATTCAAATCAAAAAGGCTTTTGAAACGTATCACTTGACACCTTAATTAAAATTCTAAATATTATCAAAAATTAACGTAAAACGTAATTACGTACAAATTAATATTTAAATATAATGCTAAATTTTTCCGAATATTTGTAAATATTGAACATGTTAAAAAGGCTTTTGGAACGTATCACTTGACACCTTAATTAAAATTCTAAATATTATCAAAAATTATAGAAAAACGTAATTACGTACAAATAAATATTTATATATAATGCTAAATTTTTCCGAATATTTGTAAATATTGAACATGTCAAAAATAATCCCGCTAGATGACGAAAATTTTTCATGTAGTATTTCGGATTTTAAATATTAAACATAAACTTGTAATATTAATAATATTAGAATATTCGCAGAATTGCTATTTAACGTCATATTTCAAAAATTTAATTTTATCGATATGAAATAGAACAAAAAAATAATTTGGAATTTTTCAAATTAATTTTTATATTATATAAAAGGCTGTAAATCGCTTTGCACAATTTTGCACAAAAAAATTAATTAATATTTGATTTTTATTGTTCATATTTTATCTTGTAAATTCAATTAATAAAAATAATTTGAATATTGCATTTATTAATATAGAAAATTATTCTTCATTTTTATTGTATAAATACTGTAAATGTTATAATAACATTTAAGTTACCTATCTATTATATTTGAATCCATATAGGTTCAAAATTATTTAATACATATTGTAAAAAAAATCGGTGTAAATGTACATAGATAATTTTGTTATCCGGACAATTCACCGAAAACCGTTCACCGAAAACAATTCACCGAAAAACAATTCACCGAAGTAGCAATTCACCGATAAACAATTCATCGAAAAACAATTTATTGAATAACCAACTGAAATAGAATTAAATTAAATTTTAATTAATATTAGAAAGTGGTTAGGTTACGAAAGGTTAGGTTATTAGGTTGGTTTAGGTTTTTTTTTTCAGTATGCATAAATAGCCAATTGCGTATACATACCGTATGTATAAATAGCCTCATTCTTAATATTAGGAATATTAGGAATGTCTTTAAAAAAAGCGTATTTATTTTTTTTATTTTTTCACTTTACGGAGGGGTGATGGGTAGGTTAGGTTAGGTTAGGTTAGGTTGTTTAATTCTATTTCATTTGGTTATTCGATAAATTGTTTTTCGATGAATTGTTTTTCGGTGAATTGGTACTTCGGTGAATTGTTTTTTGCTGAATTGTTTTCGGTGAACGGTTTTCGGTGAATTGTCCGCGACCCAGATAATCTTATACCTGGTTTTATAAACCATAGAATAAATTTAGTAGTAAAGTAGATATGTTTATTTCTTATAGTAACTGTACTATAAACGCTTAGTAAATTTACCAGATAAACAAATTAAATAAATCAATTACTTGCGCAAACATTATGTAGGCAATTTTATTATAAAACTAAATAAGTACATAATCTATAAATTTCATATAATTATCTTTATCAGATCCTGTGCAGTTTATCACAATTTTTATCCACATTCAAATGTTTTTATAACAATCTAAAAATATTATTGAAAATATTGAAAAATATTTTTACAAATGAAAAAATTCTCAGTCGATAAATCTATTATTTATTTAACATAGAAATTTTTTTATTAAAATCAATTACTAGTCACACTGATTGATAATATCTTTATAAATATCTATTGTTGTTCTTATCAATTTACTGTTAATAATGTTGGGTCCTGTAATTATTATAGTATATCTTCGAGTTTTACATCATGAAGATTCTCTAACGCATGTTGTACAGAGGCAGAGTCGAAGCTAAGCAATCTGAACAAAACATGAAAGTATTATAGTCCGAGTGACATAATAAACTATTATATCATGTGCAATTAATATAGAACTGAGTCCTAAAGCGTTTTTACCCCTGAAATATAGTAATAACTGGAACGCGCACTGGCCGCTCAAATGCGAGCCGAAAGAGAAAGCGATATATGGGGATTCGCGTCTTTGTCGTATAGTACGTTCAAAGAGTTTCTATTGGCGTAGCATTGCTACTACATGATAACTTAGATAGCTATGAAAAAAAAAGAATCTCACTGCTATATTGAAAAAATGTCAAATTAATATATCAAAAATGACAAAAATACTTTTTATAGAAGAATTCCCCAATAAAATTTCGTTACGTATCGTTTAGCCGATGCATTTAGCTACAATTTAATATGCAACAACATAAGATTGTCGCATTTTTACCGCAAGAAATCGCATTTGAATTTCAAATGCGCAGAAGTGTAAGACAGTGATAGAGATCCCCGTATCTTTTATCTCTTTCGCCTCGCATTGGCGCTACTAGAACACATAGGCAGTGCACATTCCAATTATTACTATATTTCAGTGGATTTTACTCTAATAGTTATTTATTTTAATTGTTTGTTACTAAAACCATTTACTTGCAAAGGAGTTATTTTATAATTTATTTTGATGTTGATGAAATCAAGCCAAATTTTTCTATATTTTTTGTTGTAATTTTATAAATTATTATAAATATAAAATTACTATAATTAAGACTGATTTTTTTACTGTGTATTTGAGATAAATATTCTTTATAATGCTATCGCAATAAATAATTTAAATAATATCTAGTATTTAAATTCACTATTCTAAACCAAAGTAGCATCGTCGAACAGCGCACACTAGATTTATATCCAATAAATCGCACCATCCATTTACCCCATAGGTGAAAAAAAATCACATGTAATTTATATATCCAGAAAATAGACACCCAAAAATTATTATAACACTCACTAACATTTATTAATTATTAATTTTTGTTTCACACACACACACACACTAACACACGCCACACAATCCAAAATAATTTCGCTTTGGCGCCGTTTCGAATGTCCCGACAGTGGAGCAAGTACACGTAACGGCGCACGGATGCCTACTGCGGTGGTTAGTCGCGCGTCGCGACGCGTGCTTACGCCCCCCGACACTAAAGTCGCCGCCACCGCCGCCGCTACCCGTCAGAGAACAGCTGTGCCCCAGCAGCCCCACATGCGCCGGCCTTGTCGACCGATATCCTGACGCGAATGCGAAGAGCGATTCAATCTTCACTTCAGCGTCGTATGAACTGGGCTGTATTTCAGATTGATATACGTTAAAACGTGAGAGACGAACGATGAATGGTTTCGTATCGCTGATGAAATGGTAGTAACCGCTGTTGACGCCACTGGTACTTTAAGGATTGTTGTATGGCTAAGTATAGTTAGTCCATTCCTTATAAACTCAATGTATCGCTTTATATTTGAAAACTTTTCACATAACTCTACTACTTCTACTTCTACTGAATGAGTTTATGTCATACTGTAAAAAATATAAAATAGTGAAATTACAGAAAAACACTGGTAGAATTTTACTATAAAAAAACTGTAATTTAATTTTACTATACAAATAATTGAGTTGAACGACCTTTGAAAATGTACTTATATATGAGTCGTATAGATGCAAAACTCACTATTTGCAAATTTTAAGTTCTGAGATATTTGCTAAAAACTGTTATAGCGAAGGGTAATTGTATTTTGATGATAAAATCTTGTTACTAGATGGCAATACTCATTCAAAATCGTAAATCATTGGTTTTATACATCATTAATTCATACAAAGTAACTGTTTGCTTTCCACCAATAAAATTTTTATTGGTGGAAAGCAAACAGTTACTTTTGCATCTAAACTATCAACGTGTTTCTCATATTAAATACTGAGTTTTTTTTCTAACTAACTTAAATATCGTATTCCTTGTAAAATTATACGTCCAAATCGCGCAAAATCTCATTTTTCACTTTTTGTCGAATAGTGAGTTTTGCATCTATACGCCTCATATAGAAAACATACAAATATTTATCTAAGTAGCTAAATAAGTAAAAATTTGTTATTTTTCTATTTGTTTTTTTTTTAAGTCTTAATATTATTTATCTATTTATTATTTTAAAAATTCAGATGTATATTATATTTGATATAAATAATTTTAAATAGTGTGTATTGTTTTTCTAAATATTTTATTTACGATGTATTTAAAGTCAAATATTTTCGTTTAATGTTCATTTTGTGTAAGTTTTTATATTTTTTCATTCAATTATATTATTAATGTAAGATTTATGTAAAATATTTATAAAACCAGTTGTGTGATGATCCTCTTGTGTATTATTTTGTAAGATAAATTGACAACTTGGATCGAATGAAATAATGGAGTATACTCAAATAGTTTCATATATTTATTGAATGTTTCTGCCAGAAATACTGGTCATTTTCAGCTATACATAAATAATACAATACTATAAAATTTTTAAAATGATAATATAAAAACATTAAAAACGTTTTTATATTATCATTGTAAAAATACTATATTATTGTATTATTTATGTAGAGCTGAAGAAGGCTACTATTTCTAGCCAAAATGTTCAATAAATATATGAAACCATTTGAGTATACTTATTATTTATCTTACAAAATAAAATATTTATTTAAAAGATTTATAAAAATTATAGATTGCCTGAAGATACGCTCAGTATCAAAACTAGTCGTATATGAAATGAAATAAAGCGGATTTATTTAAAAAAAGTGACCTACATTCCTATATATAAAATTTTTTTAACTTATTTACTATATATATATTCTGTATTTCTACCTTAAAATTATGTAATTTTTACATAATTCATAATAATCACATAAAATAATTAATAAATAGTTTTATTTTTAAAAGAGAGTAAATGCTGGTTGTAAGGTTTTGGGTGCTTTAGGAACTTTTGCTAGGAATGTAAATGTTTTCAAAGAAACCCGTTTGAGTATATATAATGCAGTTTTGGTGCCTACATTAATGTACGGTAGTGAATGTTTGGTTTGGTTGCAAAAGCATAAACGGGAAATGACTGCTTTGGAAATGAGATTTTTACGTGGGGTATGTGGTGTAAATAGGAGAGATCGGGTACGAAATAGATTACTGTATGATGAGTGTTAAATTGAAAAAAATGTTGTAGCAAAAGTTGGTGTTAGTCAGTTAAGATGGTTCGGACATGTTGAGCGAATGTCTAATGAACGTTTGGTTAAAAAGATTTATTGAATGATTTTGATGGTATACGATTGCGTGGACGTCCGATGAGTAGTTGGAGTGGTATGATTGAGAGTGTTTTGCGTAAGCAAAAGTTTACAAGTAGTAAGAATAAAAGAGCATGTATGAGAGGAATTATAAATGTAGATGAAGCGAAAGTTGCTTGTTTGGATAGGAATGTTTGGAGGCGACTGATTTCGGGATGATAAAGGAGTTTGTGCCACGCCCTTTTGGGTACATGGCATGGTATGTATGTATGTATGTATTTTTAATCTTGCAGTTTTACTAGAAATTCTAATTATTAACAGCAATTACAAAATATTGTATATTTCTAATTTTTGTTCTAGAATTAACAAAGAGTTTACTATGTAATTTACCAGCAAGTGTGTATCCACTTGGCTAAACACGACAATTTAGTTATTTGGACTCAATATAATTAAATCTGGGCAACCATGTTTGATGTTCTGTAAAATATAACATGTTTGATTTGTGCATACGTGATAGCAATATTGTTTCACGCTATTCAAAAATAAATATACAAGCCATTGTATCATCAAACACAAACCTTAAAATAACTCAATTAAATATTATCACAAACAATTTTTAAAAAAAATAAAGAAATTTATTGATTTTTGATTTTAAAACGGTCTCAGAGACTGTTTTTCTTTTTTAAATATCATGATATTTTTCTGTTGTTTATTGTAGAAAATAAACAATAAATTTGAAGCTCGATATTTTTATTTTTCAATGTGTTATAGCACAGCACAAAATAGCACAATATTTAGTGAAAGCTATTTAGAAAGACAAATAAATAATAAATTCATGTCCAGAATAAAAGATTAATTTATACACATTTCGAATTAATCCTCAATATTACAATCGCCGTTAATTAGAGCCGAAATATCTGATCGAAATGAATTATATTTTGTCAAAAACTTTTTTTTGTGAAATTAAACATTATTCATCATTTCAATTAAACATATTTCAAACGGATAATAATAATAATATATATATATATATATATATATATATATATATATATAATTAAGATTGATAGTGAGTGTTGTAGTCATTGGTTGGAATAGATGTTAATTAAAAAATCTCATTTCAGATTTCCACCGAGCTTTCGTAGCAATTTTGCCTACTTCTTCAGGGCAATCTTATAGCGATTTTTATGTTGAGACAGTAATTCGAATCGTGTTTAGAACAAAAAACATTGTAAAACATATGTTACTAACAATTAATAGTCAATACTATGTAAATGAACAACTAAGAACTACGCAAACTATATTACAACAAATTACAAGCGTTAATTTATCGTTAAATTTATCGTTGTACTTGCGATAACTCTCTATTGACTTACTTGCTTTCCGTTAATAATCGTATGAAGTAGGAAAGTCTTTGCCAATTCATGCTTATGTTGAACATCGTTTGGTCAGTTTAGAGTTGGCTTTGTTTTGCGGTATTGTGCCTCTTCAGCATATTGTTTTTAAGTCTGCATTATTAATAATATTTTATGAAATTGAAGCAAACGAATCGGTTGATCTTTTTCAGAATAACTAGTTGCATTCCGGTACATGGTTCCTGAAAGTTTAAATTTGGCACTTTTAATAAAACTGTTTTAATAAACGTTTCGACGAAACTCAACGCTCATCTTCATCAGGAAAAAACTGATACAAATGATATGACAGTAAATAACAGAACATATAGAAACAAGTTAGTAGCTAACAAATAAGTGTCTAGATCATAATGCTTTATAGATTTTTAATTAATGGAAGTCAAATTTTGTTGGGTACTAGAAGAATCTTTTGTGAAAATTTTATTAAAATCGGATAAATATGCCACAACATAAAAAATTTAGTATACCACTTTTCCTTACAGTCAAAGTGATAAAAAATAATACTTACAAAATTTATAATTTACTGAATAACTCAAGTAGTTTTAAGCATATTTTTTTCTGAGAAGATATATATATATATATATATATATATATATATATATATATATGTATATATATATATATATATTTATATATATATATATATATATATTTATATATATATATATATATATATATATATATATATATATATATATGTTATGTATATATATATATATATATATTTATATATATATATATATATATATATATATATATATATTAATATATATATATTAAACTTGATTTTTAATCAAACAACCTTATAAGAAAAGTACATTTTATTAATCTTACAAAACTATTTTTTTGTAAACTTTACAAATTTATATATTTATTCTTTTAGCTAGAAATATTTCATAGCACAAAATTTTATTTAACTAGAAGCGGTAAAAAGAACGAAATAAAACAAAAAAATACTTGTATGAAACCATCGACTCTTTCCAGTTTCCAATTTTTCTCCAGTAGACTTGGTGCGCTTTGCAGTCACAGAACCGCGGTAAATATAATTTATTTGATTTTTGCAGCGTTTCGAATTGTACCACAAACCGGGAGAAAAAAATTCCGATCCAAACCGGTACAGATAATTAAACATATTTTTATTCTCTATCGGTTTGATTAAATTGATCCACGTTTCCGGTATTCTTTCATACTTTTACTCGTTTTTTGCAAAAAAAAAATTTTCTATATTTACGTTTTGTTATGATAAATAAAGGTTGAAGATCTTAACGTTATTTTTTTTTTCTTTCTCTACATTTTTATTTGACGTTAAATAAATATTACTTAGCAATTAATAGCTAATAATGTTTGCTTTTTAAATTGATGGTAATGTTGACGTCATTATAAATTAATGATGTGCGTTTTGAAATTGTTACTCATAACAAAGTAAATTATTTATTGAAATATATTTTTTTTAATATATTTTACTCTATGACGTAAAATAATAGAATAGATTTTTTTAAATAGTTGATATAAAAGAATTTAGTTGTTAATAAATAACTAATAAAAAATAGTCTACTTGTGAAATTCTAACATGAGCCGGAATATTTGAGCGATGAAAAATTTAACCGTGTTGTTACTGTTGCAAGAATATACCTAATGCAACGTTAAATTTTACAAAAGGAAACATGTGCATAGAAAAGTCGGCTCATGTAGAAAAATGAATAAATAACTAGCTTACGTGGTAGACGAAAGGCAACTGAAATACGACGCTTAGAAAAAATAAAATATAGTCAAGCATGGGGCTATATAAAATATTATACTACAAACATACTGCATCCATCGTTTATGCTGTGATAAGCTCGATTTCCACGCTTTTCCGAGTTTTCTCATTGTTATACAGACATATTCCCGGGTTTTTCCTCCCTCCTAGAAAAAAAATGCATGGCTGAAAGATATGAGAAAAAAAACTGAACTGAACTGAACTGAAAAACTGTCCATCAAATAGATTGGGTGTCAAATGTTCGACTTAAATTTTTACACTAGTTTTGTTTCACATACATTTTTATGATTGTGAAAACATATATATATATATATATATATATATATATATATATATATATATATATATATATATATACATTACAGTTGAAAATTAGAACTTGTCCCTAATATAATTATTAAAAAAAAATAGTAAGTAACAGTATAACTATTTGAAATGTTTATAAAAGTGTAGCGATGTGACAGAACAGTGTGTTTTAATTTTTTTTTAGCAAATAAAATTTTTCGATTTAGAGAAAGATACGAAACATTCTGTTATGCTTCATCACTGTTCAAAATGTCACCAATCAGTTTAATTATATAAGTAAATAATAATTATAGATCTTATTGCCTTCATATATATATATATATATATATATATATATATATATATATATATATATATATATACGTTAATAAATAAAAGCTTTCAATTTTTAACAATTATAAAGCAATATTCGATTATTAATAAATATCTAAGAAACTTTTAATAAAAATACAAGACATACTTTCACATAAAAAAATTTTGTCACTGTGTTGCTTTAAAATGAAGTATTTTCTTTCGATTTTCCGGTGAGTTTTTGTTGTGAAGATTTTATCAAGTAAACTTACGAAGTAGTAGCAAAGTACAATAAAACTTAGGAAAAGTAAATTGCAGTAATACACATAATGATCACATAAAGTGGCACTTGGCACTTTCAACTAACAAAAACGCATCGCACCGTTTAAATGGTGGGGTATTAACTCTGTGTTCTTCCACATAACCACACATTTTGTCCGACTCTATGCTGCCCTAAGATCTAGTCTGTCTTTCTATATATATATATATATATATATATATATATATATATATATATATATATATATATATATATATATATATATTTAAGTAAGTAAATCACGCCATAAGGCTAAATAGTATAGTTTAAATTGAATAAATACCATTAATTAATTGAAAATTAATTTTCAATTTTCAATTAATTAATGGTATTTATTCAATTTAAACTATATATATATATATATATATATATATATATATATATATATATATATATATATATATATATATTATATAAAAATACACATAGATATAGAAATTGCTCGTTGAGTATTTAGAAGATAAATTTAGAAGAATGTATGAAGTTCTTCGCCATAGTTCGGAAACAAAGAGTTATTAAAAACAAACATTTTTCTCTAGTTGGTTGTTCAAGGTGAATTGTCGTGTGGAAAATAGTTCTGGATAAAATGTTTTACTATAAAAATATCCTTTTAATGGATGAGGCATTCGCTAAGCTTTAATAGATACTAGTAGTTTATTAGTTTTGTCTGGAGGAGATTTTGTACGAATAAAAAATATTGGCCCGTATTCTCACCTCAATTTTACAAGTGATTTTTGTCAAAAGTACTTTTGACGTTTACTTAAAATTATTTATTAAACAATTTTAATCAGTTTATTTTATAATATTAGATATGAAAAAATACATCAGAAATAGAAATATTACTCAAATTTAATAAGCGGTAGAAGTCAAATTTTCAAAAATTCAGTTTTTAATTTTTTCTGCTAAACGATGCATTGCAGAATAATGGTTTCTTCACTCAATTATCGTACTCATTATTCCGCATTGTTCCATGTCATGCTTATTTTCCTACATCTCATAGTTTTTGAGAAAAAAAATAAAAACCAAACGCGCCCAAACGGCACATGCTAGCAAATTAAAACTAAAACCAAATAATAGAACCTTTTATGCCCTATCGAAAAGTATTTTTACTATTTCTTTGAATTTTACTCGAGAAAGTAGTATATCGCAATTTATCAAAATTACATGTTAAACGCCCATACGAAATTGACAAACGAACACCCGGTATGTATAGACCACTTTGACATTTCTCGGAAAGTTGGCAACCATGTATTTTATCAATATTATAATTTATGTGGGCACTAGAAAAAACTTTTCTAAAAATTTAATCAAAATCGAATAAATAATGTAGTCACAATAAATTTTTAAAAAATTTTGTGATTTTTTTTCTCGATAAGTTGACAACATTGTATTTTGTTAAAATTGCATAATTTATTTAGACACTAGGAGAAACTTTTATGAAAATTTGATTAAAATCGGTTAAATAAAATGATCATAATAAATTTTTAAAAATTTTACTGTTTTTTTCTCGGAAAGTTGGCAACACTGTATTATGTTAAAATTACATAAATTATATGAACACTAGGAGAATCTTTTGTGAAAATTTGAATAAAATCGGTTAAATAACATGAAATTTTTAAAACTTTAGTATTTTTTTTCTCGGAAAGTTGGCAACACTGGTTATTAATAAAATTATATAATTAATGGGAGCATTAGAAAAATCTTTTCTAAAAATTTCATCAAAATCGGATAAATAACGTAACCAATATGAATTTTTTTCTTGGAAATTTGGCATCACTGGAAAAAACCAAAACCACATGACCATCTTGGGCACTAGACAAATTTATCCTTGAAATTTCATTAAAATCGGTTGAACCGTCTAGGAGGAGTTGCGGTCACAAAATTTTGACTTACGACCGAGCGAGCGAGCTGACGACGCACATCCATACACCCACATAAATTAAGTTCAGATTCGTCATCTAGAGGCTATATGAAGGATTTCTATACAATTTGTTTTTCTTTTGAAAATGTTACAGACACCGTACCAAACGCTATACCACTTTTTCCTTACAGTCAAAGTGATAATAATGTTTAAATTAATATTATTATAGTAACGTAATGATATTCTTCTACATAAGCAACATAGTAACGTAATATCAATATTTTAATACGCTAGTAGAAAAACATAATTTTTATAGTCATAACTGATTTGTAGATACAAAAATTATTACTTTACGCGTCAAATAAAACGACAGTATTTACTAGTCAGTCCACAGGAAATTTTACAGAAAATTTTCTATTTTCTTTCTTGGGTTTACGAAGAGTGTTCGTGATACTGTGTCAGAAGAGTCACTAGCATAACTATTTCGCATCCGTACCATCCCAGTAAATTGAAACTTATTGGGGAATACTTTTAAAGAAAATGCAAAGGTGTCATTCGTGACTGAGACTTCACTTCCAGTGAAATAATCTTTTTCGTCTGCTGTATTTGCTAGTTTTTAGTTTGCCAGGCTAGGAATATTTGCAAACGATGCAATGCCTTTTAAATTTCCCTTTTGCATAGATGCATTATTTGACAGACATCCCTACTGTTTTATTTATGTTTTATCTCAATTAGAATGATATGTATTACAGAAGAAATTTGATAAGATATCTAGCTGCAAAATTAATATTTCGTTTAGTGATGGGATAATTCGAATGAAAAATATTCGATTATTAGAAATAATTAGAATTAAATTCAAATCATTCGATTGAAATTGAAATCATTCGGATAATAAATAAAATTGAAAGACAATCTTACGGCTAAATTTTTTTTTAATTATTTGAAATCAGTGGCAATTAACCTAAGTAAGTAGCAAATAATCATGGAATTATATGAATAAAGGACGCTAGTTTGACTAGTAGATGATGCACTTAAAATGGGGAGAAAAAAAAACATGCCAAACATGTAACTTATAAATAATTATATTTAATTTTTATTTCCTGTAAAACTAAAAAGTAATAATAAAAATATGTATTTAGTTAAATACTGTAATTTTAGTAAAGTTATTTTGTTATATCCCAGTTACATACATTTTTATTTAATAAATAATTAAAATATTAATCTATTGATTTACTTAAAAATCATTTAACAATGCTTTGTGCAACTATGCCTTAAATTTATAGTTGCGGAAATGTACTTATCTTTTAGCTAAACGAATTACTCGTATTATTAAAACAGAAGCTGTTTTGTTTTTCAATTCAAAACATTAATTATTTGAACATAATTCAATTAAGCACAAATTTAACTTGAAGCTTCTTTATTTTGTTAATTATTTTTTTAATTCAAGTAATTATCAAAACAGAAAATTATACGTCTATTACATACTAGAATATATTTTCCGTAAATTTTAATATATATATATATATATATATATATATATATATATATATATATATATCTTAACTAAAATGTATGTTTTTCAAAAATATTATCCTTTTCTTCCGGGCAAAACGAAGAAAATGGTAGTTGTATAAAATACAACTACCATTTTCAAATACAATGTATTTGCATACATACATTGTACGTACATCTGTACAAACAGTTCTTCCCCCCTATAACTTGTGTAGGACTAATATAGGGCCCCGAAATACGGGGCAGGAGGAGTTGGTAGACAAGCGATCTGACTGAGAACTGCCTGCCTGCCCAAAGTTGAATCTTTTTCAATTAATTACAGGAATATTCCCCGAAATGGGTGTGTACCGCTGCAAATCTCCTGGGACATCTGTTACTCATGATCTCCCGTACGGTTTGTGCCGACAGTTCTCTGTCACAATCTCGTTCGCTACGTTCTTCTGTCTATTCTTCTCTGGTCCTGCCTGGCATCCTGCTGTAGCGTTGTTCCCCAACCCCGTTTGCCCGTTTTGTTTCCGTCATAGGGATGCTTTATCACGTCCTCCAGTGCGTGTCAAAAGTTTTAGTATGTGATAGAATACTTTAATGGCTATTCATTCTGGTGTTATACTGTTATTATACTACATACAGAATTGCACAATTAACAGAATAGATATAGTTTGATTATCGTAAGTGTCATTTTACACTGTAAATAATTTATGTAATTTTACACGTAATTTATTTAATTTTACCTGTTTTGTAAATGAAATTTTACAAAATGTTGTTATATTTGCTGTTAAAATCTATGTAAAATTACATAAATTTAAGATATAGTTTTTACAATGTATGTCATTATGTTGGTGGTGACAAACTTAATAACACAAAAGTATCTGTACTAAATATATTTTGTAAATATATTTGCAAATAATTTTATATAAGATAGTATTTAAAGAGTTTAAATCAAAATTTTATATAATCAATTTGTTTATCAATGACATTTTGTTATATTTGCAGACAAATAAGTACTAGGCAATAATTATTACTCCTATTTTTTACGTTTACATTAAAAAACAAAAACCAATCATTTGTTTCTGTGTTGTCAATTTTTTTTGGCGTTTGCAAATTAATCGACTTTTCTCGATTTCTTTTGAAATATTACAAACAAATCAGTTTTTTTTCAAAACTAATTTAGTAATTATTTAATAATTCAATTTTTATTTTATTTAAACATTCATAATGAAAATTTTCAAAATTATAAAAAAAAAACAATAATTACATTATAATACGCTTTAGGTTCTAGTTCTGTATTAATATTTATTAATAATCGACGTTTCGACGAACTCAACGTACGTCTTCATCAGGAGAAAAGATAGAAATAACATTTAGAGTATATAAACAGGACATGGAAACAAGTTGTTTTTGAATTTTTTAAAAAGAACATGTCCTGGGAAATACCACCGAAAGCTTGATACAGAGTCTTTAATGAGAATTTGCTTCGAACATCTATAACCTTTTGACTACCACCCCACCAAAATTTTATACATTATAATACATTCTTTGTTGTGAATTATATATATATATATATATATATATATATATATATATATATATATATATATATTCTTTTATAAATGAATAACTAACAGTATTATGTTGAAGAAGAGACGTGTGATATTCCGTTACTGATATTACGATTTTTTTAAGAGCATTCCATACGACGTTATTTAACTTGCATTTACAAAAAGTCAGACTCAGCAGTTAAGTGTACCGGGAACGAACAAAGGCTATTATCAGCTGTTTACATTCGATATATCGATCGATTGAAGTATATGTTCTCAAAGTATTGTCACGTCATTGTCATAGTAGTCTGGTTCTAGTGTGGATTGCAATCTTCTACTTCTTCTTCTTTTTCTTCAAGAGCGCAAGCACTTTGCAATCGGAGTGTGAAAGATTGCGATCTAAATTTCCAACGATCCTCGAAAGAATATATTTAAAAAGAGGAATTCATTTTTCTTTCGAAGGTCAGTTTGTCGGGAGATTTAGGTTTTGGCTGCTTGTGAAAATATATGACATAGGATTAGAATATTTACATAAAATATGTTACTGTTTGAAACATTTTTCAGAAATGTTTTTCTATGTTTTATATCTTCGCCCAAATATATATCACACAACTATAATTTACTTTCATATTTATTTTGAAAATATTATATAATTATTATTGATTTATTTTCGTATTATCTGCAATAAAACTTTGTATTAATATATTAAAAAATCTTTTATAACTCATTATATACTGTTTTTGATTCAAGTTCTGTATTAGAATTAATGTCTATATAATAATAATAATAATATTTTTTTTAATGTTGAATTTAGGTTGATCCTGGTACTAAATTTAGTTTTTAAATATGTTTCGGCATCTGGGATCGTAAAATAATATTATTTATCACCATTTGATATATATATAATTTATTGAGTCAAATTATGACCGAAACGTCTCAATAAATTATATATATATATATATATATATATATATATATATATATATATATATATATATATATATATATATATATATCAAATGGTGATAAATAATATTATTTTACGATCCCAGATGCCAAAACATATTTAAATAATAATAATAATAATAATAAGTTTATTTATGTAGCATATGCTAATGATGATATTACATAATTAATACAAATTATTAGTGATAAATTCAAAAGGATTATGCAATAAATAAATTTACAAGATTGCGATTATTTTCAACTTTCTTTTGAAAGATATCAATGAATCAGCTTTTTTTATATCTGTTGATAAGTTATTATACATATTTAAATTACTAACAAAAATAGTCTGACTTGTCGAAGCTTTACCAGTTTTCGATATATATGTATATAATTGCTGAGCTTGACGAGTACAATAATTATGTGTCTCGTACACGTATTTTGTATCGATTGCGAAATATGTTGGCAATTTATTTGTTAACATTTTGCGAATAAAAATTAGTGCAAATTTTTGTAATATTTAACCTATAAATATTTAAATTATAAAAAAAATATAATGTAAGTTAGAAAATATTAATGTTAAAACTAAAATTTATGATATGTACGAACGTTGTTTGACAGTTTATATAAGTGTCTTTTATTAACTTGATTATTAGCAGGAACTGTATGTCCGCTCCAATAAATGCCGGATCGTAAATAAACCTGCCTGATGCATTCTTAGCCCCGAAGCTTTAAGCTCATTGACGAGTATAACTAAAATTAGGAGCAGGAAGCAAGCACAAGACGGAGCCCAAGGATAATAGATTTTATATCCAAGTTATTTCCATGTTTATTATACAGAGTGATTCAGGACTAGTGTAACAAATTTTAACAGCTTATTCCTGAGGTCATTTTGAGCCAAAAATGTCATATGAACATAGGTCCTATTCCTTCTAGTTACCAAAATACAAGAGGTTAAAGTTCTATAAATAACACGAAATTTTCTAATTTTTGTAATCAAGATACTTTCGGAAAACAAGAGTTTTATTGAAAAGTCATACTTTATTTGTCATTACATTACATAGTCCATAAATATAAATCATATCTGCATATTCAGCAGTACTATAACCATCCATTATGAAACAAAAATACAATCAAAAGTATAACAATTTTTAATTAAGACAAATAAGGTATGACTTTTCAATAAAACTCTTGTTTTCCGAAAGTATCTTGATTACAAAAATTAGAAAATTTCGTGTTATTTATAGTAAACTTCAACCTCTTGTATTTTGGTAACTAGAAGGAATAGGACCTATGTTCATATGACATTTTTGGCTCAAAATGACCTCAGGTATAAGCTGTTAAAGTTTGTTACACTAGTCCTGAATCACCCTGTATAGTCCAATACTTCAATGGCGCTTTCTTTATCTTTTGTTGGTAAAACTGTACCGTTTCAAACTGTTAAGTCAAACTGCCATTGCCATTATTTCCGTTTTGTGTTTGAATCGATTTGGGTTTGGGCCGAAATTACCCTAAAACACACAAACTCGAACACTCATCATACACTAATCAATTTCGTCCTATTGGGATCTAAAATGTTCTGAATGGCATCTGGTGGCGAAATGAGAAACTAAAACACTCCGTGCACTTGTGTCAACGATCAAAAGTGACAGCTTGCGGAAAAAACGCTATTTTCTAATAAATAATATAATAAATATAATCAATATTTAAATTCTAGATGTTACTGATTTGAATATGCGTTTGATTTAAAGTTCTGTTGTGCAAAGTGTCAACTAACCTATAACAATATAATAAGGTTGCGATGCAGTGTTTACACTTTTCACCTAAACCAGCTTTGCAGGAACACACTACAGACTTAATCGCACCGTTTCTGTCAACAGTCATTGAGATTTCATGTGGAACATCTTTTAAACTTGACGTTTTCAAACACAGAGATGTGACTGTCATCTTGCCATCACATCACTTTTTTAATAATTTTCCACATTGTATAATATGTCCAGCGTTTAAAATACGCTTAGCTTGTGTAGAATTGTTCTGACAAGGGTTTAAGCCGGCCCATTTGCAAATTTTTTCAAGAATTAAAAATATGTTTTAATTAAAAAGAAACAATACACTTTGATTAAGTTTTGACAAGTGCACGCTTAGGTCCGCCATATTGAATAGGCCACGCCCCCATTTTAGATCCGAATACACCACATACCGCACATAAAAATCTTATTTCTACAGCAGTCATTTTTTTCTTTACGTTCTTGCAGCCAAACCTAACATTCACTATCATACATCAACGTAAGCACCAAAATTGACAATTGCAATGACATTTTAGGCTCCTATACAGAAGCATGTTTGCAGTATAAAGAATAAGTTACTTTGTGACTAAATGCGTCTAACAGTATTTGGTCTAATTATGATTAACCAGCCTTTGGATTTTTAATGTTTATAAATTAATCATATTTACAAATTAAATTTTAAAAAATGTTAACAGATACAGATTAAATTATTTTATAACCTAAATAATCATAAATTAATTAAATTCTGTAAATATATTTGTGAAATTTATATATAAAGATATAAATATATATATTCATGAAATTGACAATGTTATTTCCATTGTTTTCCATTTAAATACTTGATAATTAATTGGCAAAACAAAATTGGGGAAAACAACAAAAATCGCTGAAATTAACAATATAAACTTTTTTCCGAATAAAAATAAAGGATAATTTGCTTTATGAAAATTTATAAACCGTAACTTTTTGCAAAAATAAAATTGTTTCAATTGGTACGTTTTACAGAAATGAATTTTAAATTATATATTTTATGATTTACATACTGGGACAGCTCTATGACATTCTATACCCGAAAATTAAAATATGGAAATTTGAAACGTTTGTTTTAATATTTATTTTTTAGTATCGAATTATAATCATTTGTTGATTATTTTAAACTCGTTTTTCATTTGGGAATAATTTTTCTTGTTTATTTTCTGGCGTTTATTTATTTAGCAATATAATGAAAAAATATATTCAGTTGGTAAAATAGGTTTTTTTTTGCACAAAGGTTAGAATCACTTCCTTTTCATTTTATGAGTTTCAAATGTTTATAGATTATGCTGGTTTTAAATGAAGCATTTTTCTATAAAATGTATAGTTATTATTATTAAAATATTTGACAAATATCCAAAGGAATTGTAGTATATAATTGAGCATTCTTTATGCTAGTGAGAAACAGTAAAAATCTCAATTTTGGCGTATTTGTCACTTTTCCACTTATATTTTCATATGAAGCTTGCTTTTTTTTGTCGCAGTTACAATAATTGCATAAAATTTATATTACGTTTAGTTTATGTTTTATATTTTGGTAATCAAATTTATTTAGGTTTTGTTTGCATTTTTACAATGTTTTTCACATAAATTTGCGAGTATAATGTATTGAATTTAAATTTGTGTTTTTTTTTACGGTTGGTGCATAATTATCAGCCTTTTTTTAAACGATATTTATTATGAAAAAAAAAAACAGAAAAATTCAACAATATCATTTTTAAATAATTATTCCGGAGCGTAGTCACCATTTACTTCAATAACTGCTTCCCATTTGCTTGGAAAATGGTCCTAAAAATAAAATAATATTTTTATAGAAAAAAGTAAACAAAACAGAAATTTTTAATAACAAATAACTCACCTACCAAAACGCCTTATAATTATGCACCAACCCAATACATTTTTTAGTATTTTTTACTATTAATATTGTTTCTTTTTTTTTTCAGGTAAGTGCATTTTTACTACACATCATTTTGTGAGTCATCAAATGTAAGTTGTTTTTTTTTTATATAAAAGCTACGACATATCTATTTTTAATATTAAGAATAATTCTAGTACACATTAATTAATATTACAAGCTCGGTTTTTTGGGTGTTTTAGTTTATTTGATTAGGCCAGCTCTTATGATACTTATGTTGTCGTAAAACCGATATTAGTTAAAACCAATTTCTAGATTGTTTATTCGAAAAACACGATACGATAATACGATGCATAATTTTTTTTAAAATACTAATATTAAAATTGGGTTTGTATCATAATATACTATAGCTAATGCAAGAAATATTTAAATTTCCACTCAATAAACGGAAATTCAAATAGAAATAAATGAAATACGGATAAGAATGAAATTGATAAACAGATAAAAATACTTATCTCAAGAGAAAATAGCGAATCGTGCTGGTATCTGCGTATCTACAATGCTATTGAACATGATTATTTCAATAGCCCTGAGGTGCCTGGGACTGAATTTAAAACATGACTGCCGCTGTCGTACATAGTACAAATCTCGTTGCATAATCAAATATTTAAAATACTCCCGCTTTTTAAATTTTACATCGTATATAACTTCTTCTATGTAAATATAGGTGAAGTTGAAGTATCTATCTCGTTCAATGTCTATACTTCTTTTTCGTTATAAAAAAATTATTATTTAAAAAAATATATATGCCAGTATTTACCTTGCGAATTCTGGTTTATATTATTCGTTTTAATGGAAGAGAAAAAAAATTAAAATACTAATAATATATTTTGATATAAATTTTACAGCTTTCTGGTTTCGTTACCAATATCTTTCTTAGTATTCGTAAGATATTTTAATAATTTACAGTAAGGAAATAAATATTGATAAAATTTGAAGTTATTGATAATGTACATTCACATGGCTTATTATGTTATATTTTTATTCTTTTGTTTATCTCAACATGTGATTTATATATATATATATATATATATACAGGAAGTTAATTTTGAAATTTACTAGGTAACAAATAAATAACTTAATCATACTTTATCAGTTTTCCTGATGAAGACGGACGTTGACTTTGTCGAAACGTCGATTATTCAAATTTTTTAATACAGAACTTAAACCTGAAGCCGTTTTATTTTATTTTTTTCAAAAAGTTTAACATATTTCAAGTTCAGTATATTTAATTTATTTTTACATAAATTGAATAATTATTTTTATTATTTCACATGAATGAATACTGTAATTAAATCCATATATTTATAATACTCTGCGTAATATACAATAATATAATCTTATTTGAATATATTTTGAATATACATATACAGGGTGTTTGCAATCAAGGTATTTTATTTTTAAGGGGTGATACTACAGGTCAAAACAAGGCGATTAACGCCAAAACACCTTAGTAAAAGTTTTCTAATAAACGAGATATTCATTTTTTTTTAAGTAAAATGGTAGCATATGGTATAATTTTTATTATCCAGCTCACAAAAAAAATTATTCTTCATAATAGTTTTGGATTTGCTTGAAACGAATAAAAATGTAAAAATATTCCAGGTTTTAAATACAGGGTGACTCGGATTTGCTGATTTGTGTTTCAACTTTTAGGTAAAATACCCTTATTTAAAAAATTTGAATAATTTTATTTGAATATTATGTTTAGAATTACAATTTAAGTTTACATACAACTTTTACTAGGGTGTTTTAACAATCGACAATCGGCACAAATTTTTGTATGTAAGCTTTACAACTTTTACTTTTGTATGTAAGCTTAAATTGTAATTTTAAACATAATATAATCCTATTAATCAAATAAGGGTATTTTACCTAAAAGTTGAAACACAAATCAGCAAATCCGAGTCACCCTGTATTTAAAACCTGGAATATTTTTACATTTTTATTCGTTTCAAGCAAATCCAAAACTATTATGAAGAATAATTTTTTTTGTGAGCTGGATAATAAAAATTATACCATATGCTACCATTTTACTTAAAAAAAAAATGAATATCTCGTTTATTAGAAAACTTTTACTAAGGTGTTTTGGCGTTAATCGCCTTGTTTTGACCTGTAGTATCACCCCTTAAAAATAAAATACCTTGATTGCAAACACCCTGTATACGATGTTCGGACGAAACATTGTGCTGGCTAATTTAATTAAAAAATACATTTGAACATAAAACGTAACACGTTAATTAAAAAAATATTACATACTGTCACATCCGAGATGAAGAATTGTGTACTATATACGCGTTATAGAACCCACAGTACGCGCTGAATACGTAGAATAGTTTTGTCTTTCGTATAATTTATTTTATTATTATTATTATTTGTTCAAGTCTATTTTAATTCCGCAAAAGGATTCTTATTTCACATTTGGATAGAATGTTAATAGAGTTTTTAGAATTATCTCAAGTTTTGTAATTATGCTAATAGTTATTATTATTAGTGTACATAATTAAGAGGTACATACACAAACAAAAATGTTTTTTATAGAATCATATAAATATGTCAAATTTTCTAAACAAAAGGAATGTACAATAACATAAAACTGCTACTTACTATTGTTATTCAATTATATTTGTAGTTAAATTTCTTGTAGATTTTATTTAATTAATTTAATTAATTGTTTACGAAAAATATCAATAAATAGTAAATTGGAACAAAATAAAAAAAAACAACTGTTATTTTTTATTTACAAGTTAAGTGATAAGTTGCAGCCATGTTGTATTAATGGCCGACAATAAAGTTGAATAACTATATACTGTGTTAACATAGTAAAAAATCTTGCAGAACTCATTATATTAAAATTCTATAATTTTTAATTAAAAATCGACGTTTTAATATACTCTACGTATATCATTAAGGAAAAAAATTATAAATTCTCCTATTAATTATTAATTCAAGAAAGCCAAATTATATTTAAATAATATCTTATCCTTTTCTTTATCAATCTACTGTTAGTATTGTTTAGTCATGCAATTATTTTAGTATCTTCAAATTTTACATCATGAAGATTTTCTATCTCATGTACGCAATAGCGGATTTATCTGGATGGTTTAGACGTATTGACTTTTTATGTTCTGATAATCTAGTAGAAACAGTTTTTCCTCTTTGGCCAACATAAATCTTACCGTATTCGCACGAAGTTCTATATACATACCTGTAGATTGAAGAGGAATAATATTTTTTACATTTTTCAACATACGTTGCAATTTTATATGTGGTAAATAGGAAACTTTTTTATTCTTCCTTGATAAAATTATACCTATTTTATCGATAACTGTATTGATAGTTGTCAAAATAATATAAATTTCATTATTATTAAAAATACTATACAATTATTATTTTTATTCTAATATGGTTTCGGTTTAAATAGAAAAATATTAACACACTTTACATATTGCATCATGTAATATCGTTTGGTAAACGTAAATGTTTTACAGTGTTTATAGTATGTAAAGTGTAAACTTTAGAAGCCACTGTAGTTAAATATATTTTAAATTTGTTGAACTATGACTGTAATTTTAGTTATATTACAACATTTACAAAATAATAAAATAATAATTTAATTCTTCAATATTGTAGACTACTGACTTTATCTGCCGAATAAACTTCTATTGTGTATTAAAATATTCTATTATTAAAATTTCTTTCAAACTTTCCTTATTTCATTAAAGAGATAAACTTTGTTTTTTGCTCTATCTAACAAAAACCGCAGGAAACTTTGCGCAAATATATCTATGGCATAAGAAACAAAAGCTTCTTTTCCTATACATCTTAAACAATTCTAGTTTGCTCTATTCTTGCGTCGTTCATTCTAAGAAAATTCTTCAGGGGGGTGCTATCTAATGGATCGTATTCATGAATCAATAGGCCACGTACGCGGGAGTGACCCTTACTCATTCTCACCAGAAAAGGCTTGGAATTCAGGAACTAAAGGCGCTATGTCCAGAATTCGAGATACTACTTAACTCTAAGGAGGAAGATTTGCGCCAGCTTTCTTTTGCCGTATGTTAGGTTAGGTTAGTCTGTTTGGCTGTTGCAAAAGCACAACGCCAATTTACTTACTGATTTTTTTGGGTTTTTTGTTTACCGGGACATAAACATGCTAGCACGTTTCCGGCATTTTCCGGGTTTTATAACTATATATATATATATATATATATATATACGGACGGAAAAACTTTATTTAAAGATTTTATTGTATAAAAAATAGTATGCAGGATATTAATTGGTTATAATGCGTGATGTACAGGGTGTCCTACGACGAACTAAAGGTGTAAATAAACGTTTCAGTTTGGTTGAGTATTTTGATTGATTCAATCGCATTTATTTATACCACTTCATCTACACATCGGACGTCCATGCAAACGTATATACCATGAAAATCATTCATATATATTATTTTAACCAAACGTTTATTAGACATTCGCTTAAGATAACCGAACCATCTTAACTGCTGAACACCAATAACAGTTTTTTCAATTTCGCACTCGTCATACACTAATCTATTTCGTACCGGATTCCTTCTAGTTACTCCAAATATGCGTCAGAATAAAATTATGACTAAACACTGTAAAAAAAATTTTTTTACAGTGTTACATATTTTCAGTAAAACGGATGGTTTATATAAATTTTCTGTTAAAATAATAGGATTTTGTAATTTTAAGTAAAATAATTAATTTACAATATTATATGTTATTATTTACCAAAAATGTAAATAAACTTCCATAAAATATACTTATTTATATATATATATATATATATATATATATTATATTAAAAAAATTCCTGTGACGTAGGTAAATTTATATATTAAACTAGTATAATCAGTTGCCCTAGATTTTTACATAGATATTTTATGCAAAAAAAAATAGTGAAGTAAATCAATTTGTATCAGTAAAATATTTTTATTAAACCAGAAATATATATATAAATACATGAAATTATAGTTTTATTTGTAAGAATAAGGAAATAATTGAACAATATTTTCTAAGTTCTTTGCGTCATGGGTTAAATAACATACGTTCAGTTGCACTTTAAATTAACGGGAAAGGAAGGTTAAAGTTTTGCCTCGTTCAAAAACCGTCGAAGGCGCATTAATTTCATTTAAAATTTATTGCGATGAGTTTAGCAAACATTGCACAAAAGATTCTCTCCTCACGGCTTGAGAACCAGGCACCCGAACCGAGAACCGAGTTTCGTGTACTCGTCTGGAACATCAACGAACGAAGATGGTTCTTTCGGGCAAGAAATTCATTACAACATGGAAACGTGTGACAATACATTAAGTTTACCGACGAGGAAATCGTACAAAATGACGTTATATTTTGAGCCTAAACTTCCTTCCTGCTTCTCTTATCGTCTGCAATTTACGGGACTCTAGTTCTGCTGCGATCATAAGAACAAAAACAAAAGGTTTATCACTTCTTAATATGATCTCATTTTAATATTCTTGTCCTATGCCGAGAAAGCAAAAAACTGTTTTCAAAAAAAAAAAATAAAAAACGAAATTAATTTTTTGTTTTAATGTTTAGCGGATTTTCATTAATATATTTTAATGTTTTTATTTAAATATTTTTCTCACTTGTGAAATTTAACAAATTTAAGAAAGCGATGATTTATATGTTGAGTCCAGATATTTGTGGCTGAGGCTAAGCAATCTGGGGACCGGGACGTTTTGCCGCCGCCGTTTTGCCGCCGGACATTTTCCCACGAACGTTTTGCCGCCGCGACATTTTGCCGCCAGGCAAGTATTAGGCGTAGCTTTCGGTAGAAAACAAAAGAAAAAATAATTTGATGAAATATTGGTTAGGTTAGGTTAGACTAGGTTAGGTTAATAGGTTGTTTGTAGGTGTTTGTCTTCTACGTCTAATACTTGCCTGGTGGCAAAATGTCCCGGCGGCAAAATGTCCCTGCGGCAAAATGTCGCGACGGCAAAACGTCCGTGGCAAAATGTCCCGTGGCAAAATGTCCGGCGGCAAAATGTCGCGGACCTTATAAATCTATAGAGTAAATTTATTTACTTCTAAAATAAATTTGTATAAGTTAGTTACGTACAAATTCAATATTAAATTTTTTCAATTTTGCTACAACAACAAAATTTTACATAAGCAAGAACTGACACAATATCTTTCCAATATCCTTAAAGTAAAGATGGGTAGGTCACAAACGTTAGAAGCTACTAGCTAGCTAGCAAACCCAGTAGAAACATCAAAAGTGAAACTTAAACTCTGTTTCGTTAACAAGAACATACTTCTAGAACTATGAATATTGCACTAGTTTGTTGAAGAATGCTTGTCGTTCTTCGCCATAAGTACTTCATACTTTGGCACCCCACGATTACTCTGTGGACTGCCCCCGCTCCCTACTGCGCTTAATACAGACTCAAAACTCACCCACTACACTTTCTAACTCAAACTTAAACAATTACCGAACGAATGTGTATACGGTGTAAGCGTGTTAAATTTCCTAACGATATTCCTAACTATTTTCTCATGACATTTCACTAAATTAAAATACTTGTATTTTGTATTCTATCCATCATATTCAGAATAAAGCCATAAAATTAGGCCGAAATTTTTTATTAAAATAGACGTTTAGTTAAAAGAATATATGTGAATGATACGTTTGCGTGAGTGGATGAAGTGGTACGATTGAGGGACTGGCTTGCGTGAGCGGGTGTTTTCAAGTAGTAGAAATAGAAAAGCATGTATGAAAGGTAACATAAACTTGGTTGTAGCTAGAGTTGATATATACCGGGTGTCCAAAAAGAATGGAAACTATTAAATATATCGAGAACGGCACATCGGATTACAAAGTTACAAAACACGTTTTTTTTTATTTTTGAAAATCTATTAGGGGTGATATGCAAAAACCACCCACACCTTCCCTGGCGCGAGAGGGCGGGGGCAAGTTTTAAAATTTAAATAGGAACACTCATTTTTTATTACACAATTGCATTCTCCATAAAAAACTGTTTCTGGATTTGCAAATTAAGCCCCCCAGCTTTACCCCCCTCGGAGCAGGGAAGGGGAGAAAATTTGAAAATTTTTGCAGAAACTTTCACTTTTTATTGCAGTTTTGGATTCTTCTTCTAAAACTGAATATAAAATTGAAAAACGCACCTCTACTCTCACTCCCACACATGCGGATGGGTACCAACTTTTCATCTCAAATAATACCTGGTGGTAAATTGTGCTTGATTTAGGTCAAAGCTATCTACCATTTTAGTTTTTTTTAAAAATGCAATATTTTTATATCCAGTTTTAGAAGGAGAATCTAAAACTGCAATAAAAAGTGAAAGTTTCTGCAAAAATTTTCAAATTTTCTCCCCTTCCCTGCTCCGAGGGGGGTAAAGCTGGGGGGCTCAATTTGCAAATCCGGAAACAGTTTTTTATGGAAAATGCAACTGTGCAATAAAAAATAAGTGTTCCTATTTAAATTTTAAAACTTGCCCCCCCCCCCCGCGCCTGGAAAGGTGTGGGTGGTTTTCGCATATCACCCCTAATAGATTTTCAAAAATAAAGAAAAACTTGTTTTATAACTTTGTAATCCGATGTGCCGTTCTCGAGATATTTAATAGTTTCCATTCTTTTTGGACACCCGGTATATATATTTATATACGTACGTTGATTTCGTAAAAAATCGATTATTAATAAAAATAAATAAAGAATTATAACTTAAAGCCGTTTTATTTTAGTAGTTAATAATTTTAATTTTATATCATAGAATAGAAAAAGCTATAATACTAAATTTATACATAAAAATTTAACATATCATCAAATTTTAAAAATGGTTTGAAAACATAAAAACCTTTTCTTATTTTACTCGGGTTATGTTAGAGAAAATAAATAAAAATGTCACTTGATTTTCAGTAAAAACCGTCATAAAATTGCAATACAAAAATGCAGTTTTTCAACTATCCAACTATATCTAAGTGAAGCTTTTAATCAATAATATGAGTAACCCATCCCGCGTTACAATTTCGGAAAAAGAGGTACTATATCCCGTCACAACCAACCAGCAAAAACTTCGAAAGTGATAATAAATTATCTAAAAATTCTAACCGACAAGAAGAGTTATAACTTACCGAATAAAAATATCGGTTAACCCTCTAATGGTCAAAAGTAGAAAAAGTACAAAAGAAAATGTGCACATGTGCAATCAAGGGGGGTGGGGGAGAGGGTTTGATCTTGCTTTTTTCTTGAGTCAGCAAGATTGGAATCTCGTTAAATTTTATATTTTACGGAGGTTGAAATAAAAACGGACACAACAAGCCAGCGCCAGAGCAAAGTGAAAAAAAAAAACTAGCATCAGAATCAAAATCGCGAGCAATTGTTAAAACAAAGATAAACCATAAAACATTACCGAGTGAGTTATTATGGTTGATTCGCGTTTATATAGAAGAAGTAGTACTCATATAAATACGATATACTGAAGTGTAATTGTATATAATATTTTTACATTTTTCAGTGAAATATTGATATAGATATTTTTCTGAATTACAAAAAATACATAGTAAAAAAAATCTTTCAAAATTTATATTAAAATGAAACTGCTTTAGGTTAAAGTTCTGTATTAATATTTATTTATAACCAACGTTTCGATGAAACTCAAATAATAAAGATAAACGTTAAGTTCATCGAAATGTCAATTATTAATAAATATTAATACAGAACTTTAATCTAAAGCAATTTTATTTTCAAAAAATACATATTTATGAAATATATTTAGATATAATAGGTACGTTGCACTCGGTAAAATTTACTACTAAATATTGAAAGAATATATACAAAAACAATGTCTAACATATTTTATTTATTTAAAGGGACTGTCTCCGTTGCCGTCGACGGCAACCTAGTATTTTATGAATCGTTGCCGGCAGTCGCCATTTTGAATATTTACAAATAGAAGTCGCCGCGAAAATATAAACTTTAAAATTATTTATAAATTTATTTTAACCAGGTATCCAGGTTTGGAATTTTCCTAAACCTATCAAAAATTACAGAATAGCCTAAATAATATAGAAAAAAAATTATAGAATTTATAAAAAATACTGCACGATTTTTTTAATAACAGCACTGATGTGGCAGCGAAAAAATCTCATTTAAATTTTTAAAAATTTAAAAAACATATATTTATACAATATACATATTCAGCATCGATAGACTTAATATTTTTGGACCCTCGTAAACTAGCCTTAAATATTAAAGTATTAGTACCAAAATCTAATCGACTTTTTGAGTTATTGTCATATATAACGTCAAAAATCAAAACACAGTCACGTACAATTATGTGTCTACTTACACACTAAAATAAAACTGTTCAAAAATTATGAATACAATTACTGTGTTCCCGAAACCTTTTGGCCTGCCTCTAGCTTTCACATCGGGTATTTTTATATGGTTTAAATCAATATTATTTAAATATTGGTCAGTTTTAAAATAATTATGTTCGTTAACAACTTCAGCAAAATATTCATTATTTATTTCGTCATTGTTTTGTTCATAATCAGAGTCGCATGTATCTATACATCCACTCTGCTGAGCATTATCATATTCTACTTCAAGTATTTGTGTAACATTAGAGTTAATTAATGTTTCATCTGCATCTTTATCATTGTTGTCGGGTTCAGGATATTCCTCGTCATTATTAGACCATTTATTCAAAAGGTTTTTTATAATTTCCAGTCTTTTATAAAAAATGGTAAAAAAATTTCAGAGCTTAGTTTTGAAAGTTTAAGGCATTCATCATTCATTAGTTTGAATTTTTGAAGGTTTGTTAGTGCCCTTTTTTTGTTCACACTATTTTCGGTCCTACTTATGCTCAGCTGGTTAGTATGCGTTTCTTCAGTGTTAAAAAAAGGATGTTCTGCTTCAAAGTAATTTCTAGTCCACCTGCTTAAACAAATATCTTTATCAAAAAGAGGTAAGTTCATTACGGAACGATATTTAAAAATATGTCTACAAGGTAGCCCCATGGACGATGAAAATAAACACTGACAGGTTTTGTCCGTTACTTCCAACAAACCTTCTGAAGTAGAAGCTAGGCATTTGTTTTCATCAATTAATTGAAAATTGCTACAATCTTTCATATAACTTATCTGTTGCTGAACTTTTTCAAAGGCATAATTTGTTAAATAATTTTTATATAAATATTCCGCAGAATTTTCCGGGAGCAAATTTGTAGACACTTTATGAAATTGAATTGAATTGCTTATATTCTATTCTATTATCTTTCTAGAAATAAAGGTTAATCAACGTTATTCGTCAATTATATTCACTTTAAGCTAAATTTCGCAAGTAACATTACCTTAAAATTTCATGAATTCGCTATGTGAAAATTTTACACCGAAGTCGCGCTATATCAGTTTATATGAAAATACCTGTACAGGTAAAAAACCACGAAAGCATACAGCTCGCTACTATAAAGTTCAATCGCTTAGTTATCCATGTAACGGATAGGTGGCAATACTGTAGGTGCCGGCAAAATACTAGGTTGCCGTCGACGGCAATGGAGACAGTCCCTTATTTAAAATATGTTCCTAATTTTTTATAAAAAAATTTAGCAAAATAAAAATTTTTATATAAATTTTCAATAGCGTAGGTAATATCAAAATTACGTTAAAAAAAGATGATTGTAAAAATACACTTTGTTGTAAATTTACAGTATAGTTATTTGTTTTTATATGTTAGTTTTTGTTCTGAGAAACATTAGTGTTAATTAGTTTTAATTAATACATGTAAATCCAAAAATTGTTTTAACTAACAAATTTACTATTTTATTAAAATAATTTAGAATAAAAACATATAATCTACATATTACATAACATCTATTAAATTACTGAACATCAACAGTAAGACAAATAATCATCTGTTATCGAAGAACTAATAAGAAAGTCAGATACACATGATCATTCCTTAATTTAATCTTAAAATAATCAGCTTAATTCACAAACCCAGCTAAATTTGAAACCAATGATTAAATCTGCTTTAGCAGTCAGCTTGAATTTCATACTAGTTAATAAGCATTAATTATAATGCGATGTGCTCAAAACAAAATTATACATAATTACAAAAATAATCTAAAAATACAAAATGACAAAATGACAATGACAAAATGACAATACAACTGTCTTGACATAGATATGCCACCTATTTACAGAATTACATATATTATAAAAATTAATAAAAATTATTTAATCGTATCAAAAAATGTTCCAAATAAAAGTTGTTAGTTAAAATTTGTTTAGCAATTTTTGTTAAATAAATATTCGTAAAACACATAAAAATAACATCAGTAAATTACCACTTACGGCTAGCAGATCTTTACCAAAAATTGATCAAACTGAGATATTCACCTACGACGCTTAAATATATAACAATCTGTTCGGCCGAATTTGCTCCACACATGTCTACAGACGGATATCACCCTAAAAACAGTTGATTCGTGTTACTATAAGTCCAATTCGTGCTTATCTGTAAAAATCTCGGTATATCAAATTTCATATGATTACAATATTTCTCTTATATCATATCGTGATATAACGGCCAGTTAAAAATACATATACATATTGTAATTGATAATTTTATGTTATGTAATTCTGTGTCCTTTAGAGAGAGCATTTACTACGCCACTGAATACAAATTATTATTTAACGATATGCATAATAACCCAAATATGTTTAAAATACAATATTATAAAATAGTATACATGATATATTTTGTGAAATTTTAAACATAATTTGCTTATTAAATTTATATTATATTACAAAGTAATTACTGTCACCATAATTATATTGATTTTAATATCTGGGACTTTAATACAATATGGAATAGAATGTTTTTAATTTCTATGTTAAATAATTAACGATGGAAATGTTAGTATGCTACAATTAATAAATGAAATTCTCCATTAAATAAACATATTTTACTTACGATTTATTGATAATGTGGAGAAGTGTTGATAAATGTTACTTACCTAAAACAAAGAAAAAAATATTATTAAAATATATTTATATTATAATATTTTCATTTTGATATTTATTAATAATCGACGTTTCGACGAACTCAACATTCGTCTTTATCAGTAAAAAAAAAAAATACATTTAGAGTAAATAAACAGAACATAAAAATAAACTACTAGATAACAAAATAAGTAACCAGATCATAAATATTAATTACAATTAATTTAATTAACATAATTAAATAATTAACATAAATTTACAATTTTTCATTATATTGAGAAAAAATATACAATTTTCGCACAAAAACTGCAACATATGGCCCGTATTACAAGCTTGGTTTCAAAATTAGTTTTAATTAATATTAGTTTTAAAACAATATAGCTGTCATAAGATCAGAACTAAACAAATAAACTAAAACACCCGAAACCCCCGAGCTTATAATACCAGCCAAATGTAATTAGTACAAATAAAATTTCTAGTCAGTCTTTGGGATTGTTGTTCTTTCGTCAAAACATGTTCCATGTTAAAACTTTTAACCGGATACTAACAATAAAAAGTAAACCTTGCTAAAATAGGGCAACTAATGTAGTTACTATTCTTGTACTAACAATAAGAAAGGACGACATTGTGCAACTGTTTCTAAATACACTTCTAGACAGAGACAGTAATGTCTAGTTTCAACCTGAAATCACAACGCTATTTATTACCGAGTTGTAAGCAAGTCGACTGGGGTAGCTATTAGGTGTGTGTCGGCAAGAGGGTTTGGTTATAGTTATATCTCTTTGTTACAAATAGCAGCAGAGATTTGAGATGATTTTAATTGCTGATACTATGAAACTCTGACATCTTAATGTCTTAACATAGTAAAACAAATAATTCAGAACTCCTTATATTAAAATAAAACGGTTTTAAGTTATAGTTCTGCATTAATATTTATTAATAATCGATGTCTCGACAAAATCAACGTACATCTTAAGTAAGTAAAATGATACAAATTATTACATTTACAGAAAATAAACAAAACATAGAAATTTGTATTTTTCTCCAATGGTCACAATGTACCATAATACTTGTTTCGCGATATTGTTCATTTAGATACTTATTCGAAACTGCAAGTCGTGCAGTCGTCACATATGTAATTAAAAACTATTTTTTTTATACATACATACCTCTCATACATGCTCTTCTATTCCTATTACTTAGAAACTTTCATTAGACATTCGCTCAAAATAACCGAATCACTTGAACTGACTAACACCAACTTTTACAAGAATGTTTTTTCAATGTCACACTCATCATACACTAATCTATTTCGAACCCGATTCCTTCAAGTTACGAATACACCACACACCCTACGATACGTATCATATATCTCTTACAATTTATTTGTAAATTAAATTTTGACATAAAACTAATGCGCGCGCATCTCATATGTATAACCAAGATGGTACATACCATGACTTTTATTAATTTCATATACACTCGAGAATACTGTTAAAAAAATATATCAGTGAAATGATTTTAAAATGAAGTGAAATATTTCATCTCATTTTATGAAATATACAATAATTCGAGAATCGGTACCCAGGAATACCGAGTAGACTACCAGATAACTTTAGAATGGAAGCTTTTTTTACTGCAAAACACAGATGCGTCATCGTATAAG
Organism: Clivina fossor; assembly: GCA_963966155.1. Classification (NCBI taxonomy): domain Eukaryota; kingdom Metazoa; phylum Arthropoda; class Insecta; order Coleoptera; family Carabidae; genus Clivina; species Clivina fossor. The sequence goes on along the minus strand of OZ014552.1, from coordinate 4,090,114 downwards.
GATTTTATTCAGTGTTTTGATTCACTTTGTTCTCTCTCAAAGTTTGCCTTACATTTTATTCACTTCAATAAGATTTTTTTTACGTTCCACTGAATGTAATTGATTTTATTTTAGTAGTGTGACTTTTTTCTTTGTTTTATATAGTTTGTGTTAAAGTTTAGTTTGTGTGTGTGTGTGTGTGTGTGTGTGTGTGTCAAATGTGCTGTATAAGTAAATTGATAAATAAAAATGTTACATTTCCAGACTGAATACACCCTGGCTACACTCGTAAAAAATAATGTAATTTTACCTACAAACCATGAAGTAATTTGACTGTAATTTGACATAATTGTTTCAAAATACATAATATCAGAACTGTCACAAACATTATGTAATATGATATTACCAATGGAATGGAAGAGAACATATGTATATAATATTACAGTTTTTTTAGTAAAGTTTCTTTTAGCAAATTTACAGAACTTCGGTAAATTTGCTGTCAGGAATTTTACATAAATAGCTAAAATTTGTTTAGTTATGTAATATTATTGTTGGTATAATTACATACATTTCTAAATTTATCGATAAAGGATGTATGTATTTTGAAATAAATGAATTACAATTAAAATATTTTATTAGTATTACACAATATTTTTATGAATTATTTCAAATATTAATATGTCTGTAATATGCTGTAATTTTTACATAAATTAAGAAGTTAATTCTACATTAAATATGTGATGTAATTTGCAGAAAGCAAGCAATTTTATTAGGACATTTTTACTTACTTTAGGTGATTATTATGAATTATGTGCAAATTAGAGAATTTTCAGGTAGAAATGTAGAATACTTATGGTAAAATTTTTTGTAGTAAAATTTTACTGCTACATATTTGTCTGTAATTTCGCAAATATTTTTTTACAGTGTAGTGAAACATACTAATTAATCATACACTCTAGTTAGATTAGGCATATCTGTATTTAAAAAATAATATCAAGAGAACTGAGTTTTGCTCATTCAAGACTAATTAAGAATTGTTTATTTAATAATAATAAAAAAAAGATTTATCTAACTACTGGTTAATAATAATAAAAAATAAATAATAATGTTACATTATTTTACTAGTAAAATAATGACCTTATTCTACACTAGCAATAACAATATTTTAATACGCTTGAAGACTTGAAGAAAAGAAAAAAAAATGTTATGAATATATGAAGGAAGCAAAACTGAGGTAAAATGATTCTAGGGGGTTATCTACATAATCAAGCAAGCGTTGTCAGAATATATGAGTGTAAAACACAAGCCGTCAGGTAATATACGAAAAACAGACCATAAATCTTATTTACATCTTATTTGCCCGACCCCGCGATATTTTACGCATGCGCCAAAGATAGGGTCTAGATACGGGAAGAAAACGAAAACGAAGTCTTAAGAAAAAGATTACAACAATAAATAATATATAGGGATAAGGTAAAAAAAAATTCTATATAAGCTATGTATGTATGGTTTACTGGTTTAGGAAAAAATATTTTATATAGTTATTCAATTGTTCGGATTGAAATATTGATGGTAATTTATTTTAAATCGTTCCTGTTTTCGGTTTAATTGGAAATATTTTTTATTTTACAATGTAAAATGTTTTTCTATAATTTTATAATGAAAGTTATGAGTAAAAAGATACCTCGGATTATTATGTAATTTTAGTTAGAATTTATCAGACCGTATCAGCACCGTACTGATGAAGTCCAAAAGACTGAAACACGTGTCTACGGTTAAAAAACTGGCCAGGCATTGATGAATAGCTTAATTGCTGAAGTCAATGGCTGATTATTGTGTGGGAGCGATGGGGTAAAACCCGTGTTTTTTAAACATTTGTCAACCTTCTACAAAAGACTATACGAACATTTATTTGTTCAAAAGTCAAAAAAAATACTGCATTAGAATTTAATATTTAACAAAAAATTATGTAAAACTAATTTACTTTATACCTATGTAAATTATTTATATATTTTAATGTATTATTACATAAAATAATAATAATACTAAAAAATTAAAAACTTACAATTACAATTGTGAAATTGCAAAACACAATTTAAAATATATATAATTATTTACAATTATATAAAATTCAATAAAAATTTGAAAAACTACAGAAACATTATGTAATTTTATGTAGCATATAAAATAAGAAATGTTATCTGTAACAAAAATCTATGTTTTTTTATGATATTACATATTACTAATATTATTACATATGTCTGTATGTACATTTGTTTTGTTTTTTTTATTTTTTCTGTAAATTTCCATAATTAATGAAATAAAGTCATATTAAGTATAATTTAATAGTAATTCTTACTACAAAAATATACGTAAATTTACAAAATTGTTTACAGTGTAGGTTTTAGAATTCAGTTTTTTATAAATTTTAATTCAAAATTGACGTTTCGACATGCTCAGGAAAAATTATACAAATAGTAGTAATAATTATAATCATTTGCGTAATTTTTAGTAAATATGATTATTAATAAGTTATATGTTTACATCATTCCAAACCAGCTTCCTTCTCTCATTCCCACCCTGCATCAACCCCGGTGTTTGTAATGCAATTTTCTTAGTATTTACAGTTCCACGGTTATATCAACATATTGCTTAGCAACACTGCCAAATCAATACGATAAAAAAGATAAGAAGTATATGGGTAAACCCATATTGAGACCACTTTGACATTTCTGGGAAAGTTGGCAACACTGTATTTTAATAATATTATAATCTATGTGGGCACTAGGAGAAACTTTTCTGAAAATTTGATCAAAATCGAATAAATGACGTAGCCATAATAAATTTTAGTAATTTTTTTCTCGGAAAGTTTGCAACACTGTATTTTGTTAAAATTACATAAATTATATGAGTACTAGGAGAATCTTTTGTGAAAATTTGAGTAAAATCGTTTAAATAACATGGCCATAATAAATTTTTTAAAAATTTAGTAATTTTTTTCTCGGAAAGTTGGCAACACTGGATATTAATAAAATTATATAATTAATGGGAGCATTAGGGAAATCTTTTCTGAAAATTTGATCAAAATCGGATAAATAATGTAGCCACAATGAATTTTTAAAAACTTTAGTAATTTTTTTCTTGGAAAGTTGGCATCACTGAAAAAACCAAAACCACATGACCATCTTGGGCACTAGGCAAATTTATCCTAAAAATTTCATTAAAATCGGTTGACCCGTCTAGGAGGAGTTGCGGCCACAAAATTTTGTCTGAGGACCGAGAGAGTTGACGACGCACATCCATACACCCACATAAACTAAGTTTAGATTCGTCATCTAGAGGCTATATGAAAAATTTCTATATACAAATTTTTTTTTTGAAAATTTTACAGACACCGTACCAAACACTGTACCACTTTTTCCTTGCAGTCAAAGTAGTAAAAAAGCAACAAAAACATTCGAACTTCATAAAATTCAATTTAAAATAGTAAAACAGTCATTGGTACATATTCATTGGATCCAATATCCGACAAATTCTCAAGCAACGATAATATCATCATTTTCGTTTTGCACAAGCGCAGAATCCTAGTGCATCAAGCCAAAGCCAAGCCCAGAACTGGAAGAGTTTAGGTTAGGTATTAAAATATAAATCCGCTTGAGCATAGAGCACCACTAAAAATTTCCATATTCATCAGTCTATCAAATATTTGCGTCGGTGGCAAAGTGCGTTGTTGGCCATCGATGGAAGGATGCAGCACACAAGTTATTTGTCCCAAAGATTGTCCTAAGAGAAAGACAAAATCGCCTCTCTTTCCCTCTCGCTTACATTGTCCCTGCTTTAACGCGTTTCCCAATACTGAAATGGTGCCTTGTGGTAAACGAGGCTATAATGACTCTACGTGGTTGAGACTTCGAGGTTTGCAGGGCCTGCTAAACTTGCAGCAGATGCTGATGTTATCCCATTCGGTGATGTCCGGAACGGTAAGACTGTCTATGGGAGAACTAGAAACATGGAACACGGAAGTTGTGCGTTTTAGTTGTTGCTTGCCTTTGATTGTTCTTGTTGTGTGTATATACCGTGTGTTGACTTGGACCGTCGTACATAGGGATTTAGCATGTAAAATCAGAAATGTGCGATTTCCTGCTTCCCAAATTATTTTACAAAAAAAACCTTACGATAAATGTTTTAAGGCAAACTTTTCTGCATGTAAATCAATTACTAAATTATTTTTTTGGAACCTTTCTAACGTCAAGAATTAGGTCTAAAGTTGTTAAGAAATTGACTGGAAAATGGCAGTAGTCGTGAAATAGCATATAGCATTTAGCATTTGTTCCAATTTCACGGCTAATGCCATTTTCAGTCAATTTCTTGACAACTTTAGGGCTAATTCCTGACGTTGGGATGGTTCCAAAAAAAATTGTTGATTGATTTACATGTAAAAAAGTGTTTTCTAAAACATTTACCTAAAGTTTTTTTTGTAAAATAATTTGGGAAGCAGGAAATTGCACATGTCTGATTTTACATGCTAAATCCCTATGTCAACACACGGTATACAAGTCATTTTTGGTTTCGTTTTCGTTCATGTAGTCACCTCTCTCGCGCTGCGTTATTTCGGAATTACAAGTTTTCGAATTAGTTTAAGTTAAGTTTAGGATATTATATTCGTACGATTATTTGGGTCAATTCTACATTTGTTTATCTAGATGTTTCGGTCGCTTTACATAGTTTAATAATTATAATAAATTATTGTTTGACCTTAATAATATTATAAATTTTCACTATTTAAGTATGTTAATTTTCTATTGTATTTTACATGAAACCATTTTGTAATAACATGTTGCTTTGATCATAAAATTGTTATGTATAGCTCTATAACATATTGAAGGGCATTTTCCTTTTTATTCTATAATAATACACAGAAAAAATCCTTGTAATTATTTTTCAAATGTTTTAGTTGTTTCATCTAAAACAATTGCATAATTTTCGACTTTCTAATAATATTAATGATAAAATTCTGAACAAAGATATAATAATACAGAATAATTTATTTTATTTATTTATTAAAAAACAAACAAAACGTTTTTTAACGTTACAGTTCCACTCAGAATCACACAATAAATAATACACCTTATTCAAGAATAGATAATTATATTTAACGTATTCATCTAATACATATTTTTTTAATTTCTAGTTTATTGTATATTTATCGAGTCTTGTTCTATGTGATATTATTAGAAACATAATCTATTTAAACAGATAAATTAACTAAAATTTAGTAATCTAATTCGAATTAAATATAATAGTTATTTTATTTTTTCTATAGGAATAAAACATCATGTAAGACAGGCATTATAAATGTGGATAAAAAAAATGCTTATCTCAATATAGAAATATTTAACTTAACGAACATATAAGTTGCGAAATACACATGAATTGAGAATATTAATATAAGAGGATTAGGTTCGCTGATAATAGAATTGCCAATTAAAATCAGTAAACCCCCCAATCATTTTCATCTAATCTGAACCCTATATCCCTTTGAACTACGCGTCGGTCAACTTTATTAATAATCGTTGGAATATTAAAGCAAATCTCATGTTTCTCACAAATGTACGGGCACCCTTTCCGATATCCCAAAGTGTTTTCGTTCAATAATGTTGAAAATTAAATCACTTCATTTGTTATATATATATATATATATATATATATATACAGGGTGTTCGTTCGCTTGGTTGATATAGGGCAATAACATGGGATTTCGATAATATGCAGAGTACTACTTTCTGAAGTAAAATTCGGAGAAATACATAGAATACTTTTCGATAGGGAATAAAAAGTACTATAATTTGGTTCTACTTTTAACTTGCTAGCATGTGCCGTTTGGGCGCTAGAATTTTTTTAAAATGTTTTTTAGAATTTTCAATAATTTTTCCTGCTAAATCAGTATAAGTTAGAAAAAAATGTTACTTAGCTATTATGTAGCCAATTTTTTTTCTCTATTTTATTGAATTTTTTCAGATTTTTTTGAGCAAATTTTGAAAAAAGTTATATTTCAAATTTTTTTAAAAATATAACTTTTTTCAAAATTTGCTCAAAAAAATCTGAAAAAATTCAGTAAAATAGAGAAAAAAATTGGCTACATAATAGCTAAGTAACATTTTTTTCTAACTCATACTGATTTAGCAGGAAAAATTATTGAAAATTCTAAAAAACATTTTAAAAAAATTCTAGCGCCCAAACGGCACATGCTAGCAAGTTAAAAGTAGAACCAAATTATAGAACTTTTTATTCCCTATCGAAAAGTATTCTATGTATTTCTCCGAATTTTACTTCAGAAAGTAGTACTCTGCATATTATCGAAATCCCATGTTATTGCCCTATATCAACCAAGCGAACGAACACCCTGTATATATATATATATATATATATATATATATATATATATATATATATACATAAATCTGGTTAGTTGATAGATATATCATTTAAATACAGTTAATACTCAAATATAATCATAAAGGAATAATCTGAAAATATATATCGCCTCGACCTGGGATATACATTAAATATGCTTCAAGAGTTAATGGATAGAACGGGGTTAGAAGACTAAAACTTTAAGGTTATTTGAAACTAGATGTCATTTGTTTTATATTTGGAAGTTAAAATGCAATATTATAATAATTATTTATAGTGAATCACCGCTCAAGCGCTATAACAGATATTTATTGTATTTAAAAATAAAATGACATATAACTCGATATAATTATTATTTAAAAATAATGTAAATATAGATAATATTAACATTTTTTTAAATCAATCTACTAATATTAAATAAAAGTAAATTTAAAGTAAAACGGAATACAAGTCAAGTTGCAATACACGTTATTAGAAAAAATAAAAAAAATAATATTAATAAAAGATGTCTCATATTAATTTTTTTAAAAGTAAATATATACCTTCTTATAGAACATTCTAACCACGTCGTTGATATAGAAGCACCCGTATGAAACTCGGGATATCGAAAAGAATTCAAAGCATATACGAATACTAGCGAAAATATTTCTATACCCTCTCAGAGAACATTTTCACTATATTGTTGATATAGCAGCACCAGTACGAAACTCGAGATATCAAAAAGAATTCAAAATTGTATTATACGATAATAGATTAAAAATTCAAAAAAAAATAAAAATTAATAAGAAATGTCTCACATTAATTTTTTTATAGTGGATATCTACCCTCTTATAAAACATTTTGACCATGTCGTTATGAAAGATATTTTACTATGTTAGCATATAGAATGTTTGGCGTATTGAAAGTTTGGTAACGACATACAGTTATTGTATATTACATTGGAATTTTTTTAGCAACATTTGAAAGTTAGAAACTTTTTCAAATGCGCAATATATTCGGTAAAATATGGATGACAGTTATATAACCTGAACAGTTAATGTTTAAAAACTTTCTATGGCCACAGAATGTGACGTTCATACTTTTATAGGAAAAAAACTTGCACATATTTACTATAAAAATGATATATTAAAATACACATACATATTTTAAACATATTTATCTTGTATATATATATTATTACATTTTTACCGAGTGTCATATCACATATGATATGGAAGATATTGTAATCGTACCAAATTTGATATATCGAAATTTTTACAGTAACATGAATAAACTGTTTTTAGTATGATGTCAATTCGTCTGCCGGTCTGTGATCGCGTGTAGAGCAAATTCGGCTGAACGAATTGTTATTTTATATTTAAGCTTCGTAGGTGAATATCTCAATTTGATTAACTTTTAGTAAAAATTTACCAACTGAAAGTGATAATTTACTGATTTTGCGTGTTTTACAAATATCTCGCAACAAAAATTATTTAATATAAATTGCTAACAAAATAAAAATTTTTCTGCAGAATTCGAATCTGCAATAAAAAAATGAGAGGTTTCCATTTAAAATTTCATAGTTACTCTCATCTCTCTCAAAATGTATTATTTCCGTACAAAATAACGGTACGTTAAATTAAAAATTCTGACATTTCGTAAAAAAAAATCACGTTGCTCTATAGCAAAATTTTTAAAAGAATCTCAAAATTTTGATCTTAACGGACCGTTATTTTTAACAAGAATACACGTGTGTATCATCTGGAAAAATTTTCAGTTAAATCAACTACCCGTTATAATTAATATAATTTATAAAATAAGTAACAGACGGAATTTAGTCAGTTAAATATTTTTATTTTCTTCTATGCCTATGTTTTGGCAACCGCTATTGCCTTTTTGAAAGCTAGCAGAATATAATTAACTGATGTTATATGTGTGGAATATAATTAGTATTTAATATTATGTAACGCAATATATACATTTTTTGGGCAGAAAATTAAAAAATTAAAATTATCGATGTTACATTAAATGCATGTCAAATTATCATTTTAATAATAAATTATTATTAATTTATTATAATAAACATAGTTTGAATTATTTGGCGTTAACATTTTTTATAATATAAATATAAATATGATAATGATATGTTTCTACCATATGAATTCTAAAATAGGAAATTTTCATTTAAACATTACGTGACAACATCATTGCATTGCAAATTTCCTTTTAGAACAAGCAGTATATCCATTTCTAAAACTTATCATCTGTTACTACGAATAATGCATTCTAGTATATGTATATATGATGTATATACATTTTCATTACTTTTGTTTTCATTCAGTGTGCACAAAGTTCACATATAAACAAGAAAGTTTCGAGACATCAAAGTACTTCTCGATGTTACGAGCGTGATATTGCAACTGTGAAATTTGATAATATGGTAATTGAAATTGCGAGCCATTAAATATATAGAAGAGCAATTATGATATACAGTCGACTGCATCTACTACAACAAAATAAAAATATAATTTTAATGTCAAAAGATAAACTTTTGTTCTTGAGTCCTGAACCTGCGTTATGATTAATTCTAATGTTATTAAATTCCCTATCAGGTTCGTTATTCTTTTAGCAATGACGCGTTTCGACTTTTCAGTCATCTTCAGATTCTCTGAGCTTGGTCTGTGTTGTGGCTCGAGTGACTCGAAGAAAATAATATATAACCCCCTCCCATCAACGAAGCACCCACTAACACCATGACTTAATTTAATATGTAACATTTTGTTTATTACCAAAAAATTTTTTTGTCTATAAATAAATGATTTTAGTAAAGCTATACATGTGGTATTAATTTTTACACGATTTTCCTTATGAATTGTTAAAGTAAAGTTAAAAAACGAGTTTTCGCGATAAAATTAATGGTTTTTGAAAGACAATACAATTTTGTATCATTAATCTTTTGAATGTAATTTTTTTTCTTATAAAGAATTGTGTATATACACTTTTCAGTATGAATGTATCAGTATAGTAGTTGTAAAAAAAAGTAAATATGTTTTTACTTTATTTGTAGATTAAAAGTGTCACCGGAGCAAATTGATTTTACTGTCAGATTTAACTAATGGTTACAGTTTATTGATCAGACCTTTTTTTTTCGTCTTAACACTTTATCACTGTGCAAAGTAAGTGATAAATATCAATTTATTACAAACATCTGTGATAAAATTTAATGTGCTATGAATACTTTATTCTGTCATCGAAACTTTCTGTTATAAAATACTTTAATTTATTAACTTTTAACATAGTAAAAAATCTTTCAGAACTCATTATATGCTGCTTTAAGTTCAAGTTCTGTATTAAATCAAGATAAACTAATTCAAATGACATTATTCTATGATCTGTTATTTACTATAATGTTATTTGAATCAGCTTATCCTGATAAAAACAAACGTTGAGTTTTGTCGAAACGTCGATTATAAATTAATTTTAATACAGAACTTGAACCTGAAGCAGTTTTTTTTATTAACTTTTATATTAATTGTGTATATAGATATATAGAATGTTTACGGTCTTCTCTATATCCTTTCAGAGGACGATAGTACATCGCAAAAGGAGTCGATAAACCTTAAAACGTCTTAGTAAAAGTTTTCACATAAGAGATATAAATAATTAATTTAGTTTTTACATTAAACAATTAATTTGTTTTAAACTCTAGTAATCTACTACTTAATCAGAATTGTTCAACTTATTATCAGTAATTCACATATTGAAACGTTTCGCCATACATAAAGATAGAGTTCGATTGAAAAGGTTGAACCATAAAAAATTGGCCAATGGCGTAACGACACCTGTACATGATGGTGGGGGAGGGGTACAGGTATATATATATATATATATATATATATTTATACCAGATTCTGGATCAGCAACTCTTATTCAGTCACGAAGCACTAAGGATGCCATCTACAATGCATGACGAAACGTTGGTGGCGAGAATAAATCGACCATAGCATATCAGTCCTGAAAATTCTATAAAATCGATGGATACCGGCCGTAAAAGTCTGAAGTTTGCTATTAGATTGAAACATAATATAAAAACTCAATGATTTAAAATGAAAATGTTTTTCGCAATATATTATTTTGCTTAATTAAACGAGAAATAATCCTATTCGTACATCCGTACTCCGTTCGTATACGTAGATTACGAAAACAAAATGCCTAATTAGTTTTTACCCAATTAACTTTAATTTACAATATACATAAGCCACCAGACGGAGCAAGCAATCTCTGATTTTTTATTGTTATTTTTGATACAGCGTATTTGAAAATCAATTTCTAATTGAACAAATTCTACGCAATCAAGTAGAAAAAAAATCGAATATATGTTTTCTATAAAACAGAAATTTCTCTTGTGGGTGAATATATTTTTATTACAAAATTAATCAACGTATTTTTAATTGGGTAAATAATATTTTTTTTATAATATACATACGTTCATAATTTGTAACGTTCTAATTAAAAAATAATAAAAATATTATATAAATAAAAATTTCATATTTATTTAAATAATATTCACTCGACATTATCTCAATTATCAGCTTTAGGTTAAAATCCTGTATTAATATTTATGTAAAATCAACGTCCGTCTTCATCAAGATAAATGATACAAATGACATTACAGTAAATAACAGAACATAGAAACAAGTTACTAGATAACAAATAAGTAACTAAATCATAAAATTTTATAGATTTTTAATTAATGGAATTCAAATTTTATTTAAGTGACTCAAATTGCGGAACTAAAAAATAAAACAATATTTTTACAATTTTTTTTTCTCGATTTGGAACCTATTAAGAGCGGACCAGGTTAAAATTTGTAAATCACCGTACCTCTAAATATTTCTCTCTTTCCCTAAATAACCGATACTATAAATATATGTATAAATAACAAAATAATTAATCACTAAATAGATAAACGCTGAATCATGAACAATCAATTAAGCAAGCGAGCATTTAGTTTATACAAAATCTCAACCATTCAATACAATAGATTTAACAAGTGTTAGTTCTGCCATTATAGAATAGCCCCGATGCATATTGACTGAAATATAGTTTATGATCAAATTACAATAGAACCCATTTCGTATTTTATAGTGATACACCCATTCCGATTATGTAAATGTCATGCACATATCATCTTACCATATTATATGTTATCTATAAATATACAATAAAAAATATATTTTTGTCAGGCGTAATATTTTACAAGTGTTTTGTATAATTCGATTAATAAATCTGGTACGTACAATGTTGCAACATCAAATTATGCATAGAAAAATACATAAAATTTTATGAATTTTTATGCATAATTTGATGTATAATTCTGAGTATGTGTTCGTCAGAAAAAAGATACATATTACATTTACAGTAAATAAACAGAACATAGAAACAAGTTACTAGATAACAAAATGTAAGTAACTAGATTATAATTTGACTTCTTTTAATTAAAAATTTATAAATTTTATAATCTGGTTACTTATTTTGTTACCTAGTAACTTATTTCTATGTTCTTTTATTTATTGTAAATATCACTTGTATCATTTTTTTCCTAATGAAGACGTACGCTGAGTTAGTCGAAACGTCGATATTAATAAATATTAATTCAAAACTATAACTTAAAGCCGTTTTATTTTAATGAATTTTAAAAGATTTTTTACTACGTTATAATAGCTCAAATTTAAGTGTCAATTGAAAATAATTTATATTTGTAAAAAATTTGGTAAAGAATTTGGTCAGAACTTAATGAAAAATATAGGGGAACTATAAATTTATTAAATAATAAAATTCATTTGGGAAATCTGATAACATATCGAAACTTTTTAACATTACCAGACAGATTTGTAATTTTGGAATCATATATATACATTTTTTTTTCATTTTGGTTTGTTAACAAGCATATTTGATCTCAAAATCATAACATTTTACAGAAATAAATAAAAATTAAATAAATAATATATTACAAAAAAAAATACAAAATTAATTTGAATAAAACAAAAACAACAAATAACAAAAATAAAAATAAATGACACCAACATACTTTATGAAGTGCATTTTCCGCCAGTAACTAGAACACGTTTTTATATAAGTCTGTGCACTTTTATATGCATATATCTTTGTCTTTTTATACAAGCTATTCTTGTATGACATGTTGTATTTTTATGCATAAAAACATTCAGCAAAAAAATGCAAAAAAAATGAACAAATTAATGCATCATGTCAAACGGCTTTTAACTTAAATATTACTTAAAATTTTCAGTACAAATTAATACATTTATTTACATTTTTGGAAAATTTAATTGCGATGTGTTGAAAATACCCAGTTTTAAATGATCAATATATACAGAAAACAAATTAAATTATTCTTCGGGTATAAATTTCAGTATGTTGTCATTAAATATGAATATTTAAAAATTTACACAGACATATTCCTATATTCACAACTCATACGTACATATTTTAAAAGTTTGTTCAATCTAAAAGTTTTAAATGTAAAATTCACAAATTTGCATATTATTTTAATTTAATTTTATATAAACTGACATAAAATTCTCGCCACGTTTAACAGTATATTCGCCAATCAAAAATAAATATTTTTTTCAAATTTTCTGCAAAAACAATAACTTTATTATAAAATCAAAAATATATTAAGAATTGTTTTTGATGTAAATGTTTCGGGTTTTTTATGTTATTACGGTATATTTATACAACCTTTTTTAATTTTTATGTCAAAAAAATGTTTTGAAATTATGACGTCACGCGTGGATTTATCAGTCAATTTAGAAAAAAAAAAACGTTGGCCACATGTCGCATACCCCAGAAAGTTCTGAAACATGATACAAAAGTTTCCTTAGAATATCTTAAAACTAAAATAAAACAGCTACAATAATACATAAAAAAATTTTAATTTAAAAAATTATAAAAATGGCAACTGTTTCAAAATTTAATTCTCTTAAAGCAAAGTCAATCAGATAAACAGTTTCCGTGATCTGGGCAGGACAAAGTTGAAAAACATAGATTCGAGAAAAAGTTAATTTTTTACTGTCCCATCTATACGTTTTACCCTACTCTGAGACAACTATGTATTGGTCGCTAGAACTCCGCCAAAAGTTCCGAATTTACAGAAAACCGTTTTAACAGATTATTCTACACAGAATAAGCATTTAGCAAAAACAAAAAAAAAATTAATAACACAAAAACACAATGTTTTCTAATATTAATAAGAAAGAGAAGTTTTATTTGTAAACTCATTTGAGTTTTAGATATAAGCATTACATATCTATATTTATGATTGATCTAATGTCCACATTCAGATCCAAATTTTGAACTACAATATGTCTGCGCAATTTCTGCTCCATACAGTCAAAACTGTGCAATAAAATGAACGTGTATGACCCGGCTCGCTTTAGACAAATCAATATAAACAAAATACACTTTAAAAAACATATCTGAAATTTATGTAATTTTATATAAGTTTTAACACTAAAAATAACAACATTTTGTGCAATAATTTAAGTGATATTACATTTTTTATGAAAAATTACATTCACAAAACATGTAATTTTTTTACAGTGTATAGTAAATGCACCAATCATAGAAAACTATATATTTTTCTTCTAGTATAATTTTTTTTTTATTATTATACAAATAAAATACAAAATCAGCAAACATACATCAGCGAAGCAAACAAATGCCTGCAAGCATTAATTCAGTTAGATTTTTAATTAAAGTTCAGACACGTCAAGTTTAATCTAATAATAAATATCGAAATTCATACACATATCAACAAGCGAAGCACCTCGTCAAACATATGTACATATATATATATATATATATATATATATATATATATATATCTATAAAACTAAACGTGCTGAAAAAAAAAAACAAATGAAACCCGAAACCAGCAGCCATTTGATAATAATATTTCCCAATATGCGATACGTCAAAGAGCTTTAAAACAAAATCAAAACAAAAGTAAAATAAATAAAAATCACAACGAACTGAAATAAAACACAACCGATGTGGAAATAATATACGCAATGGGTGTAAAATGAACAAGTTTGGGAAAAAAACACACGTTGATATGGGATATAAATCATAAGAGGTACGGGAAAAATTATTAACTGTACTGTAGAAAGTTTTTCTGTAAATTTACACTAAAAGTTATAGGTAACAAAGATGCCCTGCAATTTTACACAGATAATTATTTTATATATCACGTAATACGAATATTCAACAAAACATTGTGTAAAATTCATTTATATTTTTGTGTAAAATATTTACGTATATATATATATATATATATATATATATATATACGTACGTGATAATTTATTATTAAAATGATAACTTGACATGCATTTCATGTAACAACAATGTGTGAAAAATTATCACCGTGAAAAAGCCGTAATTGGTTAACGCATTTGATATATGACACGATAGTGTTCAATGAATTCTTCTATTACCCGCCACCCCCCCTCCCCTCGATTGCTATATGATCAGTAAGCAATAGAATCGCTTTCCTATCACTGATTCCTAAGCTGTAATTCTAGACGTATCACATTAAAATTGCTTGTCGGAATCTTTCATTTATTGGAAAAATAAATTAATAATAAATAATTAACTAAATGGAATATCATTCTCTAATTCCAGTTTTTGTTTCTTGTTGTTCTATTTATTTTCTTGATTTTTATACTGAGTTGTATTAACACCTATGGTTACCAGACGTCCTATTTTCAGTAGGACAATCATAAAATTGTAAAAATTTAACAATCATTAACAATACAGGCTCCTAGTGTATATATTATATCTACCAAAATAATGTAATTTTTTTTTTATTTTAGTCATATTTTACTATATATATAAAGCATGATAAACCCCTTTTGTTTACTAATACAAAAACAGTTTTATTTACAAAACCTAAAAACAAAGTTTTGATAATTCTTATTTAAATTACAATAAAAAAAACAACAATTTTAAAAAACATATATTTTCATAAAACCACCATTTATGTTTTCTATCATAAGTATATAAGTACATTTGAATTACAGCACCATGATATATGATCAATTTGAATATACACTGTTCTTTTTTTTTAATTTCTCTGTTATTCTTTTGTTTATACCCTTGTAGCGATTTGTGGTGACCGCTAACGGTATCGCTCTTTCGTTCTTTGTCTGTTCTATATTTATTTTACATATGCATATCTCTTTCTATCATATTGTCGATCCCTATATATATTTTATCTTTTTTATTGGTGTCCCCAAAGGACATTAAAAACAGAGAGATTATGGTACCAAAACGTACTACAGACTATTATGTGATTTTTGTTGCAACCTTTGGTGAACAATATAGATATATATATATATATATATATATATATATATATATATATATATATATTCTTTTTCATTTCCCTTTGTGAGTAAAAATGGGGTTAAATATTCGTAATAACCGTTTTGGACTATATTTTTATATTTTTAGGTTGTTTACACCCAGTTCAATATGAGTTATATGAGAAAATTAGTTTTCCAACAATAACAGGAATGTTGTATTATTTCCGTAATTAAGATAAAGTTTTATTGTTTGTCAAATGTTTTACGATAAAAATAAAGTAAGAATTTCTTAGTAAAAATATACACATCGCAATTTTAACAAATTTATTACAATTCTATAATAAAACGGCTTTAAGTTATAGTTCTGTATTAATATTTATTATTAATCAAAGTACGTCTTTATTAGGAAAAAAGATATAAATATATAGTAAATAAAAAGAATTTACTAGGTAACAAAATAAGTAACTAGATCCTAAAATTTATAAATTATAAATTAAAAGAAGCTAAATTTAATTTAAATCAGTTACTAGTCATACTGACTCGTGTTATCTTTTTCTTTGTAATGTAGTTAGTTACTTATATTGTTACCTAGTAACTTGTTTCTAGGTTCTATTTAAAAAAAGTATATTATAATACAAAATTGGTAAGATATAAAAAAAAAGCAAAAAAGTACCATGTAAAATTTTTCATTTCGTTAAAGAGAATATACTTTCCATTTTAATATAATTATTAATTTGGACGCCGAATAATAATTAATACACTTATTGAAGCAAAATTAGCATAATAAAATTTGAAATGTCGGCTTATCAGTCTAATTAGTCTAGATCTTAAAATGAACTAACCTAATTTTCCGGCTGATTTTCAGACGATGTCTTTGAAAGCTATAAAACTTGAGATTCTGACATAACCCAAGCACGGCCGGAGAATATAATATTTTTATGCCACAATAATAATTTTTAAGGTATGTTTAATAATACTGTAGTTGAGAACTAACTCTCTAAGCACTATTGAAAGATTTAATAGTTATTATATTTCGACGACCCACAGTTTTTGTTTTAATTTTATGTCAATTTTTTTTCAATAAAAATGGAATTTTAAATAATTATTTTAAAATTATTGTTTAAAAGTTTATTTTATTATGCTCATTTTTGAGCATAATAGTTTTGTATTAACATTTATTAATAATCGACGTTTTGACGTATTCAACGTACATCTTCATCAAATAAAATAATACAAATAGCATAAGTATAAAGTAAATAAACAGAATATAGAAACAAGTTACTAGGTAACAAAATAAGTAACTGGATCATAAAATTTATAGATTTTTAATTAATGGAAGTTAAATTTTATTTAACTCAGTGCCTTCACAATGATTGATGTTATCTTTTTTTTATAAATTTCCATTGCTTCTTTTGTTAATCTGCTGTTTTTAATACAAAACTTGAATCTAAAACAGTTTTATTTTATATAATGAATTCTGCATATTTTTTTTACTATATGATAAATATAATTATAATATTTGAAGTGAAAAATGTTTAACTGATTATATTAGCACGATTTGGAAGTACAATGTTTAAAATATTATTGCTTGTATCTACTATCTAATATTATAATCACGATTTAATGAAACAACAAAATTATTAGAGTAACATTTATCATAATACATGCAATTTATATTATTACAACAATAACATGACTGTATACATGAGAAATTATAATACTCTATATCTATACTATATAAACATATAGATAGACAATCTCAGTATCAATTTCCCTTTATCCATTATTCTAGTTAACTCACAATTAATTTACAGGGCACGAGACCAAAATCTCGTTTCTCATTTTGTCCAACAGGAGACAGACCACCGGGTATGTGACACACAAATAGAAGTGTTTGGTTGGTATCGTTAGCCAGCTTGACTTGCACGCTGTGTGACATTTGCCAACATATCAAGAACATGGCCGCGGACCAATGTCAGTTACAAACGATAAGCAACGGAAACTACCCCTAGGAATAATCAGTAGACCAAAGTGGAATAGTGACAAACCCGCCTACCTTAATCATAATTGAGTCTATTTGATACTCAATCATATAACAATATAATTCAGCGTAAGCTTTCTACACATACTGCTTAGTGCTTATATATAGAATATATTAAAAAATATAGCAATAGTTATAGATAGTTTTGAAAAAATTTTCTTTTTTCAAAATATTGGTTTCCATTTTCTTAAAAATGTTAAAAACATATGAAAATATTGAAAATATTATATTATCTCATATAGAATTTCCGTAGTAAAATCTTTTTGTCTATTGAATAGGGGTACGCTTATCTACAGTTTACTGTGCGCCAACATAACTACTTTCTATTAAACGAATTGTTTAATAATAATTTTAATTTCAATGATAGGTATAAACTGGTAAATGTGAGTTTTCTTATGTGTTAAACTAGAGTTAAAAATAAGAGACTTGTTTTTTTTTTAAATTTTAAATAATTCGAAACTCATAAAATGGCGTATACGTTACTATACCACTAAGGCCCTCATATATACATAGACAACACATCTTTCCTCCTATAGATGTACACTGTTATTAGAGTCAACCGTATCTAGATTAACTATCTTGGAAATGCATTTTGACTCCCTTTCCCCCACCCCCTTACTCTACCCGTTACGCCAAAAGTTATGAAAAGTTTGACATGTTAGCTGAGCTTAATTTTCGACGGTAGATACATTCAAATTCGTCTGTTGACTTTTTCGTTTTTCGGATGAGAAGTGGTTTAACTAGGTAGAGAACGATTATACGAACAAAGTAATTTGTGTTAACAACTTTCGACTTTAATCGGAAAATTGGTTAACCATTGTTAATAAGAAACTACATTGACGGTCTAGCAGAACTTCTCAATTTTTTTTTAAACCGCCACTCCATTTCTAATAATCAAGTAATACGTGGCATCTTTATTTAAAAGGGGAAAAAACGCCAAAAAAATAGGATTTTCAACAATTTTTATAATTTTAAAAAATAATTTTGTGAACCTAAAAATATAAGTTAGACATAAGAATATGTCACAAACTCTTTTCATTTAGGCAGAAATCAACTTCTGCCAAACATTTCTGTCCAAACCAACAACTTTCGCTTAATCTATGATGCCTCTCTCTCTCATACACGGCTCTTTTATTTCTGCTCAAAAAAAAAATATATTCCAAATAATACATATTTAATGAAATATTTATCTTAGAAATCGACAATGAAACCAACTGTTAACTCAAACAACTTGGAACACAAGCTTGCAAACCACAAAATGTTAGCTGATTTCTGTCCGCACATGGCTCATACAATTTAATACCTGAAATGCCAGATTGTTGGGGGCTACTGCAACTAACTAAAACTAGCTCTCTAGCTGGTATATTTGATCCTAAAAGACCATCTACCAACTATTATTGAACTATTGAAGATGAAGGAAATACTCCAGACACAATAGATTCGAACAGTCGTATATGATTTCTATGTTTTGAATTCGAAGTTGATCACTATTTGTTTTTTATTTGCAATTTAGAATATACTGTAAAAAAATTGTGCATATTTATTTATAAAATTTATCATATAATTTAAAAATATTATTAAATAATTATTTAAATAAAATAAAAAAATATATACCACGTTTTTAACACGGACTAAAATGTATAAAATAATTCCTCTTAGCCTCATACAGATTTATAACCCCATACAAATTGTCCTGAAAATTTGTGATTGTAAATTTTTAATAGCTATGACAATACTTGTAAGATTTAAAACAAAAATCGTAAAGTGCAACGACAATTATTTCCCCTACACTCCTTACCATCATCTATGGAATGTGCCCCAAGTATTTTGTGTTAAATATTACAAGTATTGTCATAACTATTCAAAATTCACAATCACAAATTTTCAGGACAACCTGTATGACGTCAGGAATCTGTATGGAGCTAGGAGAAATTATTTTATACTTTTTAGTCCGTTTTAAAAAAGTAGTATATTAAAAATTTTTTATTTAAATAATTATTTTCTGCATTTTAGTCTTTTGCGTGTGTTCTGTATTTTCTGTAGTTTTTGTATTTTGAAAAAAAAATAAATTTACTAAATACAGAAATGTACGGAATTCGTGAATATGGCGCAAGATAAAAATTACTATTTCTAATATTTTTAATTAATTAATTAATATTGCATTGTCATCCAGTTCTGAGCTATATGTTTCTAAGTCTCTAGCTCATCGCAAAGTTAATTTAAAATCAATTGAAAAAATTTGTACCGAACAAACAAACAGACAGACAAACAAGAAAGCTAGTTAATAAACACGTGTTAAAATATCAATTCAGCAGAAATAAAAAAATTCTACGACAATTATTTATGAACACGGTACCGCAATACACATTTTAACAAATTACAAATGTGTGTTTAATTTAGTCTGGATGCGAAAGTAAGCCAAACAGATTCTTCCCTCTACTGCGTTTTTTCCAAACGATTTAAAATGAGTGATTGACGGGAAGGGGGAGAAGGCTATACTTAATCGAAATATGCTCGCAAAGCTAATCCCCACAGTGACACGAAAAATTTATGCGTGGATTTATGAGTTTGGTTAGAGGATTTACCAGGTCGCGAATTGCGATTATACAAGGGGGATATTAACTGATCTGAAATCAACGATTATGATATATATACCACCACTCCCACACCGTTTTATGCATTTTATAAACAAAAATTCCGCCTATTACAAAATATACATTGATTATATTTCTGTATAACAACATACAGCTAGTAAATGAAATTTTTTCTTTTGACATAATAAAAAATAGTTCAGAACTCATTATATTAAAATAAAACGGCTTTAGGTTATAGTTCTGTGTTTATATTTATTAACAATCGACCTTTCGACAAGCTCATTGTACGTCCTCATCAGAAAAACAGATACAAATGATATTTTTAGTAAACAGACAAAAATATAGTAACAAGTTACTAGATTACAATTTTTACTTGCACTGTCAATGGTGCGAGTCGGTAGCCCACAGCCAAGCAGGAACCTACAGCTTATACTGGGTTCCGAACCACATCGATATCAGTTTAGAACTATAAGATTGTTAAATATCAGAAATAATATTTAATTTCTAGTGTGAGCGCGGCGCAAACCAGCTGCCTGTATATAAAATTAATGATTAATCTCATATAAATTGATACAAAACATCTATATAAAATAATTCAGACCTACAACAAACTAATTATTTAAATAAAAAATTTACTTTTAATATACCACGTTTTTAAAACGGACTAAATAGTATAAAATATTTTTTTCTAGCTTCATACAGATTTATAGCCCAATACAGATTCCTGACCCCCTTACCCTGTATCTGAATCTGAATGAAGTTATAAATCTGTATTGGGCTAACAAAAATTATTTTATACTTTTTTATCCGTTTTAAAAACGTGATATATTAAAAAATGTATTTTTTATTTAAATAATTATTTTCTACTTTTTAGTTTTGTGTATGTGTTCTGTATTTTCTGTAGTTTCTGTATTTTGAAAAAAAGAATTAGTAAATATAACACAAAATAAAATTTAACATTTCTAATATTATTAATTAATTAATTAATATTATATTGTCATCCAGTTCTATAATAAGCTACATTTAAAGTTTCAAGTCTCTAGCTCATTGGAAAGTTAGATTGCAAAATTGTACTGAATAAACAAACAAACAAACAAGAAAGCGAGTCAATAAAAACGTGTTAATAACCTATTTATCTACAAAACTAAAAAAACGTTTAAAAATATCAATAAATTATTGTCCTAAATGCAAAAAATTAAAGCCTTATAATACTCTAAATCTTAGAACTGTAGTTCGCGTCTGTCGTCAATTCCTTAAACTGTAACAATGTAGTAAAATATCTAAGTAATTACATCGTTTTAAATACTGACCCAATGCGTTTTCCGGAAAACGGTTCTACACCCTTTTTTCCTCATTTGCTCAACGAACGGAAAAGCGTATGCAATTATCTATATCCATCCTCTCCCTCCAGAAAAAACAAACAACAAAACACAAATAAATATTCAAACACCTTCCAGTGTTGTAACAGGACTAACATAAAACCCGAAAGAATTTCGAAAAGTAATTTATTTGTGAATTTTGCGTTTTCGAGCGTGGAGTATTCTCCCCTCCCCTTCCCCACGTCATTAACCCCCCAGGGTAAATAATGGAAAGCGTAAAGAGTAGTAATGTTTAAAGAAAATGGAGTAGTACGAAAACAAATGGTTAGTTGTCAATTCATCTTATTCTGGGCGGAAATAGGAATACTACTGTTGGATATTTCCTCTTTCCCCACTTTCCTCAAGGGTTCATAGCTATCAGTTTTAAATGGGCTGCACCAATTCACTTACACTATTGTGATTCTAATTGTTATTCATTTCAATTTATTTTTTTCTGTTTTTCAGCTGTTTCAATTGTAATGTTTATCGATTTTGCTAGATAAAAAAAAGATAGTGGTATATATATATATATATATATATATATATATATATATATATATATATATATATATATATATATATATTCATTCTGAATTAAAATGTAGAGTAAATAATTTTTAAAAAAATGTTACATAGCATTAAAATATTTGTAATTTTATTATTAATATTTATTAGTTACTTAAATACAACTCTTTTTTAATATATAAATAGATAAATAGATAAATAGATAAATAGATAAATAGATAAATAGATAAATAGATAAATAGAAAAAATATTTGCAAAAATATGAAAAGTAATAAAAATAAGATATAAAAAAAATAATTATTTAAATAAAAAACGTTTTTAACACGGACTAAAAATATAACAATTTCTCCTAGCACCATACAGATTTATAACCCCATACAGAAAAACGTGAGGCAACGACAGCTACTCCCTACACTCACTCCTTACTATTATCTATTGCATGCGCTGTATGGGGTTATAAATCTATATGGGGCTAAGAGAAATTATTTTATACCTTTTAGTCTGTGTTAAAAACGTGGTATATTAATTTTCTTTTTTAATTTAAATAATTATTTTCTGTTTAACTTTAACTTTAACCTACTTAATTCATTAATTTAATTAATTATAATTTTATTAATTATCATTATATAATTTATATATAATTCGTTAGCATCGAATGAAATTAAATATTTTCATATAAGTTATTTTATTTCAATAATTTTTGTGTATCATACGAAAGTCGACCTTATACTGACAATAGTTTCATTATGAAAAAAAATCTACACATATACTAACCAATGACAGATGCATAAGTGATAAATTTTTGTATAGCCGTAGGTAAAAATAAGTACCATTATTTTTGTGACACACTTCCCGTATATACAAATCAAAGTCACGGCATACAGTGTTGTCGTTTTCTACGTTGTCGGTTAAAACGATAGAAAGGAAAGACGTCATGATATCAGAAAGCAGGAACGCTAAAGCTGCCCTTGACCTCATATCTTTCAACCACTTTTCTTCATATGAGAATATGAACGCACAGCAGCAGGAGAGATTGTAAAATCAGCAGGAAAAAAAATCTATTTGCTTGCGGGTATAAAGAAGGGTCAGCGTGTGAATTTTGTTTAGCTATTTGAAAGAATATATAAAATAATGGAAAATAGAAGAATACTAAATTATACAATATTAAAAGTAAGAATTTTACTATCACAGTCAAAATAGATTTTTATTTAATTTTGTTCTTATAGTTTCCTTACCACTACTTATACAGAAAATAAAATATACTCTAATACAAGTTAGAAAAATATCTAATTATATTAAATCAGTAGATAGTGTTCAGTTTAACTAAGTCGATATTATTATTATTATTTATGTTTAGATACAAAGTCGGTAAAATTATATAAAATGCTTCAAATAATTTTAAAGCCTAAAAGTTAATATTTATTTCTTAAAAAAAATATATATATTTTCTGAATTTAGCGACATAAATTTTATAGTGCACTAAAAATATGAGAAAAATTTTATTATTTGTTTTTCGAAAATTATTATTAGGAAACTTATTGATGCTTGTCTAATAACTAAAAATGCAGTAGACGAAAGTACAGATATTAATTTCCGTTTAGGTCAAATCAAACAATAATGAAAGATATTTCAGGTAAACTTACTTTACCTTCATTATTAATTCCAAAAGTAAAAGTGTAATATATTTTTTATTGCATCTTTGACCCGCAACGTAGTGGCAAACGTGTCCTACTTTTTGTCTTTTAATCTATTTGTATTTATAAAAAAAAAGCCCAATTTTGGATAAACTTATGCGTCATAAAGTTGGTGTATAATTAAAAGATAACAGATTTCCTATCGTATTTAGGTCGCGATTGATACTAGATAAGCCTAGCACCCCCGACAATATAAACAATTTACTATCAACATATTTCACCGAAAATCTCTCCCATAATATATCCAACATACGCACACACTGTCTTGACGCAAAATCCATAAGCGAAACATCTAATCCAAACAAAATACCTTTACCCCAAAAATCCCTGAAGCCAGGCCTGGTCTTAACACCCATCTCGGAATCTCTGAAATTTTTGTTGTCGCAGCGTTATGCCCTTCTTTGCCTTAAGAGAAAATCTCTACGTCCAAACAATTTACTTTGTTTGGAAAACCCTGGACAAGACCTCAATTTTCCGACCAACCTATATCATAATTTTCGCTGACAGATGGTCAACCTGAACGAAACGGCAGCTAATTCAAACTTTGATTTTATGTTACCTACCCGAAAAAAAAAACGCTTACTTGAATCTGTTAACATAAATTTTCTATTGATGTGAAAACATGATTTTGTATGGATTAAGTGGTGTAATTGAAATTCTATAAACTCAATAAATATGTAATATTGAACGTGTATATTTAAATAGGCTTCCTATATATTGTGTATGCATGTATGTATTTTGTTGAAAATGTCATCGTGTTACTTCAGTATTCATGTAACTGTAAGTTCTTCTTGAAAGTCATTATCAATACAATTATTATTAATCCCATGTTAAACATAAAGCTTTCCAGTTGGAAATTTCATTTTTAATTTAAAACTTTTCGTAATATGCAGCTAAGCCAACCCGGGTCGTAAATGCATTTATTTCCCTGTCGTATTATAAGCAAAATATATTCACTAGGGTAGGCGGTGTACGTGTGTCGTTTGGTTCGGCAATTTTCGGTTAAATTCGAGTACTGCCCCCATCCCCTCCACGTGTTATTACATATAGCAGTAACGATAACTTTACAAGCTACAATATTATTTGATATTCATTGCCTCATAATACATTTGTTATGTTCTATATTCCATTTCTCGTACTAAGTTCCTTGCTTCCTTTATACTGTATAATATATGTATAATAAAAAAAAACGGCCTTAGGTTATATTTCTGTATTAATATTTATTAATAATCGACGTTTCGACTTACTCAACGTACTCAACCATCGATGATGTCAGATTAAATACCTTTGATCGTGTAGTTATGTTTGGCGCTGCCACCAATTATGCATATAGTAACTAAGTACTATACAAAGAATATTTTATCCTATAATGATTTTTGAAACAATCATTTTATTATACAGGTATAATAAAATAGATTGTTGTATTAGTAACCTAATAACTTTCTTCTACATAGTCAATATAGTAAAAGTAATATCAATATTTTTATATGCTTAAAAACACATAAAAGTGATATCAGTAAATTACCACTTCCAGTTGGCAGATCTTTACCAATTCACCTCCGAAGCTTAAATATAAAATTTTATAACAATCCGTTCAGTCAAATTTGCTCTACACGCGTCCACAAACCGACAGACAAACGGACATTACGCTAGAAACAGTTGATTCGTGCTTATCCGACTAGCAGTAAAAAAACATCTAAATGTATATATTTTTGTAATAATATTCTACACATGATAATATAATATTATAAATATAGATTAAATTTGCAAAATTTTATTTTATCTCATTTGCATTTATTTCATACAAAATAAAATTTAATTAAATTAGTAATTTTATTTAAATTTATTTCCTGTTTGATTATATTGTTAATGTTATTTGTTTAATAAATACTAAAACATCGTGCTAAATAAATTCAAAGCTTTTTTCGAATAATTTTCATTAGTGAAATTAATGAACGTAAACACAAAATATTAACTTCCTCTTTTTATTCTAATTGTCAAAATTTTATTTCAAAAATTAATCGCATACAAATTTTATAATTTCAATATAATAAAATTAATAATAAATAATTTACTTAATAAATGTACGTAATAAAAGAATAATTTTATATCAAATTACCATAAAACAATTCATATTAATTCTAGAATTATTTATAGCACTCACAACTTCTAAAAATATTCCCCTTATTACGTACAGCAAACTAATAAATTTACTGTTTTATTACCTTTATTGCTTAAGCCCTAAACATATTTTGTTTTCTGTTTATAATACTTTATATCAAATCTTACTCAAATTTAGTCTGTGTGGTAAACAAAGGGGGGGATACCATTTTGACACTTTAAAATATCTAATTTTTCTTTGCATTTTTTGAAAGCTTATAGCTTGTAGAATAATATATTAGAACGATTTTTCGAAGATCGAACTTTTACCGGAACTACAGCGACTAATACAGAGTTGCGTCAAAGCATGTAAAACGTACAGATGGGGCAGTAACACACTAACTATACACGCGTTTTTTCGAAACCATATTTTTGCATCTTGTCCCGCCGAAATCTCGGAAACTATCAAGCCGATTTACTTCGTTTTTAAACGCAATTATAGAGATTTTAATTCCCTAAAATGACACTAGATATTTTTAAAAGTTATTTTTTACACTGAGAAAAAAAAACAACACTTTTTCAAACCGCTGCCAGTTTGGTGATTTTTCGAAATTCAAAAAATCCTAAAAATCACATTAAATTTTTATTTTAGTTTTAGGATAACATGAGGAAAACTTTTATATTATGTTTCAAAATTTTCCGGGGGACGGAACAAGTGGCCAAGGTTTTTTTTGACAAGGGCTAATAAATCAACGCGTGAAGTCACAATATTTTAAAAAAAATTGACATACAAATTCTAAAATATAATTCAAATATACCGTAATAATTTTTCAATCTTTGCCTATTTTGAAAGCGTTCTCTCTTAAAATTTATATTATTAAACGTAAAGTTTAAAAATTCTTTAATATTAAATACAATATAAATAACAAACTTAATTAGTTGTTTGGAAATTCGTATTAAAAATAAAAACAAAAACCTGAAAATATTTTTAATCTGTAATCTCGTTCAATTTCTAATTATCTATCTTCATTAAAGAACAATGAGGAAAAAATCTAAAAGTATTCTTGTTAAGTGAACATAAAAACTATCTAAAGTGGTTACTAATTTATTCCAACAAATACAATAAAAAAAAAACGTAGTAAAAAAAAATATTATAATTACAAAAGTTTTCCGCCAAATATATTAAAGTTTAATTAGGAACTATATTTACTTTCAGTCTGCTCATTTCACTAGTTCAGTTTTATTAATGATTCATTATTATGTGGACTTTCCAGTTTGCTTTAGTTACGGAACTAAATTGAACAGTTATTTTATTTAAAAATAAAAGAAAAACTATTTTCTACAATTATTAAAGTTACGAAAATAATTAAAAAATAATAATAACAATAAAATAATAGTTACTTACACA
This sequence comes from Clivina fossor, assembly GCA_963966155.1. Lineage (NCBI taxonomy): Eukaryota > Metazoa > Arthropoda > Insecta > Coleoptera > Carabidae > Clivina > Clivina fossor. Next base: position 4,062,633 of record OZ014552.1, on the reverse strand, counting down.
GATCATCAAGTAGTTGTAATAGACGATATAAGAATATTGTACTCACCTGAAAAAGATATACATAATTAGATTGGTTGATAAATAAATAATACGTAAAAATTGCAAAACTTTAAAATGTTCAACAAAAAAATGTTTCGGCAATTACTAGTGCCTTCTTCAGGGATGTACCATGAATACAAATATGTATACATATTACTACATACAAATATACATATAATATAATATACATAATAATATAATATACATATAATATAAATATAACAACAGAACAAAGAACATTTCCAGCAGAATATTTTAGTTGATTTTACATATAATGCATATACAGGGTGTAACAGAATAACTATTCCTAATTTTAACTGGAGTATCCTGGGCTCAGAATATGAAGATTTAATGCAAATCACTGACATAAAATGTGGCTCCTTACTGAGCTACAGGGTGTTTTATATAAAAATTTAAAAACGATTTTTGCCCAGTACTTTAAAACTATTTGACGTATCCTTATCATACTTGGCAGGAAATGTAGGTACCGTACACCATACTAAATTATGTTAAATAAAAGTTTCTGGCTACTGCCAGTGGCGTACAACAGGGGCAAGTGAGAGGTTGATCCTTCCTAAATTCTACGCCACTGGCGGAATTGTCATTTTAGCACAATTTTTCGATTCTCCAATACTTGCTGTGTAAAAAACATACTCTTCCTTTGTAACGATAAAGTCACTGTTTTTCGAGATATTTAAAGTTAAACATAAGCTGCACCCTTGGGATTTTTTCAAAATTTGCTAAAAAAATCTGAAAAAATTCAGTAAAATAGAGAAAAAAATTAGCTACATAATATCTAAGTAACTTTTTCTCTAACTCATTCTGGTTTGGCTGGAAAAATTATTGAAAATTAATATTTTTTGCCTTTTATTTTTTTTATTTTCAATAATTTTTACAGCCAAATCAAAATGAGTTAGAGAAAAAAGTTACTTAGTTATTATGTAGCTAATTTTTTTCTCTATTTGACTGAATTTTTTCAGATTTTTTTGAGCAAATTTTGAAAAAATCCCAAGGGTGCAGTTTATGTTTAACTTTAAATATCTCGAAAAACAGTGACTTTATCGTTACAAAGGAAGAGTATGTTTTTTACACAACAAGTATTGGAGAATCGAAAAATTGTGCTAAAATGACAATTCCGCCAGTGGTGTAGAATTTAGGAAGGATCTACCTCTCACTTGCCCCTGTTGTACGCCACTGGCAGTAGCCAGAAACTTTTGTTTAACATAATTTAGTATGGTGTACGGTACCTACATTTCCTGCCAAGTATGATAAGGATACGTCAAATATTTTTAAAGTACTGGGCAAAAATCGTTTTTAAATTTTTATATAAAACACCCTGTAGCTCAGTAAGGAGCCACATTTTATCTCAGTGATTTGCATTAAATCTTCATATTCTGAGCCCAGGATACTCCAGTTAAAATTAGGAATAGTTATTCTGTTACACCCTGTATAAATTATTTGATCAGTAAATTTAAAAATACAAATTAATAAAAACAAAAGCATGTCAAAAATCATTTATTTACCGTAAATTCCGTTTGTATCATAAAGACGGACGAATTTTGTGCATTCGTGTATTAGCAATTTCTTTTTTGTTTCAAAATACAAAAACTACAGAAAACAACTACAGAAAATACAAAACACACCACACACACATACACACAAAACTAAAAAGTAGAAAATAATTATTTAAATAAAAAAAAAATTAATATACCAAATTAATACAAAACAAACTAAAAATTATAAAATAATTTCTCCTAGCCCCATACAGATTTATAACCCATAGAGATTCCTAACCCCATACAGACTGTCCTGAAAATTTGTGATTGTGAATTGTTAATAGTTATGGCAAGATTTAAAAATTGTACGATTTAAAACGAAAAACGTGGGGCGCAACGACAACTACTTCCTACACTTCTTACTATTATCTATTTGCATGCGCCCCACGTTTTTCGTTTCAAATCTTACAAGTATTGTCACAAACATATATTTTCAGAACAGTTTGTATGGAGTCAGGAATATGTATAAGATATAAATTTGTATGAAGCTAGAAGAAATTAAAAATTAGTTTTATTTAAATAACTATACATCTCGATGCACAAAAAATAAACAGATTTAGATGGGCAATTAAGTCTATGTGTATGCGGTTAAATTGTTTGTGCAATGATTGTTTCGATGAAAAGGAAAGCAATTAGTCGAAATGATCACGTTTAGTTCTATGGATTATAATAGTGATAGTTTCCCAGTTATAACCAAACATAAACAAGTGGTATCGAATGTACAATCAACTTATTACGCAAATCCCCGAATTCCGGTTTACAACTGAACCGAAATTCAAAACGATTAGCATTCTATTCTATACTGCTGCTATGCCCTATTCCTGCTACCGTTTTACTTGCTTCCTGCTTGCAAACATATACAACATTCCCAAATGAATTACTCGTGCGACTGCATGTTATTACCACTAGTTTGGTTGTTTCGTCTATATTATATTCTATGTTACCCAAAGAGTATGTTTGTGTGTATATAGTGCTTTACTGTTTTGTGAACAGACAAACGGCTACTACGGCTTCAAGTACTGTTACTACTGTCCCCTCCATAAAACAATGATGAAAACTAACTGCAGGTGGAAAGTTAACAAATATTCATATTCTAGTATCAATAAAAAAGTTTAGAGTAATTCATATTATAGTTTCATTCATAGATGGTTTTAAAGTTACGCATATCAATATTAAAATAAAAGAAATCCAACATACACAGTAAAAAAAAATCTTATATAAAATAAAAATTGCTTTCGGTACAAGTTCTATATTAAAATTTATTTATAATCAACGTTTCGATGAAACTTAACGCTCGTCTTTATCAGAAAAAAAAACTGATACAAATGACATTAAAGTAAATAACAGTACATATAAACAAGTTACCTAGTAAAAAAACACAAACTTAATTTTATAAATATTTGCAATATATTCATTCTAAAAAGTTTTATATATTTCTGCTATATTATAAAAAATAGTTATTCATATATTTCCATTTAAAAGTTAAAATTAAAATGTAGAGAATATTAATTCACAACGAATTGAATAAGTTTTTTAATATACAAAATAATATATTATTTAAACTTTTTACGTCAATACCAGCTATTCAGTTTTTATTTCATTTTTTTATTCTTATTTCTTGACATTACATTTAGAAACTGATAAAATATGAAAATATCATAAGAATTTCCTTAAATACTTAAAAACTACTGGATCTACTGGATTTGGAAACAACAGAACCTAATCCAACTAAAGAAAGAAATGCCAAATATACTTCAGGCGTACAAACAATAACTGTTTGAGACAGACACAATTAAAATAATTAATTCGAAGTACAACAATGACTACAAGAAGTATATGTATATATAAATCCGGTTTCTATTCATGAATATCATAAATAGTAGGTTATCTGCGTTTAATATATTCTGTTTGCTTTAAAAGAAGTTTATTTTGTGTTTTATTAACTTTTAAATTCATGCTGAAATAAAATATTTTATCTCCAATTCTAATAAATATTAGTAGTAAAATAGGTTAGAACAGAATCATGTTTTTAGGAAGTATTTCAATCTAATAAAGAAATGGATAATGCATATTCAACATTTTTATATTTTTGTATATTTATATTTAGGTTAACATGTATTATAAAAATGTTATGACTGTGTATGTATTTTTATAAAATATAAGGATTTTTAATCATAAAATATTCAATTTTATACTAGCGATTTGACATTTTTTGCAAATTGGATTCTGAATTTTTTATGAAAGCTTTGCAAATTTTTTAATTGTATTAATATTTGATGATAAACACGATAAATTAATCATAATATTAAAATAAAACGGCTTTAGGTTATAGTTCTGTATTAATATTTATTAATAATTGACGTTCCAACGAACTCAACTTTCGTCTTCATCAGGAGAAATGCTACAATTGACATTTACGGTATACTGTTTATCTTGGCTGTTGAGACTTACGTCACAATCGATCGTATGAGAAATCACAAACTTGTTTAATACGTTCTCTTTCTTTCTTAAAGCAGCTCTTATAGCGATTTCTTTGTAGGTAATGTCTGCAAAATTCTGTCCTTTATTATTCAGTAAGTAGAACAAAGATAGAAACAGTCAATCTATCCATTTCGTTTTTTAACTCCGCCCCAACTACGATGAAATTCAAAAGTTGCAAAATACAACTTTGTAGTATACAATTTTTGAAAACAACATTTTATAGGAAATTTTCTGCCCGATCTGATGATTGGTAGATACACTTTTTCTTTTTTTGCATAATTTCAGAAATTTATTTTTTCCAAAAAAAATTAAAAATTGAAATGTAATTATTTTTTAACTTTAACCGATCATATCTCGGTTACTATACAAATTATTAGCATAGTTTTTTTTTTATTTTATTTATTAACTATTTCTGTGTACGTTTCTTTAAAAAAATATATTAATATAATTATTATTTAACATAAAAAATTAATAAACGTAGTAGCGAGCAGGTTTTTTTTCAATTTGAAGGTGAATTTTTCGCACAGTTATAAACTTTTTGGCCTTAAGAAATAAGTGCTTATAATATTCGACAAAGTTTTAGAGCAATGCTTATATAGGTTTTTTTATTTGTAATTTTTTTTAATATTTTGTACCATTTTTTGAGTTATGTGCTTGTAAACTTGATTCAAGAATTGCGCGCGAACTTAACATACACCGTATCACTATAAGTATGAGTTTATGATTTTATATTTATGTCAACTAAAATATATTATACATTAATACATATTTTTAATTTGTCTATTTCATTGTTGTTAAATTATTTCTTTTTATATTATTTATTTAAATATGAATATGCATTTACTATAAAGTAACGCTATAATACTAATTTATTTATAAGTTTATGGCTTATTGTCGCCTCCACAAAGTTTGTAAGCATTTTTTGGTTATTACAATTCGTTTATAACATATTTATTTATCTGGATACGAAGATATATTTAAGAATGCCAATGTAGTACAAACAAAAATAATATAAACAAATTTTACAATATTATATACCCTAAATATATTCCGCATTTGTATGTATATAAATTTTTGATTTAATATTAATTTTATGCTAAATATAGCTAAAGATTTTAATTAAATAATTATTAGAAACCAAATTAGTTAAAACGAATAATTAATTAAAATTGATTTAAATTATTGATTAATATTAAAGAAATCGAAATGATTGAAATTGTGATTTAAATCAAATTATCAAAATCTGCCCAATCCTGGTAGCGCTATCGCCAATCTATTAGTTTGTTGTGCATTTTCATAACGCGAGGATGTGGCTAGCGGCATTGATGGGCGTAATTTACCCCCAAAAATTTGACTTGATTCATACAGTCTTGTTTGTGACGTAAGTCTCAACAGAAATAAAAAATACTATAGAAAATATGCTTATGCTTAATATTTAAGGCATGAAAAATCTTTTTAAAAATTTGTACGAATTGAAAAAAAAGTAATAAGAGAAGACCAAAGTTTTTATGCCATTTTTGCTTTTTTTTAAATTTTTATTTCTATTATTTTTTATTCCTATTTAAAGCCTTTTTTTTACTTTTGACACAATTTTTTCAAAATTTATTTAATTGAAAAAAAATTTTTTTTTGTACGCCACTACATAATTGTTTCGTGAATAAATTTCTTCTTTGTAATTCCCTGTCTTGCCGTCTGACGAGGGATTTCCCGTTTTTATTTGCGTCAAGTCTTAAATTCACTCCGTGGTGCTGCAGTACTGCAGTTGAACGAGTTGAACTTATGACATGACAGTGTAAAGTGCGCTCATAGATTCATAGTACAACGCCAAAACGAAAATATTCCGTAGAGAAATAGATCGAAGAATACAAGGAATTAAAATACGAAGGCAAACAATTATTTTGCCAAGCGTGTTCAAAAATCGTAAGTTTTATTTGTAATTAGAATTATAAAATGTGTTTACGTTACTTTCATATAATAGGTTACTTGTGACAAGAAATACTATATAACTCAACATGTGAAAACGTCATTGCACCAGGAAAAACTTAAACTAATTAAAGCTCAAACTAAGAAACAACAAACTATTGGCACATCTATGCAATCTATGGCATCTACTTCCGGCCATACTGAACATTCAAAATTTTATTTTAGTCTATGCAAAGCTTTGATAAAAGCAAATATACCTATTTATAAATTGCAAAACAAATATTTCAAAATGTTTTTGGAAACATATTGCGCAATGCGCATTCCTGATGAAAGCCATCTCCGCAAAAATTATTGTAACAATTTGCTATCTTAGTGCAACTTAAGATGACAAATTATACTTCTGAGTATATCCTTTATCTGGTTAGATAAAGTTGCACTTGGATCTTGGTTATTCAATAATTACGATAGACAAATATAATAAAATATAAATAACTTTAATAAACAAATATAATAAGAACAATTACAAAATAATTACTTATAAATTTAGCGATAAAATATGAATCCAAAATGTAACTTAAACGGAGTCATTCTTACCGTGAATCGTAACACGACTCTGACCGTCACTCTGACCGTAACACTCCGTTGACCGTAACTGCCTCAGTCTTGAAGCTAACCCCTTTTTAAGTTACATTTTGGCCATCAAACTGGACTCTGCGGGGAGGCAACGTACGCATAAATAACTAGTTCACTGTGCAATCAAACTTTGAACGTTATTTCAATATATGTTGAAATTGCTGACACTAGCTCAAAGTTCGATGCACAATAATGCTTAACAAACATTTACGTTTGTTACATTACCTCAGCCTTTATAAGACTTAATTCTCTAATTAAGTCTCACAAAAAAAATAATCCCATTCGATGTTATTTTTTTTTAAAACTATACTAACATAACATATATTACTTAAACATATTGCTTACTAAGCAGAACAGAATGTATTACCTATATTAAAAAAATCTGAAACTTAATGAGCAAGAACATTTGAAAAAAATACAAAGAACTTTTAAAAATTCATATTTCTAAAAAAAATCATAATTAAACTGTTCTGCCAAGTATTAACTAATAAACTAACATAATAAATTAAATAACAAACTAAAAAAATTACGCAAACATAAATATATAATTTAGCCTACATATCGAGCTGAATCATCAAAAAAAATGTTATCATTTTTATTGTTGTGCATTGATAATTTTACTATTAACTAACAACTGCAAGATTGCAAAAATTTTCATACTGACCTACATTATTATTTTTAAAGAATTTGCAAATACAAGTTAAACTATTTTAAACATATTTCTGCATTACTGATAGAAAAAAAAAAATATTTTTTTATTTCCAACAATAATAAAATATTTACTAATGACTCTTTCTGATCAAAATTACTTCAACACGTAAACTTACAATAACTAAACCAGTAACTAAGCTAAACAGTAACTAAACTAACTAAACAGTAACTAACGCACTAACACTTTATTTTTCTATTTTACACTACACTACTTATCATTTGTTTTTCTACACACTAGTTCACATTCACGCACAATTTGTCCATATCGAAACAAATCAAACAGTTATCTTTTCTCCGACGTCGAGCATGTGGATGACGCAGCCATTTTGTTCGCTGATGCCGATAGATTTTATATTTATTTAATACTTTTGAAATTATTGTCTCACCGAACAATAATTTCCTGTTGTTTGGTTTAGTGTTCACTTGAAGCCCACCAATTAACTTTTCCCGCTTAACTTTTCTTCTTGGTTTCTTCACACACCATACTGTTTCTTTCCCGTCAAAATTCTTTTGCTTAAATAGCGTTTTTCTTTGCCTCTTCACTGGTAATATTATTTTCCTTTTCTTTTTTTCTTTTGTTTTAACTCTACTTATCACCCTTTTTCGATTATCTTTTGGTCTTGGTTTCTTCACACACCATACTGTTTCTTTCCCGTCAAAATTCTTCTGCTTAAATAACGCTTTTCTTCGCCTCTGGACTGGTAATATTTTTTTCTTTTTCTTTCTTTCTTTTGTTTCAACTTCACTTATCACCCTTTTTAGATTATCTTTTCGTTTTTTGTCTACACAATTTCTCTTTGACACTTTACTACATTTATTTTTAACACTTAATTTGTCGATGCCCGTGCTGACGGTGTATTGCCTGGATCTTGCACCAGCGACTATACTGCTGTCATCGACACTACTAATTTGAAGAGACTCTTCTTCTTCGATGTGGCCTGGCATCTCAAGAGACTCTTCCTTACGAACACTGAACACAAAACTTACTTCGTCGACGTTGTATTGCCTGGATCTTTCACCAGTTACTATACTGCTGCCGTCGACGGTACTGACCTGAAGAGATCCTTCTTCTTCGATGTGGCCTGGCATCTCAGAAATCTCTTCCTTACTAATATTAACACTAATGTCGGGAAGACCAACTCGGGTCCCGAACCAAAAACGCAACCAGTGGCATACCGTTCCTACTGAACTTGGCCGCCATGCCTCTGGTAACTCAAAATAGGCTTCTTTTACTTGCCCACGAAATCTTGTAGAACAAATTAGCCTAATTTCTACATCCGACCATTCTACACCCTTTTCTAACTGACTGGCGAAGTCTTCTGTATTACTTTCGTCACAAAACTCAAACATTTTAACACTAACTGATGTACGTGGTAACGCTTACTTATATACCACGGAATTACGGTCAAAACTAACTTACTAATTTTTTATTCATATTTCATATATTTACTTTCGCGCACCGACTAAAATTTTTTCTAATTTTGATTATCGTAATTAAAACCAAACTAAAAATACTCAGACTACTGAAACTGATTGCTCGTCAATCGATCCCACTTCTGACACCATTGTAACAATTTGCTATCTTAGTGCAACTTAAGATGACAAATTATACTTCTGAGTATATCCTTTATCTGGTTAGATAAAGTTGCACTTGGATCTTGGTTATTCAATAATTACGATAGACAAATATAATAAAATATAAATAACTTTAATAAACAAATATAATAAGAACAATTACAAAATAATTACTTATAAATTTAGCGATAAAATATGAATCCAAAATGTAACTTAAACGGAGTCATTCTTACCGTGAATCGTAACACGACTCTGACCGTCACTCTGACCGTAACACTCCGTTGACCGTAACTGCCTCAGTCTTGAAGCTAACCCCTTTTTAAGTTACATTTTGGCCATCAAACTGGACTCTGCGGGGAGGCAACGTACGCATAAATAACTAGTTCACTGTGCAATCAAACTTTGAACGTTATTTCAATATATGTTGAAATTGCTGACACTAGCTCAAAGTTCGATGCACAATAATGCTTAACAAACATTTACGTTTGTTACATTATGTTAGTTCAGTGTACAAAAAAGTTATTTACAAAATAATATTCTCGCAAAGCGAGAATGGAGCTAGTCGAATGTGGTTTGATTTTATAAGCTAGTTTTTCGACTAGCTAAAATACAAAATTAGAAGTGTATATGGGTAAACCCATATATAGACCACTTTGATATTATCACATAAATGATAAGAAATAAGAATAAAAAAAATTTTCACCGAAAGTTGGCAACATTGTATTTTGCTAATATATAATATTATAGGCGCTAAGGGTATCTTCTGTAAAAATTTCATTAAAATCGGATAAATAATGCGGGCATAACAAATTTTTAGAAAATTATTTTTTTTTTTCGGAAAGTTGGCAACATCGTATTTTAATAAAATTATAATTTATGTGGGCACTAGAAGAAACTTTTCTGAAAATTTGATTAAAATCGGATAAATAATGTAGACACAATAAATTTTTAATATTTTAGTAATTTTTTTTTCAATAAGTTGGCAACACTGTATTTTGTTAAAATTGCATAATTTATGCGGGCACCAGGAGAATCTTTAGTGAAAATTTAATTAAAATTGGTTAAATAACGTGGTCATAATAATTTTTTAAAAATTTTAGTAATTTTTTTCTCAGAAAGTTGGCAGCACTGTACTTTGTTGAAATTATCTAATTTATATGAATACCAGAAGAATCTTTTGTGAAAATTTGAACAAAATGGGTTAAACAACATGGTCGTAATTAATTTTTAAAAATTTTAGTAATTTTTTTCTCGGAAAGTTGGCAACACTGCGGTCTGAAAATTGAACTTAATTTTTTATTTGGTATGAACTATCTAATTGCCAAGTTTCAGCTTTCTACGAGCTCTCCTTTATACTTATAATTAACACTCGTATTAAAAATATTAGTAATTTTTTTCTTGGATTTTCTTGTCATTTTAGCACAATTTTTCGATTCTCCAATACTTGCTGTGTAAAAAACATACTCTTCCTTTGTAACGATAAAGTCACTGTTTCTCGAGATATTTAAAGTTAAACATAAGCTGCACCCTTGGGATTTTTTCAAAATTTGCTCAAAAAAATCGGAAAAAATTACGTAAAATAAAGAAAAAAATTAGCTACATAATAACTAAGTAACTTTTTTTCTAACTCATTCTGATTTGGCTGTAAAAATTATTGAAAATAAAAAAAATAAAATGCAAAAAAATATTAATTTTCAATAATTTTTCCAGCCAAACTAAAATAAGTTAGAGAAAAAGTTACTTAGATATTATGTAGCTAATTTTTTTCTCTATTTTACTAAATTTTTTCAAATTTTTTTTAGCAAATTTTAAAAAAGTCCCAAGGGTGCAGCTTATGTTTAACTTTAAATATCTCAAAAAACAGTGACTTTATCGTTACAAAGGAAGAGTATGTTTTTTACACAGCTAGTATTGGAGAATCGAAAAATTGTGCTAAAATGGCAATTCCGCCAGTGGCGTAGAATTTAGGAAGGATCAACCTTTCACTTGCCCCTGTTGTACGCCACTGGCAGTAGCCAAAAACTTTTATTTAACATAATTTAGTATGGTGTACGGTACCTACATTTCCTGCCAAGTATGATAAGGATACGTCAAATAGTTTTAAAGTACTGGGCAAAAATTGTTTTTAAATTTTTATATAAAACACCCTGTAGCTCAATAAGGAGCCACATTTTATCTCAGTGATTTGCATTAAATCTTCATATTCTGAGCCCAGGATACTCCAGTTAAAATTAGGAATAGTTATTCTGTTACACCCTGTATATGAAGTTTTGTGCTACTTAGATCATTTTTCAAAAAAATTTAGATCAAGATCCTTATAGTTAATATATTGTAAACAAGATCATAGATCAGTGTCTGCAATCAGATATATTTTAGATCAGATTAGGGAATTTGTGATCGTTTTATATCATAAAAAAAGATTATTTTATAAATTTTTTGATTACAATAAAACAAAATAATGATACAAATGACATATATAATAAATAAACATAGAAACAAGTCATTAAGTAAAAAAATAAATAACTAAATTAGAAAATTTATAAATTTTTAATTAAATAAAGGAAAATTTATAAATTTTATGAGTAGTTACTTATTTTGTTACCTAGTAACTTGTTAATATAGGTATTCTATTTATTTACTGTAAATATCATTGGTATCAAAATAAGTGACTTTAGGGTATAGTTATGTATTAATATTTATTAATAATCAATGTTTCGACAAACTGAACATCCTATTTACTATAAATGATATTTTTCTTGATGAAGTTGAACGTACAGTTCGTGTAAACGTCGATTATTAATAAATACTATTACAGAAATATACCGTAAGGCAGTTTTATTTTCTCTGATGATGATGTACGTTGAGTACGTCGAAACGTCGATTATTAATAAATATTAATACATATATTAAATAAAGGAAGCCAAATTTAGTAACTTTAACATTTTTTTTCTCTGTATTCGCTCAATGTATTCAAAAATAAAAATACGGGTCTCTTATTTTTAACTCTAGTTTAAAATATAAAAAAATCGAATTTACTAGATAACCTCATATTAACCCTATTATGCAATATCTAATTATTGCATATTCAATATTATTAATATCGTTGTAATACTTGCAAATTACATTAATGCACAATACAAATTCACATTATTAAATTACAAAACAAAACATAGTTGTCGCAAAAAAATCAAATTGGACAAAATATAAAAAAAAAAACAAAATAAACTAACACAAAATAATTAAAAAAAAAACTAAAAACAACACTCATAGAACAAATTTTATACTTGTAATCCGTGTTTGAACAACACTGTATACCAGAACATAACAATTGCGAAACGGCGATTTCGTGAAAACATATCGTGGTTAACGAACGCCACTGAATAACCAGACAAAAATCACAGTCCGACACTTTTTTGTTTTTTCGAATTGTATACGAATAGTAATGTGTGACGTACATTGACTGACTAACTATGTCAAAAACAAACATGCTGGACCATTCCCTGAAATGGTTAGCGCGTAGCAAAATTTATACGTTTCGTTTTTGTTATTTAAAACGCAATTAGTTTTATTAATTTGTTTTGCGGTTATAATATGTTTGTATGTGTACGTGTAAATGAGGTTAAACGTTTATGTATATGTACTCTCTACTTTTAGTTTATCTTTTGTTTAATTCTACTATCATTATTTATATAAAATACGTATATTTTTGATATAATATTATATATAATTAAATCGTTCAAACATCGATTACTAATAAATATTACTTAATACAGAACTACAACCTAAAGTCATTTTATTTTAATATAACGAGTTCTGATTTTTTTTACTATATTAATAAATATTTCAATTATATTAGACTAAAATCGCATTAATATACATACACAATTACGCCATGTACCTAAAATGGTGAGATACAAACTCTTTTCACTATCCCTAAATCAGTTTCCTTCAAACATCCCTATCCAGACAAGCAACTTTAGTTTCATCCATATTCTTAATTCCTCTCATACATGCTCTTCTATTCCTACGACTTGGAAACTTTTGCTCACGCAAAACACTCTCAATCATATCACTCCAACTACTCATCCGACGTCCACGCAAACGTATAGCTTCAAAATCATTATATAAATATAAATGTAAAAAAAAATTTTACATGCTAATCAAATATTAAAATAAAACAAAAATAATAAAATATGACTTTTACAAAGAGAAAATATTCAGTCTAAACTAATAAAATATTCCGCAGAGTTTGCGATGCCAAACCTGAAGGTACAAAGAACAAAACTCAAGGCAATATTTCTACTATATATTTCAAATCAAAAACCTGTTCTTCTAGTGTGTGCCGTTGTGCATAGATACAAAAAGTAGTACGAGGCAAAAAGAAAAAAAAAAACGAACAAATTCAATTTTTTCGTGATATTTGTGACAAAATACAGATTCGCTGAGCTGACAAAAGACGCAGAGAAAGTAATACAGTTACGATTTGGGTATGATGGTGACTTTACCCCGACACCGGAGCCACCGGAGTCGACCGCCAAATTTATTTATGATTGCGAATACGCCCGAGGCGCAACACGATGGAAACCGAACGCCCGAAATATCATTTTAAGATTTTCTTTTGCCCTCCAAAGTAAGAAAGAAAAGATTACAATGTGGATGACTGACAAACTAAAACAGTTGCTTTTCGTCACCATTTATTTTAATGTAGTATAAATGGGGTTGTCCCATTTTTTTCTGACAATATTGTTTATATTTTTTCTGAAAGTTGCTTTCTTTAGTACGATATTGCAATATTAATGTCAAAAGATAAATAATTGAAAAACATGAAAATTTTTGTTATAAAAAATTACTGTTTATTTGATACGGAGTCCGTGTCTAATACATGCTATTCTATTCCTATATCTATATATATAATACAGTGAAAAATCTTTGAGAACTCATTAATTATATTAAAATTAAACGGTTTTAAATTATAGTTCTATATTAATATTTCTTAATAATCAACGTGTCGACGAACTCAACATTTTGCCGACAATTTCTATAATACAATAAATTATTATTAATATTTAATTAAACAAAAATTATTTTTAATTAAAACTAGTATAACTTAAACAATTTGTTATATTAAAATATATATTTTTAACCAAGTATCTGAAATTCCCAAGTTATTTGCGGTAAAAAAATCTCTTATCTGACCTATCCCAGCTAGTAAAACTAATTTTACTCAAGCGAAAAGTTCACTCGATTCTTAGAACAATTTTTTGGCGCGTTGCCACTCCAAACACCATCGAAAGACTCCTTTTTTCTTCTTTCAGGCTCGACAAAAGGACGAACTCGCCATTATCCAAATACGTACTTATACTGAATAAGAAATTATGAGCCTTTCAGCCAATTTAAATATGATCCCCTTCAGGAATTCCTGTACGCTTAAGACATACTAAATATGATTACTGGTATATATATATATATATATATATATATATATATATATATATATACCGGGTGTATACTTGGTTTATGCAATATAGGAAAAACAATGTTATTTTTTTAACATCGTAATTCCTGCCTCCCCGTTAGTTTTAGAGAAAAATTATTAGAGACAAAAATTATTTAGAATTAAACACTACAGTATTTACGCTTAAAATAATTGTGATATTACGTCTCAGTAATTAATTATTAATTAAATAAATATTATCAGTTTTCAGCAATATCAGACAGCCATGGACAAAATACATTCGCGTTTCGTCCATGGCTGTCTGATATTGCCGAAAACTGTTAATATTTATTTAATTAATAATTAATTACTGAGACGCAATATCGCAATTATTTTAAGCGTAAATAATGTAGTTTTTAATTGTAAACAATTTTTGTTTCTTATATTATTTCTCTATAACTAACGGGGAAGCAGGAATTGCGATGTTAAAAAAATAACATTGTTTTTCCTATATTGCATAAACCAAGTATACACCCATATATATATATATATATATATATATATATATATATATATATATATATATATATATACCGGGTGTAGAAATGAAATGTGAACCATAGGGATTTCAATGTTATTTTTTAAATACGGCTGTATCTCTTTCCCTATTGACTTTAGAGCAAATATTTAAATATAAAACTTGTTCAAAATGTGAAAATGCATGGTATAAAGTTATTTTTTTTTACATAAATATTAATATTTTACGATATACAGGGTTAACCACTAAAAAATGAGCTATAACATTGGGAAACGGGAATAATATCGAAAAATGCGGAATAATGAGTTCTATAATTCGGTGAAAAAATCATTGTTCTACGATACTTCGTTTAGGAGAAAAAAATTAAAAACTGATTTTTGAAAATTTTTGTAAGGGGGTGGTACCCTTGTGTTTTGTTTTAAAAAAAAAAGATTTTGGATATTTTAACATTGGCTTTCGTTGTCTACTCTTTTATCCTACTCTTTGTACCTGACACTTTTTTTTCCTGTTCTTTTTTAATTTTTTATTCTCGTTTTTCTGATTTTTCGAAAAATTGATAAGGGGGGACCATTGGCAAAAATCAGTTTTTAATTTTTTTTCCTAAACGAAGTATCGTAGAACAATGATTTTTCACCGAATTATAGAACTCATTATTCCGCATTTTTCGATACCATTTCCGTTTCCCAATGTTATAGCTCATTTTTTAGTGGTTAACCCTGTATATCGTAAAATATTAATATTTATGTAAAAAAAATGACTTTATACCATGCATTTTTACATTTTGAACAAGTTTTTTATTTAAATATTTGCTCTAAAGTCAATAGGGAAAGAGATACAGCCGTATTTAAAAAATAACATTGAAATCCCTATGGTTCACATTTCATTTCTACACCCGGTATATATATATATATATATATATTTAGCCGGAGTCTACCATTGTTTTCAACTTTTGCGCGGAAAATAATGTTGCAGGATCTGTTATTAATTGATTAAAGAAATTGTTTCTTAGATAATGCATATTATAAAGTAAACAACGATGAAATTGGGTAATGAATATTTACTGTTTGCTTTTAAAAGTGATTCTAAAATTTTTATTTTAGTGTATGAATTATGGAAAAAATTAATGCTAACTAAAAAAAAAACAAAATGAGATAATGTAAATTTATTTTTATCTCGATACTGAATACTTACGCAGTTAGATAATTTTTAATTTTAATATTTTCAACTAGTTTCAATAGTTTCAGTTAAGAACAGGTAAAGAAAAAAAAATCTAGATAAAAGACAGAATTATTTATCATCTAAATGAGATAACAGATAATGGAATAAAAGTTTATCTATAGATAATGATTATTAACTGAGAAAATATTTTTATTAATTTTCAAAACATATATTAAAATAAAACGGTTTCAGGTTATAGTTCTGTATTAATATTTATTAATAATCGACGTTTCGACGAACTCAATGTACGTCTTTATCACTTAAACTGATACAAATGACATTTACAGTAAATAAACAGAACATAGAAACAACAAAAAGTTCGTCGAAAAGTCGATTATTAATAAATATTAATATAGAACTATAACCTAAAGTTGTTTAATTTTAATATAATAAGTTCTGAAATATTTTTAGTGATAAAATGAAATATAAAAATTTCATATATTTTTATTATAAAAAATTTAAAAACTTCCGGCCCGTATTCTCACCTCATATGAAAAAGTGCTTTTTCAAAAAAGTGCTTTTGACGTTCTCTTAAAATCATTTATTAAGCATTTTAAAATAGTTTATTTAAATTTTATAATACCAAATATAATAAAAATGATCAAATATAGAAAAATTATTTATATTTGATGACAAACAGAAGCAAAAAGTTATTTTAAAATTAATGATAAAAGCACTTTTTCACGAAAAAGTGAGGTGAGAATACGGGCCGTTTTTTGAAAACAAGTTACTAGGTAACTTTCTATGTTCTGTTTATTTATTGTAAATGTTATTTGTATCTTTTTTCCTCATGAAGACGATGTTGAGTTGGTCGAAACATCGATTATTAATAAATATTAATACAAAACTATAACCTAAAGCCGATTTATTTTAAAATACATACTACATATTAATAAAACGTAACGCTAAAATAAAAAGAAATAAACTCGTGTTCGAATCAGGTTTTTTATTGAAATATTATTAGAATTCAACAAAATTGTATTGAATTAAACTGATGTTTGCTCAAACTTCAAAACATTTCTACCTAACGGAAAAACCTGAAGCAGAAGACGATTCAACTGTTTGTCATAAAGATCAGACGAATTGCTTGTGGAACATCAGTACGAAAGAAATAGAATCTGGTTGCGATCTTCGCTTTTTTTTCTACACTTATTTTTCACTATTTTCCATCCTCGTTCTTTTCACCTCAATATTTCCTATTGTTGTCTCTCTCTTTATCTGTCTGTCCTATACCTTTGTAAAAACAGACTTGTGACAAGTGATGTGAAAAAAAAAACGATATGTACGTATGTATGTACCTATATCTATCAACTTACAAAATTTTTTTTTTTGCTTCCGTTTTCTTCTGTGAATTTGGATTGCTTATCGTATAAAAAAATAAATATTATTTGTAAATTTAATTTCCTTGAATTTCTAAGTTTGAAAGGAATTTCATTTATTTTGCCGAATAGATTTTCCATTTTTTTATAAAGCGGCACATTCTAATTTAAATATAAAAAAGCAGATATGATTATATATTTCTGTATCTTGTTGAATTGATATAGATTGTAATTACACTTTAAATAAAATGATGTAATTTTATCTACAAACCATGAGACACTATGATATCCAGTATTTCTAGATATAATTACTCAACTGCTGTACATTTTATTCAGAATTGTTTAAAAATACATAATAACAGAACTATTACCAACATTATGTAATATATTTTTTATGTTTGTTTTACTTGAGAAATAATATGGCAGGTGAGTAGATTTTTTTAAGGTAAACTTATAAATAATATAATGGGTAATTTTATATTTTAATTGTAAAATCACGTTTTAATTTCGACTTTTAAATTACGTCAATTATAAATTCATTTACTTAATTGAAATATCATTATACGTATATCTAATTAGAAATTCTTTTAGTGCGGTCATAAAAATGTATAATCGCGCTTGTCGTTAATACATAAAGGTTAGTATTGTATGCAATAATTTTAGGTTAAGTATTGCCGGCGAATAACTCGTGTTTCCGATTTATGATAAGAGTCGTACTACTAGGGGACCCCGGATATACCGAATTTCGGCCGGAGAAATTATACTTCCTTCCGGATTTATAGGCTTTGTTGTCACAACGACTCAAAGTTAATTGTACTAGTAACTGCGGCTGCTTTTAACAAACTCTATTGCTATTTGGTTATTGCTATCTTAAAGATTTATCATGTCTATTTACATGTATTTAAACAAGCAATATTTTTCCAATCTGTAAATATAAAAATACAACCATTAATTAAGGTTAGGACATATACGTTCATTAAGTATATATTCCTTTTTGGTCAGCAATAAATCCTATAAAGTTACGTTTATTTTTTTTACATCTTTTAAACGTATAAATCGTCGGAACTAAATCCTAGATAATCCTGATTGTTTAGCGGTTTGTATTTAATTCGATTTGAATTTTTAAAGAAGCGTTAAGCCACTAGATTTATTTTTTATATCAGACTACCTTTTGGATGATTTTGTGCTCGCTAGAAGACCTCTGTGTTAAAAGATTGGTTTTTAGTTAATTATTATACATTTTTCCTTTTTCTCTTTTTTTATTAAATTTGCCGAACATTATTCCCATAAATATCAAAACAAATGTTTTTCATTATAAATTAAAATTGCAAAATATATTTATAAAATTTTATAAATTAAAACAAAAAAAAATTTTTTTTACAGAAAATTAAAAAAATATAGAAATACATATTTATTTTTTTCAAAATCATGTTGTTACAGCTATTGTTAATTTAGCAACCTTGTATCGTAATATACTATTATAAAATTCTTTAACAAAATTTGTCAAACTTGTAATCCACAAACCCAATTTTTTATTCAATTAAAATTAATTAAAAAAATGTTTGTGTGATTTTATAAAAGTACTTATATTTTAGAAGATTTAACGGTATTTTTTTCGTCATAAAAGTTTAGCAAGTACGATAGATAGTAAATATTAGCTTTAAATTTAGGTTTAAATACCACGTCTGTATGTAAATGTAAATTTGTTCTTGTTAGAATTTCCTAACACAAGTTCCATATTACGTTTTAATGAAATTGATTAATAATTTAACTTTAATGTAAAACACAAGACTGCTCTTGTAAAAGATCATTTACCATAAATGTGAATACAGCAAAAGTTGCTTAATAAAAATGAGTTTTTGCCACACCATATATAGCGTGAATTATATGTAACTATAAAAAAAAAAAATTATTCGTACAATGTAATCATATATTTCACTTTAACAAAAAAAAAATTAGTTACAAATTTTATGTCTATAAAACAAAAGATACATTTGAAAACAATATTGCAAATTACGATATGAATAAATTGCTAAAATTTACAAACATAATGGAAAATAATGAAAAACGTACAGGAGTTAATGTCAAAACAAATATTTTCAAAATGATTAAATTATAAATTCGCAACTTCAGCGAATTCATTGTTTGTAAATAAATATGTATCTCTGCAGAACAATGTAATATCGCTCCTCAACATTCCACTTTAGTAATTTCATTTATTTCAATTATAATTGTTTTACTTCAAATTTACTATTACATGAAATCATTTCCATGTTTATATACAGGGTGTTTACGGTCTTCTAGGTATCCTTTAGGAAGCGTTAGTACACCTCAAAAAGAATCGATTAACCTCACAAACGCCTTAGTAAAATTCGTCTCATAAGGGAGATAATAATTCTTTTAGTTTTTATATTAAACGATTACTTTGTTTTAAACTCTAGTAATCTACTAGTTAATCAGCATTGTTCACTACAAAATATGTTCGAAATTATCACCATGTTGTTGTATACAAAGTCTCGCTTGGCGTATCCACGATTCCATATACTGTGCCATATACAAACCTTGTTAACGAATAAAGAAAAAATAATTAAAAAAATTTGTCCAACAAAGGTAAAATACAATAAAAAACAATAGTAAAAGTAAATTACTGATAACAACGTTACCTATCAATTTAACAATACTGATTTATAATCAACGTTTCGTCGAATCTCAACGCTAGTCTTCATCAGGAAAACTGATAGTGAAAATATATAAACAGTAGATAGCTTTGAAAAACTGAGTGTTTGATTTTGTCTGAAAAATGTTTAGTGTGCGCCAACATAATATTTGCCAATATCTACCGAAAGAAAAGCCTAATTCAATTTTACTATCAGTTTTAATGATGAAGATGAGCGTTGAGTTACATCGAAACGTTGATTATTAATAAATTTTAATACAGAACCAAAAGCTGTTTTATTTTATATGAATTCGGAAAGATTTTTTACTATGTTAATACTGATTAAGTATACATTTTATATATTTACCAATTCTGCTTTAAATTTCACCTTATTTACCTTATATGTAAATTTTTATTTTCAATTTCATGAATAAAAATATAAATTTGATTAACTGACAACCTGTTTTGTAAAAAACAAAATGTAAAAAATAATACAAATTTTATTATATAGTAGAATTATCAAACTGAAATATTTCAATGCATATAAAATTTTAATTATAAATACAATTATTTCAAACAAACAAAAAATATATTTAAATTTAAATAACACGTCAACTGCCAAAAATACTGTATAAAGACGTACATACATATTTAAAATATGTCAAAAAAATGAATAATCAAAGCAATTACTTTTTCTAATTTTCTCGAGAAATTCTTTCGCAGTACCTGTCGAATTCACTGCGTAAAGAATTTAAACATCCTTTCCATGTTTCGCCAATCTCCTGTACATATATAAAGCTTTCTTGTTTGAAAATTGTTTTACGCAAGGTGCTTCCGGTACCCAAACCGTAATGGTGACTCGGCTATTTCCATCTAGTATAATTTTGCGGGAATTTTCAATTTACCAAGAAAACGAAAGTTGTAAAGCAGAGGTTATTAGAAAGTTGCATGTACCGGGAGAATGTGCTCTATTTACAATATATTTCGGTTTAAATGAACAAATGTCAATAGTTAAATTGCGATTGAGTAAAGTTTGTTTGAATTGAAGATTATGTCTTAAAATACTATTTCATTTCCATCCCACGTACGTCGTAACTTAATTACAGATTCAGATTTACTTGTCAACTATTATTAATTATGTGTAGTACGATAACGTCGTATTATTAAATTAATAAATAATTACATGTTTGTTATAAATGTTGTTATTTCGCTACAATAAATATTAATATTAAATATAATGTCAACAATAATAACAATTTCGTACATTTATATTACAAATTAATGAATCTGAGATCCGAATGTAATCTATTAGAAGTACTTTGGATACCTAACTAATGGAATTATAAAGAAAAGAGTAATACTATTTTATCATACATCTATATTTTTTATCAATCTGCTGTTAATATTAATTGGTTTTAAAATTATTACAGATAAGATAAGCAATAGAAATTTATAAAGAGAAAATTAATATCACTCACTGTGAAGGCAGTAAGTTAAATAAAATTTGGCTTCCATTAATTAAAAATCTATTGGTTACCCAGTAACTTGTTTCTATGTTTTGTTTATTTACTGTAAATGCCATTTGTATCATTTTTTCCTGATGCAGACGGACGTTGAGTTCGTCGAAACGTTGAATAAATAAATATTAATACCAAAATTTAACCTAAAAAAGTTTTATTTCAATATAATGAGTTCTGGAAGATATTTCAAATTAATATTAAACTTATAATAATACATTTAAAAGAATCTTAGATTTGTAAATATTCATAAACTGTTGCTTCAAAGATAAAAAAGAAAAAACCTTTATTTCGTTAATTAATAATAAACAACATTTCGAATCTTTCGTGTATTTTTCCATTTTGAACAAAGAAGCAACAAAAGTTAAGAAACGAAGGATTTTAATAAATTTTGTTGAGACCAACTTTTAAATTAATTCATTAAATATTATTAAGTGAATCACAAGAAAAGTTAAATGTATTTTGAATTTCAAACGAATATAACTCGCTAGCAATATTGTTTCGTAACTTGTTTTAACTTTTTGCATTATTTACATATATTTTTTCTTCGTTTTTCATTCATTCTCAACATTTTATACATAGTATTAACTATAACGGATATAAAGTAAATTTTATTAAAACAAAAAATTTAAAAATAAAATAAAATGGTTGTAGTTTTAAGTTCTGTATTAATATCAAATCACTATAAAACTAATAGCCGACTGCGCAAGGAATACAATGTATCAAATAAAATTTCACTTAAAATTTCTAAAAACAAAAAAAATACATACGGTAACAAAAAAAAATTATTACGTTTTGTCACCTTTATTTTTTACATGACACCACTATTGTACACGTATATGTAGAAGCAACTTACTTAATTTCCCATTTAGACCTCCAGGCAAAGTTTTAGTGTGAACGTTAAGTGCGTGCCTGTAAAAGTTAAAACTTCAACCGAAAATTATAATTCTCGACAAGTAACCGTTAGTACACAAATATGACACTTTTGGCTTCTGCAAACAGCTGACTACCAGTCTCTAGCATAACTATACGAAGAAAGATCCTCTATCCTATCCTATCCTATCTCAAAGGGCAATGGAGGTCGTCTATATTCCCCGCCAAACTCATTTCGTCGCAGTCAGTTAACAAGCACGAGGCTAATTTCGTGCTAAATTAAAAGAGGCCGCTAGAATCTAGATACGCAGTAAATGGGTGAAAGCAAAAATTACTATTCGTGTAGCATGTTTGCGCTAAATCTAGCTAGTATAAAGTTGCACACACATGCGGAAAATAAACACACACTTTCTTTCAAAAGGGCGTGGAGAAATAAAGAGTGAAAAGTAGAAAAAAAAAATAATAAAAAACTCTCGGGAAATAAAAAAACTACTGAACAAATCGATTTTTACTTCTTTTCATAGTATTTTTCCAACAGATATACCCAGATAAATTCCTATCAAAAGGCTAATACTGTTGAAATGTTTTCACAATTTTAATTTTGCGCGAGAAACAGATACGAACAAAGTAAAAAAATCTATTATTATTATATTATTATTTATCATAGTTCTATATTGGTTCCTTTTCTGTTGTTCAATCTTATTATATTTGTCCTGTTATTGGTGTACACTGTTAAACAAATAAATTATTATTATACTCGTGTACATGTAATTATCCCAATATGCTGATATTATTGTAACAAACGTAAATGTTTGTTAAGCATTATTGTGCATCGAACTTTGAGCTAGTGTCAGCAATTTCAACATATATTGAAATAACGTTCAAAGTTTGATTGCACAGTGAACTAGTTATTTATGCTTACGTTGCCTCCCCGCGGAGTCCAGTTCGATGGCCAAAATGTAACTTAAAAGGGGGTTAGCTTCAAGACTGAGGCAGTTACGGTCAACGGAGACTTACGGTCAGAGTGACGGTCAGAGTGACGGTCAGAGTCGAGTTACTATTCAAGAATGACTCCGTTTAAGTTACATTTTGGATTCATATTTTGTCGTTAAATTTATAAGTAATTATATTGTAATTGTTCCTATTATATTTGTTTATATATTTTATTATATTTGTCTATCGTAATTATTTAATAACCAAGATCCAAGTGCAACTTTATCTAACCAGATAAAGGATATACTCAGAAGTATAATTTGTCATCTTAAGTTGCACAAAGATAGCAAATTGTTACAATGGTGTCAGAAGTGCGATCGATTGACGAGCAATCAGTTTCAGTAGTCTGAGTATTTATAGTTTGGTTTTAATTACGATAATCAAAATTAGAAAAAAATTTTAGTCGGTGCGCGAAAGTAAATATATGAAATATGAATCAAAAATTAGTAAGTTAGTTTTGACCGTAATTCCGTGGTATATAAGTAAGCGTTACCACGTACATCAGTTAGTGTTAAAATGTTTGAGTTTTGTGACGAAAGTAATACAGAAGACTTCGCCAGTCAGTTAGAAAAGGGTGTAAATTGGTCGGATGTAGAAATTAGGCTAATTTGTTCTACAAGATTTCGTGGGCAAGTAAAAAAAGCCTATTTTGAGTTACCAGAGGCATGGCGACCAAGTTCAGTAGGAACGGTATGCCACTGGTTGCGTTTTTGGTTCGGGACCCGAGTTGGTCTTCCCGAAATTAGTGTTAATATTAGTAAGGAAGAGATTTCTGAGATGCCAGGCCACATCGAAGAAGAAGGATCTCTTCAGGTCAGTACCGTCGACGGCAGCAGTATAGTAACTGGTGAAAGATCCAGGCAATACAACGTCGACGAAGTAAGTTTTGTGTTCAGTGTTAGTAAGGAAGAGTCTCTTGAGATGCCAGGCCACATCGAAGAAGAAGAGTCTTTTCAAATTAGTAGCGTCGATGACAGCAGTATAGTCGCTGGTGCAAGATCCAGGCAATACACCGTCAGCACGGGCATCGACAAATTAAGTGTTAAAAATAAATGTAGTAAAGTGTCAAAGAGAAATTGTGTAGACAAAAAACGAAAAGATAATCTAAAAAGGGTGATAAGTGAAGTTAAAACAAAAGAAAGAAAGAAAAAGAAAAAAATATTACCAGTCCAGAGGCGAAGAAAAGCGTTATTTAAACAGAAGAATTTTGACGGGAAAGAAACAGTATGGTGTGTGAAGAAACCAAGACCAAAAGATAATCGAAAAAGGGTGATAAGTAGAGTTAAAACAAAAGAAAAAAAGAAAAGGAAAATAATATTACCAGTGAAGAGGCAAAGAAAAGCGCTATTTAAGCAGAAGAATTTTGACGGGAAAGAAACAGTATGGTGTGTGAAAAAACCAAGAAGAAAAGTTAAGCGGGAAAAGTTAATTGGTGGGCTTCAAGTGAACACTAAACCAAACAACAGGAAATTATTGTTCGGTGTGACAATAATTTCAAACGTATCAAATAAAAATAAAATCTATCGGCATCAGCGAACAAAATGGCTGCGTCATCCACATGCCCGACGTCGGAGAAGATAACTTTTTGATTTGTTTCGATATGGACAATTTGTGCGTGAATGTGAACTAGTGTGTAGAAAAACAAATGATAAGTAGTGTAGTGTAATATAGAACAATAAAGTGTTAGTGCGTTAGTTACTGTTTAGTTAGCTTAATTACTGTTTAGTTTAGTTCTGGTTTAGTTATTGTAAGTTTACGTGCTGAAGTAGTTTGATCAGAAAGAGTCATCAGTAAATATTTTATTATTGTTGGAAACAAAAAAATAAAAAAAAAAATTCTATCAGTAATGCAGAAATATGTTTAAAATAGTTTAACTTGTATGTGCAAATTCTTTAAAAATAATAATGTAGGTCAGTATGTAAATTTTTGCAATCTTGCAGTTGTTAGTTAATAGTAAAATTATCAATGTCACTGCACAACAATAAAAATGATAAAATTTTTTTGATGATTCAGCTCGATATATTGGTTAAATTATATATTTATGTTTGTGTAATTTTTTTAGTTGTTATTTAATTTATTATGTTAGCTTATAAGTTAATATTTGGCAGAACAGTTTAATTATGATTTTTTTTTTTTTAGAAATATGAATTTTTAAAAGTTCTTTGTATTTTTTTTTCAAATGGTTTTGCTCATTAAGTTTCAGATTTTTTAAAATATAGGTAATACATTCTGTTCTGCTTAGTAAGCCATATGTTTAAGTAATATATGTTATGTTAGTATAGTTTTAAAAAAATAACATCGAATTGGATTATTTTTTTTTGTGAGACTTAATTAGAGAATTAAGTCTTATAAAGGGGAAGGTAATGTAACAAACGTAAATGTTTGTTAAGCATTATTGTGCATCGAACTTTGAGCTAGTGTCAGCAATTTCAACATATATTGAAATAACGTTCAAAGTTTGATTGCACAGTGAACTAGTTATTTATGCTTACGTTGCCTCCCCGCGGAGTCCAGTTCGATGGCCAAAATGTAACTTAAAAGGGGGTTAGCTTCAAGACTGAGGCAGTTACGGTCAACGGAGACTTACGGTCAGAGTGACGGTCAGAGTGACGGTCAGAGTCGAGTTACTATTCAAGAATGACTCCGTTTAAGTTACATTTTGGATTCATATTTTGTCGTTAAATTTATAAGTAATTATATTGTAATTGTTCCTATTATATTTGTTTATATATTTTATTATATTTGTCTATCGTAATTATTTAATAACCAAGATCCAAGTGCAACTTTATCTAACCAGATAAAGGATATACTCAGAAGTATAATTTGTCATCTTAAGTTGCACAAAGATAGCAAATTGTTACATTATTAATAAAATTAAATTATAAAACAATTTGAATAAACAAACTGTTGTATAACGCATTTTATTTTCTCCATAAACTCCTGAAAAATTCTACAAGTATTATAATGCTGAAATATATGTTTTTACAGTAAAAAATTGCTCAAACAGAGCAGGTTTAATAATCGCCCCCCGTCCCTCTCGGTCCAACTGAAACTCTAAAAGCGTGGTCGGCAATTTTTTGTCCCGTAAACTTGTTCGTATAACATAGAGGGTGACAAAAAAACCGTTTTAGCAGACGTTAAGTTTTCCCAGTTATTAATGTACGCTTTGAAAACTTCTAATACAACGGGGGCACACCTCAACCTCAATTATAATATATTAATTTTCCTTCACTTTGCCCACATGCTGAAGTACTATAGAAAGGCATACCGCAATAGGCACACAATTGTTTCAATGTTTTAAAACATTGTGGAATCTCGCAACAAAAAACTGTAGTTAGAAACGAGAACAAAATGAAACTGAGAATCTGGTTGTTGAATTTTTCACTAGAAAAAAAGTTCTACAGCATCGCTTAAGAGATGATGTAATCTTTTATAAGGGGTTTGGAGAGAGGAGGGTTTATTAAACTGCGTTTTAATATTAATTTATAATGATCGGAATTATAAATCAAAGGCAAAAAATTGCGCGTGTCTAATTAGTTTTATGTTGAAACCGAGTGAGCGATGAATTTTCTGATGAACCCAAGTTACACTCGCATCAAGTAGGATAAGAAATTATGAAAAAGTCATTAAAAATTTTTCGTTCCAATTTCGTTAATGTTATATTGTGCTTTCTCTACGTTAATCTATTTTGTAGAAATACAAAATTCAAATATATATATATATATATATATATATATATATATATATATATATATATATATATAAAGGTAAATAAAGATAAAAATTTCGTGAGTTAAAAGCAGTCTGTTAGTACTTTCGAAAAATGAAACTTAATTGAAATACTATCCAAGCTTTCTATATACATTTATATGATTATCAGAGAGCTACGATAGCATACATGTAATATAACATTTTTTAAGATAAAAGCACAAGTTAAACTTACAATTTGCAATGAATTTTAAACATTTTAAAATGGCAACCATTATACGAAATTATTATAACATAACAATCAAGAAAACTACATAATTATAGAAAAAATAATAAAATTAGTATTTAACCACACGGTTTAAAAAGGACACTGAATGTCGTTTGACCGCTGGGTGCGTTTAGTGTTTGTGTGGACTTAGGATCACTGGTAAGATTTTAGTTTTAGTTTTAATCCTTTTTTAACTTTTGCCACTGATGATGAAAGTTTAGCGTTTATAAATTATTTTGTGGTTTAAGGAAAATTATTTTTGTCATAGTAAAATCATATTTTTTATTTAATTTCAGTTTATTTACTCATCTGTATCATTTTATCTGTTGATGATGTACGGTGAATACATCGAAACGTCGATTATTAATAAAAATTAATTCAGAACTTTATCCTACAGTCGTTTTATTTTAATATAATGAGTTCTGAATTTTTTTTACTATGTTTCATTTACTAATTAGTAACATCATATACTAACATTTTAAATATTATTTTTATTGTATCAGTTTTTTCATTCGTTAAATTTTGACAATATTAATAGTGAAAAGAGTCTGTGCCACACCATTTTGGAAACCTGGCATGATTGTGAATAAATAAAGTTTCGATTTACATTAAAAATAATACTGATTTTAATTTTTACTAGATGACCCCATTAAAAAGTAAAATAAAAATAATAATCATTTAGTAAAAAACACAAAATAACAAACAAATAATATCGTACAAATCTACTTAAAACAATAGAGGGAGAAACACCTAACTTCATTTCAAACAGCTCAGTTCAATGTGGAAAACCACAACAATAGGGAAATATAACAGTAATTCAGTGTGCACGAGAATGAAAAACACAAAAAGCCATACTGTCATCTTAGCTCGACGTAATTTCATCTTATAATTACCAGGAAACATCGCGATAAGAAAACGAAATTTGCCTAAAACAGGAAGCTAATAACTATTTCCTGTAATCAGATCATATTATAAATACAAGTAACAGTTCGCTGAAAAGCCAAGTTACACCTTACAGCAAATGTCGAGGTTGGGAGGGATAAGAGAAGACAATAGATATATAAGTTTAAGCGAACATTATTGTGTATCATTGTTATAAATTGTAGCCTTATTGTCTTACAGATGAATTAAAGTACGTGGGATGAGGAGGAAAGCACTTGTGGGTGCGGAATAAGATACTTGTCGCCGGAAACTTGTAATTTGTTGTCATATCTCTTTTCTGCACCAACAGTAAAATTCAATTTTCCTCTTTGTACGAACGAAGCAGGGTAGAAGAAAAACGAAACAAATATTTTTCATTTACCAATGATATATTATTTTTACGAAATATTGCACAGTCAACTCAATTATTGCTATTAACTTTTTTGTTATAATATTACACAAAAATAAAATCTTTAAATACGTTTTTGCTTTGTTGTATCTTTTTCACAAACGAGGGAGACATTAAATTGTAATTATTTAAATTAATTAATTAGATTAAAAAGAAACAAAACTAAAAAGCAGAAAATAATTATTTAAATAAAATAAAAATTTATAATATTAATATACCACATTTTTAACACGGACAAAAAAGTATAAAATAATTTCTCTTAGCCCCATACAAATTTATAACCCCATAGAGAAAAACGTGGGGCGCCTGCAATAGATAATAGTAAGGAGTGTAGGGAGTAGCTGTTGTTGACCCACGTTTTTCTGTATGGGACTAGGAGGAAGTATTTAATACTTTTTAGTTCTTGTTAAAAATATAATATAATAATTTTTATTACTATTATTATATAAATGATTTTTCTTGATGAAGACGCACGTTCAGTTCATCGAAACGTCGATTTATTAATAAATTATTACAGAACTAGAACCTAAAACCGTTTTATTTTAATATAATGAATATATTTGTTTTTTCGTAAGGTTTTTTTCATAAGGATTTTAAGACGTAGTATCAACAGTGTCTGCTTGAATTACAATGCAAATTTTTAATAAAATAGTGTTTCAGGACTTAGTGAAAAATTTTCTCTATTATTAAAGACATCATTTTCAAATAAAAACTAAATAAAAATAAAAAATGTATCTAATGTTCCAATTAGTTGAATTTTTAAATTCGTATTTAGAAATATTAGAAAAATTTAATCAAATATTGACAATATTTAACCTAATAAAATCAATATAAAAAATTAATATTTCAAACAAATTTTGATTTGCAATCTCAGACTAAGCATGTCACTGTGTATATATTTTTGAAATTTACAAATAAATTCCCTAACTATTTTGGCTTATATTTCATACCTGTTAAGTTTGTGTGACACGATCAATAGATCAATTTTCGTAAAAATTATAGAAAATTAAACTACACTGTAAAATATATATCTTAAATAACAACATTTTGTAATTTTAATGTGATAATTTACAAAATATTATATTTTTTTATGAAAAATTACATTTACAGAACATGTAAAATTAAATAAATTTTTTACATTGTACTGCGCACTTTAACGCGTTTATTTTTTGCATTTTAATGCACCGTGTCACACGAGCTTAACACATCTTCTTAACACTTCCTTCCACTTATGTGCTACAACATAAAATCATCAAACATAATCAGAATTTCGAAATTTCTCCCAATACTTGATTCGCATTTTAAATGAACGATGCGTTGTGGTTTTCCTTGAACCTGATACAAAGACGCTATTGATATTTAATGAATAAGGTTGTAGTTAAATAATTTATTTGATACCGTGACCGCAAAATGTGTAACAGATGTACTATAGATAAGGCAAGATAATAAGTTTAATAAAAAACTTAAACTTTCAATTTATTTTGTTTACATTATGTAAAGCTCGACAGAAAAAAAAACTTTGATGAAACTTTTAAAGTAGATTATGTATTATGTGTATAGCGATTTTAAATGACAAAATTGATTAATAATTGAATAATAAAGTACAAGAGAATAATATTTAATAACGAAGAATATAAATTATATACAGTTAAGCCACACTGTAAAATATCTCTGTTTATCTATATAGATAACTATAGTAATTTTATTATATTTATTAATGTAAATTTACATACATTTTTTTACAATGTATATACAATTTTGATCTTCCTAATTTTTTTTATTACATTACGATACAAACGATACTATATTTATCGAAATCCAAAATTCATTATAATATTAAAATAAAAAATCTGGTCTGATTGTGAGCATCGCAGAACTGACCGTCATGGTAACTAAAAACAACTGTCTTGATATAAATATGTCACCTATTTACAGAATTAACATAAAAATATAAAAAAATATAAAAAAACATATTTAGCCGCATCGAAAAATGTTCCAAACAAATGTTGTTAGTAATAACTCGTTAAACTTCGAAATATGTATACATACTATTCTACAACTGTTAGTAAGTTTAAGATTATTTAGCATGTATTTCTATTTATTTTTAGTTTAGTTTCGTTTAGAACGTTTGAAGAAAAAAATTGTATATTCCTGACTCAGAATAGAAAGTTCTCTTTGTGTTTCGTCCAAATTGCTTGAACTTGGCTTTGCCTCGATCACAAATATCTGGGCTCAATACAATAATCGTCACTTTCTACTCTTCGTAACATAAATATACTATTATATGACAATACCAATAGCAGAAACCAATAAAGATCCTTAATGGTGTTATCGACAGTACAAATATAATTTTATTTATCGCACTAGATTTTTTTTATGACAAATAGCTCGAACATTCCCGGAAAAAGAGTAAAGTCTCGAAGAAGTATTAACGATAATAAACTCTCAATTTAGTTAAGAACAAAGTGCAATCCTTTTGTTGATGTATTGCACTTTGATTCGACGTTTAAATTCCTCTCTCTTACGTCCATTTTCAACACTAAATCCGAAGGACACTCGCTTAAGACTATTTCCATTTTCTGTTCACATGCTCTGAAAGTTTTCGTCCTGCAAAACTTATTCGAATAAAAAATGGAAGTTTAAAATCCATTGTGTGTGTGTGTGCCTGCAGGAATTTGGGAGAGGGCTCATGATTTATTTAGTATCTGCAGGAGTTGAAAACGGTAAAGCTACGTGCCAAGTTAATGCTGGCTTGTTATTAAAGATTGGCTTAATTAAAAATATATCTATATAAGGCGCCTTGACATACATATTGCTGTGTATAATGTACTTGCTTGAATTAACAATATTTATTTAATTGTTCATAATACGCGTCTGTGCTTAACTTTTGTGATTATCTTGCACTATCTGGGAAACTAAATAGATTTGACTTTTAGGTTTAATTAATATATTGTTAGTTAAGTAAATTCTGATCAAGTAATTTTTTAGATAACGTAAATTTACTTATTGTCCTTCAGCGGACATATTGCAAAAAAAATTTAAGATTCACAAAAAAAATGATTATCACATTTATATATTTTTAAGGCCCTAGATGCAACATCCTTATAACAAAAGATAAGTAAGTTAATTAAAAATATAATTAGGTTAAGTGTACTCAAAATGAATGTGGCACAAACTCTTTCCACTATTCCAAAATTACTTTTCTCCAAACATTTCTATCCTAGATAAATAACTCTAGCTTCATCCACAATCATGATACCTCTCATAACATGCTCTTCTATTCCTGCTACTTGCAAACTTTCGCTCACGCAAACCTCTCTCTCAATAATATCACTCCAACTACTCATCGGGCGTATAAACAGTTTTAATTAGTAGAAATAAGTTGGACGACAACTCATTCGTAAATGGCTAGTCCTAGCGCTAACTTTGTGCGACGGTAAATTAACATAGTTTTCGAGGTACATTTCGAGATGTCCGAGATTTTTGTTTTCTCTATCGGCACGCGAGCTTCTGTATCATGTATGCATGCCTGACATCTATCGACATAACATAGGGACTAATTATACAAAAGTTAGTTCCCTTCTCTCTTTACAGTCGGACTGGTAATGAGTGGTATTCGGACAATTCACCGAAAACAGTTCACCGAAAACAATTCACCGAAAACAAATTCACCGAAGTAACAATTCACCGAAGTACCAATTCACCGAAAAACAATTTATTGAATAACCAAATGAAATAGAATTAAATTAAATTAAAATTAATATTATGGATATTAGGAATGTCTTTAAAAAAGCGTATTTATTTTTTTATTTTTTTCTTTAACATTTTACGTAGGGGTGGTGGGTAGGTTTTCTAGTTTTAATTTAAAGTTTTTTTACTATCAGTAATATAGTACATCAGTTAGAATCACTAAAAATTCAACTTTTACGAAATAATTATATCATTTGTGCGAAATTACGGTGAATTGTTTTTCGGTGAACTGTTTTTCGGTGAATTGGTACTTCGGTGAATTGTTACTTCGGTGAATTTGTTTTCGGTGAATTGTTTTCGGTGAACTGTTTTCGGTGAATTGTTTTCGGTGAATTGTCCGCGACCTGTAATGAGTATATGCGTATTCCCCGAATAAATGTGTGCGGCCATCCGTAAATTTGTAGTAAACTATGAATGTGCTTTGTCTCTATTCCGAGAATTTAAGTACGTATAAACAGTTTTCCGAAGCAAGTAGATTAATGCACACATACACATACACTTACGCACAAAGAAAAGCCTAATGGAATAGTAGTGAAAAATTATATAATTTCTATTAGATTTTCTAATTAATGAAAATGCTAGCTTAATCAACAAATAGTTCTATACTTGCTTTAATACTTATAATATAAATTTACAATTTAGTATATATAGGGTGTATAAAAATCTATAAATTGTATTATTACCTAGTAACTTATTTCTATTTTCTGTTATTTACTGTAATGTCATTTATATCATTTATCCTGATAAAGACGGATATTGAGTTTCGTCGAAACATCTATTTTAAATAAATATTAATACAGATTACTAGTACATTAAACAAATAAATGTTCGTATTGTCATCGTGAAATTTAATATAATAATACTCAAAAATATTGAGATTTTTAATTTTTCCCAAAATTTCACATGATAATCAGTCATTGAATCGGCTGTTAAGCTACGCATCAATGACTGGCCAGTTTTAACCGTAGACACGTGTTTCGGTCTTTAGGACCTCATCAGTACGGTGCCTGTCATTAATGCGTAGCTTAACAGCCAATTCAATGACTGATTATCATGTGAAATTTTGGGAAAAATTGAAAATCTCAATATTTTTGAGTATTATTAATACAGAACTTTAACCAAAGCAATTTAATTTTAAAAATATTGTAGTTTTTTTTTTAAAATAATGTGAAACTAATAAGGGATTTTTTGTGTGTGTTTACGTTTATTATATTTCTTGATTGCGTATTATCGATTGTTCCAAACTAGTTGAATCAATTAAAGTTAATCTTCTTAGTTAGTTGCGGTGACTAGCTCTGGTTAGAACTGTAGTTAGTGTACTATACTATATGAGGCGTATAGATGCAAAACTCACTATTCGACAAAAAGTGAAAAATGAGATTTTGCGCGATTTGTACGTAGAATTTTACAAGGAATACGATATTTAGGTTAGGTTAGAAAAAAAACTCAGTATTTAATATGAGAAACACTCTTTAAAGTTTAGTGTTGGATGCAAAACTCACTACTTGCGTTGATAGTTTAGATGCAAAAGTAACTGTTTGCTTTCCACCAATAAAAATTTTATTGGTGGAAAGCAAACAGTTACTTTGTATAAATTAATAATGTATAAAACCAATGATTCACGATTTTAAATAAGTATTGCCATCTAGTAACAAGATTTTATCATCAAAATACAATTACACTTAGCTATAACAGTTTTTTGCAAATATCTTAGAACTTAAAATTTGCAAATAGTGAGTTTTGCATCTATACGACTCATATGTATTTTGTTTTTATTTATTACACGCTTGTGTGTTTGTGTTGACATTGTTGTCCTAACTATGGTCCTTAATAGACCTGAACATAAAGAAAAACACAAGTTTTCTTTCTTCGCGATGAGCTTGAGCGGATTGTAGAAAAAAATCTAATTAAGAGTTTCTGCTTCTAGTTTCCAGATGAGTAATTTTCATTTACGTCCTGGTTCTTTTTCTCTTTTTTTTTGTATTAATTAAGCGACTTAACAAATTTGACTTTTTTTAGTTTTATTGACAACAAGTTTTGAATGATTTCAGATAGTTAGTGTTACAAAATTATTGTAATAATATTTAGCGTAGCTAATTTTACGACATTTAATGTTATCACATTGTGACTCGAGGTTTTTGATAACAATATACGATTGACATTAATATATGAAAAAAAACATAACTACTGACTAGAAATATATAAAATAAAACAAAGACAAAAAGAAATGTCAAGTCGATATAAATTAACTTTTTGTGGAACCGCATATCTAACATTATTTTTTTGAATAATTCCGTGTGACAGTGAAATTTTGGTGTATTTTTATTTTACTTTTGTTACCGGTTGACATATTTTTTTGTTTGTATATCAATTTTAATGCAATTTTGACGTTTGAATTGTTTTAATTTATATGTTATTAAAAAAAAAGTTGTTAAATACCTGAATAAAATAGCTACGCTGTTAAATATTTTAATAACTTTTGAAATAATTAAATATTTTATGATTGCATATTTTATTCTTTATTATTATACACTATCGCACCATCTTCCCAAAAGGGTCTGGTACAAACTCTTCCCACTATCCCGAAATTACTTCTCTCCAAACATTCCAAAAAGAAACTCTAGCTTTATCTTGTGCGAATGTCTAATGAACATTTGTATATCTAGTGAAGTGTGTCTATAAAACAAAAACTCATTTAATAGAACATAAAGTTATGTGAAAAAATTTTGAAATAATTTTATATGTATGCAAAATATTATGGGTAAAAATTTTCTTTAAACATAATACAATACAATAGCTGATATTAGAAGCTCGGTTTCTGTTTATTTATTTAGTCCAACTCTTATGTAAGTTACGTTATCATAAAACCGATATTAGTTAAAACTAATTTTAAAACCGACCTCGTAATACGAACTAATGTGTTTAGCAGCTTTAGACAAACTAAAATTATTTCAACATTTTTAATATAGTTAAGTCTTTCAGAACTCATTATATAAAATAAAACTGCTTTAGGTTTAAGTTCTGTATTCTATTAATATTTATGTATTTCGACGTTTCGACGAAATTCAACAACATAGCGTATAGAATAATCTAATATCTTTTAGTTGTTTGCATATTTTGTAGTCTAAGTTAGGTTAGGTTAGTTGGAGGGGTATATGGTGTTATACATAACTTTTGTTTACACATTTACGCGTATACCTAAGCGAGATAGAACTAGCAGGGTAGAAAGAGTAGGGGATTATAAATATCCTTGTCGGAGCTTAGTAACGGTGTAGGGAAAGGTCGTTGCTAACTAATGCCTTATTGCAGTTTAAATACGAAAATTGTCGGACAAAATGGCTCTACTTGTTTTTGGAAACAAACAACACCTTGGCTTAAACATATACCATCAGACAATGAAAACTAAACTTTTGTTTGTTTTTTTCCAAAAAAAAAAAAATGACTTGTCATATATGTTTTTTTTTTCTTTCTCTGACAATTTGGACGTACAATGTCCTTGTCATATACAGATGTAAATGCGTATATTTTGTGTCTGATTTCGCTTAAAAACAAATGTAGAAATTAAAAAACACGAAACAAAACAAAATTTTGTGAAATAAAAGTTGGAAATTATATTTGGCACATACTGTAATCAGATGGATTACAACTGAGGAGCAGACTTTCAAAATGCATCTTGTCCAAAATGTAAAATTTTTAGTTAGTGATGGTATTACGTTCTATGCGTTAACACGCATCTTTTAAGACAAATTCGACATTTAAAACGCATATTGTCCCGTCTGAAATAAATATTGAAAGTTACTTGGACATTCAAAACGCGTTTTGTCCAATGGGCACGTAATGTACTTTCAGATTTAACCAAAAACGTTTTGCCTCTTTCTGAAAATTATGGAATTTGAACAAAACGCATTTTTAAAGTCTGCTCCTCAACTGGTGTTCAGATGCGACATTTAGAAATGAGATTTTTAAATACGATCATCACATTTGATACGACAGTCCTACGAGAATCTTGACCGCAAGTACAAAGTACTTGTTTCGTGATTATTCATTTAGACACCATTCAAAACTGCAATTAATCATTCTTTGGTCAAATACACAATTTCTGACAAACCTGGGTAGTATACATTGCATTTCTTCACTCATTTTCAATAATCAAATTCAATTTCAAGCGAAAATGAACAATGTAATTGTGAATCAAATTGACTTAATACATACATACAAACACAATCACGCCATGTACCCAAAAGGGTGTGGCACAAACTCTTTTTCTCATTCCAAAATCAGTCGCCTCCAAACATTCCTATCCAAACAAGCAACTTTTGCTTCATCCACATTCATAATTTCTCTCATACATGCTCTTTTATTCCTACTACTTGGAAACTTTCGCTCACGCAAAACACTCTCAATCATACCACTCCAACTACTCATCGGACGTCCACGCAAACGTATACCATCAAAATCATTCAAATAAATCTTTTTAACCAGACGTTCATTAGAGATTCGCTCAACATGTCCGAACCATCTTAACTGACTTACACCAACTTTTGCTACAAAATTTTTTTTAATTTCACACTCATCATACACTAATCTATTTCGTACCCGATCTCTCCTATTTACACCACATACCCCACGTAAAAATCTCATTTCCACGGCAATCATTTTCCGTTTATGCTTTTGCAACCAAACCCAACATTCACTACCATACATTAACGTAGGCACCAAAACTGCATTGTATATACTCAAACGGGCTTTTTTGGAAACATTTACATTCCTAGCAAAAATTCCCAAAGCACCCAAAACCTTACAACCAGCATTTACTCTCCTTTTATTTCACGATCAAAACGGACATTTTTAGACAGCAAACTACCCAAATACACAAATTTATCTACCTGCTCTAAACGTGCACCATCAATATATACATTACATTCAGTCATCAAGTCAGCCTTCTCATATTTTAAATTGTAATATAAAAATATTACTTACATTTAACGAAGAAATTCACCCACGAAAGAACTGATAATAAAAATTGTACTCACCTGAAACACAAAACAAAAATTATTAACATAGTAAAAAATCTATATATTAAAATAAAACAACTTTTAGTTATAGTTTTGTATTAATATTTATTAATTAACGACGTTTCCACGCACTAAACGTCCGTCTTCATTAAGAAAAAATATACAAATAATATTTATAGTAAATAAACAGAACATAGAAACAAGTTACTAGGTAACAAATAAATAACTAGATCATAAAAATTATAAATTTTTAATTAAAGAAAGCCAAATTTTATTAAAATCTTTTTCTTTATAAATTTCTATTGCTTCTCTTATCAATCTACTGTTAATACATATGGGTCTCGCATTTTTAAATTATTATTATTATTATGAAATTCAGAAAACAACAAATAAATTTATAAATTTCAAATACCAATATTTTCAATTATATTTTTAATCTAATATTTCAAAGCATAAAAATACAAATCGTCTTAAAACGAATATAAATTTTCTAATATAAAAATTTATTAAAAGTTATTCTTAAAATAACTTTTCAAAATTACAAATTAACGTATTTAACATTTGAAATATAATTTTATTTTTATCATCAATTTAATAGCATCAAATCTGTATATGACAAATATTACTGTATTGCATTGATATAAAACTGATTATTTGATTACAAAATTTTCAAAAGCTCACTCTGATTAATAATATTTCAAAGTAAATAAGTCAAAACACATACATAAATAATTAATTATATTAAAAACTACATAACCAATTAAATATGATAAAATAAATTTTGACTGTAAATTTTTTTCAACCTGAACACAACTAACACGCATGATCGATTTTATACAAATCCAATATTAATCAGTTTAAACTGATTAGTTTTTCAGTAAAATTAATGAAACATTTATAAACCTATGGATGAAGCTGAGTTTCAATAAACGAGTGAATGTACAAATTACACGCGCGAACAACAACAAAAAATACGCCAAAATTTCGCGTGTATTCACACTTGTGCACGTTTCAACCAGTGCCGCGCGAGGGTGTCAACATTAAATATTTATCTAAATAATGGGGTCGTAATTTCAATGTTTGGACCATTCAATCTACGTACCGGAACTGTGGTAAACTTGGCATTTACGTAAACATATGCATATATGTATGTAACGTACTTATGTACACATATTACAAGCACCCCCACAACCCCCTGTAATTCTCATGACGTTATGTTTCTACATGTTAATATCCTAGCATCGTATATATGTGAGTAATATAAACACTTTTTATCATTACTATTTACAAACAATACTAATAAATTTTGTATCGTCAGATCGATGTTATGTTTCGTAAATATTTGCTTAACTGATATTAATTTACGTTTACATGGACAAGATGTATCAGAACACCAGTTTCATCCTTTTATTTTAAAAACGCGATGACCTATGAAGCTTTTCAAAAAATTAAATAACCAAAGCACATGCAATGAATTTATTGGTCTTGCTGACAAAATCGGAAGTAGGAAAAACCGTAAGCAAATTCGAGATTTCAAAATTAAACATTTTCTGATATCTCTTACATATAATTATAATCACGCTATGTATTCAAAAGAGTGTGGCAAAAACTCTTTCCACTATCTCGAAATCAGTTTCCTCCAAACATCGCTATCCAGACAAGCAACTTTAGCTTCACACAAATACACCTTGTTTCTTTGATCAAATATGCAGTTTCTAACTACCCTAATCGGTGCATATTGCATTTCTTGCACTTAACAAATTGCCAATAATCAAATTAAAATTCAAGCAAAAATAAACAATACATACATACATACACAATCACGCCATGTACCCAAAAGAGTGTGGCACAAACTCTTTTCATCATCTCGAAATCAGTCGCCTCCAAACACTCCTATCCAAACAAGCAACTTTTGCTTCATCCACATTTATAATTCCTCTCATACATACTCTTCTATTCCTACTACTTGGAAACTTTTGCTCACGCAAAACACTCTCAATCATATCACTCCAACTACTAATCGGACGTCCACGCAAACGTATACCATCAAAATCATTCAAATAAATCTTTTTAACCAAACGTTCGTTAAACATTCGCTCAACATGTCCGAACCATCTTAACTGACTAACACCAACTTTTGCTACAACAATACAATTGTATATTAACTTGACGTAACAGTGTTTTACAATATGATTTTCAAATATGACAGAATAAATATACTTGATGTTGTAGTTATGTTTGATGCTGCCACCAGTGATGTAATATAATAACTAATAATGTCATTATTGTATTAGTATCATAATGATCTCTTTTGAAGGCAATATGGTAACGTAATATTAATATCATGATATGCTTGAAGAAAAAATATTTTTTTTTATCTCCAATCCTAAATCACCTATCCTGCATTTCATACAATAAAAGTTACGCAAATTTTTTGTATATATATTTTCAAAAAATATTTCGTATATAAGTTAATATAAAATATAATTTTTTTTTCCTTGTTCAATATTTTCATTGTACCCGTTAAAAAAACACGAAAAACACATTTATAAAAACTTATTATCTAATTTGAAAGTAAGTTGAGCTTAATGTTTTTTACGTAAAAAAAAAGAGAATACCAATTTTTTGTGGCATAAAATTAGCAGGACTGCAGCAGGAAACCAAGTTGCAGAGTAAAAATTTGGAACAACCATTCGGCAAGAGCACAACATATGAGACTATTAGTGGGATAGTGACGAATACGCCACTTTAACGAGAATTGAAATTATTTTGTTAAATCACTAGTAGAAAGAATACACAATCACCATACTTGCAAGTCCACTTAGATATTTGTATGCATCCCATGGGGATTTTTTTTATTATTTTGCGACTATTTCGTCTAAAAACTAAAAATGTACTAACTGGAAAGCACTAACATGTCTGCGTGTATAAATGAAAATAAACAATAATAATAATAAAATCTTTTATTTTGTAGATGTTTTTGTTTTTAAGTTGTTCGAAAAAAAAAGGTTTAGAATACGGATTCATATATTCGAATCTCTAATACAAATTTAAAACCCCATACAGATCCCTGACACCATACGGATTTGTGACCCCATACAAATTGTCCTAAAAATTTGTGATTGTAAATTTTTATAGCTATGACCGTACTCGTAAAATTCAAAACGAAAAACGTGGAGCGGAACGACAGCTAGATAGCTATTAAAAACTCATAATCACAAGCTTTCAGGACAATGTATGGGGGCTAAGAGAAATTATTTTATACTTTTTAGTCCGTTTTAAAAACGTGGTATATTACTTCTTTTTTAATAATTATTTCTAATCTATAAACCAACATCTTAAAATTCACACAGTCGTGTATTCATCGCTGTTCCACTGATGTGCTCATATTCTTTTCCCCTTTCATCTCTAATGTCCGCAACTCCTACTCATCCATGTGGAAGAGTCATACATTGTAACAACGTTTTATTTATTCAATACAGGTTCAGCCGTGTTGCCCCAAATGCATCCCCCATATGGCGCATCCCCCAAAAACTAAAACATTTTTATGCGATAACCGTGTCGACAATATTTCATCACATTTTTTTCTCCGCATTTATCGTTTAATGATTGAGTAGTATAAAAGGTTTTTAATAACAAATGAAAATCAATAATTGATGTAAATTTCTAATCTCCAAATACTATAGATAATTTTGAAACTGTCACCAAATATGTATAATCTTGATAAATTTTACGGTCATTGCTATTTTTCGTTATTATTATATATTTTCAATTTATAATCTGAAAAACATCTACATTTACAATATTTACAAAAGTTCTGTATTAATATTTATTTACAATCGACGTTTCGACGAACTCAACGTCCGTCTTCTTTAGGATAAATGATACAAATGACATTACAGAACTTTAACCTAAGGCACCAAAATGCATTTCTTCACAGATTTTCAATAATCTAATTCATATTCCAGCCATAATAAATAATTCAACTATCAATTAATTTAACTTGACTTAATAATAATAATATATAATATATAATATATATAATATCAATAATATCAATATTTTGATATTCATTACTTGTACTAAAACGTAAAATACCTATTCATTAAACTTTTATTTAGTGAGTTGAAATTATTTGAAATTATTGCTATAAAGGCAAAGTAAGTCAACAAAATTTCACTCAGTTTTATAGTAAATTTTATAATCATTGCCATTAATAATTTACTATTAGCGTAATAAAATATTAAAAAACTAACATTTTACATGAGAAATATAAACATAAACATATATTTCAATTAAATTTGTTAATTTGAACTTCATGCAAAAAAAAAATATAAGCATTTTGTCCAATTCATTGTGATAACACAGAAACCATATCAAACTTAGTTTCAGATTGCTGCAAATAAAACTAAATCGCTGTAGATCACAAAACCATAGAGGTTTGTAAAAAAGAGATTAGTTCAGATATATAGCTTATACATATCAATACAATAAAAAAATATTGACCTATTTCATTCGTCGACAGATTTATATTGTAGTTTTATACTTGTTCATAGTATGTATTGTGGCTACGTGAATGTGTTTGTACGGTTGAGGGTCAATTCAACATGGCGCGCCTGTCACTTGTTTGACAAATGATGGGACAAACAAAGTACATCATACATGTCAAATGTCAACGATTTTTTTTTTGTTTCTAGCCCGCAGATATTTTACATCGGTCAATCAGTTGTTTTTTATTTTTTTTCAATCATCAACTGTTTTACTTTAAAACAGACGTTAAACACTTTCACTTGTTTTAAAACGTATTTGCAAATTTAAGAAAAAATTAACGATTATTTATA
This sequence comes from Clivina fossor, assembly GCA_963966155.1. Classification (NCBI taxonomy): domain Eukaryota; kingdom Metazoa; phylum Arthropoda; class Insecta; order Coleoptera; family Carabidae; genus Clivina; species Clivina fossor. Next base: position 4,020,255 of record OZ014552.1, on the reverse strand, counting down.
TAAAATTTTAAATAAAAAACTTTAAATTTAAGTTCTGTTTTGTTATAATTAACAAATTTGACGTATCGACAAACTAAACGTACATCAGGAAAATAAAAGCTACAGACCGCTAATAATTTGTTAATAATTTATGAATAAATATTTGAAATAAATCATGAATAAATATTTGGGATTGATTTATTTTTACTAAATATTTGGACAGATTTGTCCAAATATATATATATATATACGCTCTAATGTCTATTTCTTCTAATAAATCTATTATAAAACTGCTTTCTTTAGGTTTAAGTTCTGTATTAAAATTTATTTATAATCAACGTTTCGACAAAATTCAACGCTCGTTTTCATCGTGCGACGAGCGTTGAGTTTTGTCGAAACGTTGATTATAAATAAATATTAATACAGAACTTGAAAATAAGGAAGTTTTATTTTATATAATGGTTTTTGAAAGATTTTTTACTATGTTAATAAAAATCTATTTATACCTTTTTTCCTAATGAAGCCGAATGTTAAATTCGTCGAAACGTCGATTATAAATAAATGTGAATATAGAACTATAACCTACAAGCTATTTCATTTCAACACAATGTGTTCTGAAAAATTTTGTTCTATGTCAAAATAAATCTATATCTATTTTACATTTTTCAGGTTTTTTTATGATATTACAAACAAATAAAATAAGTATATATAATATATATAAAATATTTACCAAGAAAATGAAAATATTCTTTTTAATAAATAAATAAAACGTACATTATGTATACAGCTAATACGATAAATAAGAAAAAGCAATCTAATAGCTTTTGATGTTTATGTTTAAAAATTCACATAAATAAAGAAGAATATTATTAGTTATTTAAATACTCTTAAAAACGACAGCACAACTAGGACAATATATAATATATATATATATATATATATATATATATATATATATATATATATATATATATATATAGTGTGTCCCCGGATTGAGTTCACTATAGTTGTAATCGACAAAAAATTTAAGAATTTCATTTTCATGTTTTGGGATTCCGCCCTGCTTTGTCTGAAAACAATTTTAAGCATAATTTTAGTTTTTTAAAAATTAAGGCGGCCATAAAAAATGTAAAAAACTATTTTATATTCAGGTAAACGGCCTTTTTGGTCAATAATACAGCATAATGTTCTTGAGAAAAGTTGTTCAGAATATGAAATTATGGCACTGTGCAAAATTTTAAAACAATCAGTTAAAAAAAATGTGTCTGGACATAACGCCGACTAGACAAAACGTCGACCGGGGACATTACGCCGACCGTTTATTTGCATTTGCGCAATCTAAATAAACAAAAGGTTGACGTCTGCGCAAGCCGAAACGTTGGGGTTGAGTAAAATATGTCAATACATCAATCTCATGCAAAATATCTATATCTATATGTATATAACCAGACTTGTAGAAAATTTAATGAGCTTTCATTTTGTATTGAAAAACTTTTTCACTGCAACGCACTGTTTTTGAGTTATAAGCGAAAAACTGAAAAATGTAACATTTAAAGCCCTCCAGCGGCACCGGAATTTGGAGGGACTTTATTTTTTCTTGTTCAGGGGACCCCCCTACACATACCTGAAAAAATTGGAACTAGTATTTTTAGTTCCTCTATTTGCCCATTTTTGGTCTAGATTGACTGGACTATTGTGACGTATTTTAATAATATGTAACAAGAAAATACCTTGTATGTAAAATATAAACCCCTTCGTCGTAAGTCAGGACATGCCACTGATATGTATTAAGTATGCAAATCGTTAATCACACAACACATATACAATAATCCGTACATGTCATCATATAATTAATTGAACTGAAAGAAAACTCAATAATAAAGTCGATAACTAACCGATAAAATTCATGATTTATTATCATAGTATAGAGACTAACGTTATTGCTATTACCCCTTGATTCTAGCTCTGACTAAAAGCACGAATCATTTTTGTCAAAAGCTAATAACGATCAAAGAGTGCAGTGCAAAAAAAAAAAACAAATTCATCTTGTGTCCAAAAACGTTCTAGATAATTCAAGTGTTAATCAATCAAAAAGGTTTCACAGCCATCTATAAAAATAAAAATGTGATTAAATTTTAGTTTTATTTCAATTTTTTTTCGATTCACTGTGTGTGTGTGTATAGTTTCGTAAACAAAGTTTACTGTTTTCGGCTGATATGCAATAGCATATGTGACGGCGCATAATAATTATGAATAAACGTTACATTAAATATAAATTTTACAAATATAAATAAAAGTAGTTTAAATATAGTAAAAAAAATCTTTTAGAAATCATTATATTTATATAAAACGATTTTAGGATTTAGTTCTATGTTAGTTTTTATTAATAATCGACGTTCCGACATATTCGACGTACATCATCATCATCAGGAAAAATGACACAGTAAATAAACAGAACATGAAAACAAATTACTAGGGTAACAAAATAAGTAACAAGGTTATAAAAATTTACAAATTTTTAATTGAAGGAATCCAAATTTTATTTAAATCAGTTACTAATCACACTGATTGATATTATCTTTTTCTTTACAAATTTCTATTGCTTCTCTTATCAATTTGCTGTTAATATTGATGGGTCTTGCAATTATTATAGTATCTTCGAATTTCATAGGTATCATGAAGATTTTCTAACGCATGTTGTTCAATAACAGATTTATCTTAATAAAAGTAGTTTGTTTGGTGGCGTAGTTAAAAAAATTGTGATAAATTTAATGTAACAAGTATTCATCACGAGTAAAGTTTGTTTTGTTTCTTGTACGTTGACAAATATTTCGCTGTTATACTTGTAAAAGAAAAACTTTATTGTAATTACAGTTGTTTTTAAAGTTTTATAAAACTATTTTTGTTTTCATTTGTTTGTTTTTTTTTTCTGTAAAAATGATGTACATAAAGTTTCATCTTGCTTGCTAACTTTATTTTATTCCTTTGATAATCATAATAAAAGTTGTAACTAAATAAAAAAACAAACATAAATATTTTGTTACTTGATACATTTATTATATTTCTTAGTTTATTTATTGATATTAATTTCAAAAAGACATTAGAGAAGTTTAAGATAATAGAATGAAAATCAAAAACTCTACGCTCGTTCAAATAGAAAAAAAATATTAATAATTAATATTTATACAATATTTATTTATTATATTATATTTATAATTTTTATTAATTATTTAATATAAAAGTTAAATCTGGTATTGCTGAACATGCTTTAGAATATCTTCATGATGTAAAATTTGAAAATACAATAATAATTGCAAGACCAATCAATATATTAGCAGCAGAAGAAAGAAAGCAATAGAGATTTATAAAGAAAAAAATAACATAAATCACTGTGAAGACACTGAGTTAAATAAAATTTGGCTTCCATTAATTAAAAATCTATAATTCTTATGATCTAGTTACTTATATATTATCTAGTACTTATTGCTACGTACTGTAATTTACTTTAATATCATTGATAAATTTTGACCTGATAAAGACGAGCGTTCAGTTTCATCGAAACGTCGTTTCTATAAAACAATTAAACAAAATCTAATCCTAAAACAGTTTTTATTTAATACAATGAGTTCTAAAAAATATTTTACTATGTACTAAACATTTTTTTTAAATTACAAAATGTAAAACTATAATATCATCAAAGAATATCAAATTTATAAATCAGGACATGTATATTAATAACACGAAATATTTATTGATTGATTGATAATTCCACAAAATACTCGTACGATTAACAAATATTAAATTTTTAAAATATCCCAAATTAACAGAAGCGCTCTAAATTACATTCAAATATACATACACATTGTGCATGATTTAATAAGTTACGTGATATTAAACACAAATATACAATACTCCAATTACACGAATAATCATCACAAATCATGTTTATTTATTTATTTATTTTAATATAATCACTCGACAGGACAAATGTCCCAATTATGGAGTGATAAAAGTTAAAAACAAAAAAGAAAAAAAGTATACATAAAACAAATACAAAATGAATAGAAGAATGCAGTATAAGTAATAAATCGTACATTAATCACATAGCATTTGAAAATTAGAAACTAGTCTGTGTCTAAATATATACACAGAGTTATAAAATATATCAATATCTATTGACAAATTATTAAAAATGTTACCAATAATTCCGTTTATATTGGTGATATTATATTTTGAATATTACTGTCAACTATTTTCTATACCTAATATTGTCATCATTCTAAAATTGTCGTACGAGTACAATCAATTTTTCTAATATTCAATAAAATACCCCTTAAAAACGGTTTGATATTACCGATATCCTAGTTGAGATTCACTAAAAATTGTATAAAAATTGTAGAAAAAAGTGTTAATAAATAATACATTTAACCGTAACTCAGGTGCATGATAGATTTAATTTACAATTTCTGATTCAAAATTTTACTAATTTAATAATTATGCACACTACTATTAAATTTTAGATTGCCATTTAAATATTTGGGAAGCAAACCATGTTGCATTTTAAATATAAAAATCATTGCAAACATGTCTAAATAAATAAAAATTCAATTTCTGTAAATCCATAATAAAAATTCTATTTTACTTTTCATTCATCTGCATTGTTTGAGAATCACTGTACTAACATATACAATAGAATTAACCTTATATTATTCAATCGTTTATAGCCATGTTATATTCTGTATACAGGATGTAACAGAATAACTATTCCTAATTTTAACTGGAGTATCCTGGGCTCAGAATATGAAGATTTAATGCAAATCACTGAGATAAAATGTGGCTCCTTACTGACAATGAGCTACAGGGTGTTTTATATAAAAATTTAAAAACGATTTTTGCCCAGTACTTTAAAACTATTTGACGTATCCTTATCATACTTGGCAGGAAATGTAGGTACCGTACACCATACTAAATTATGTTAAATAAAAGTTTCTGGCTACTGCCAGTGGCGTACAACAGGGGCAAGTGAGAGGTTGATCCTTCCTAAATTCTTCGCTACTGGCGGAATTGTCATTTTAGCACAATTTTTCGATTCTCCAATACTTGCTGTGTAAAAAACATACTTTTTCTTTGTAACGATAAAGTCACTGTTTTTCGAGATATTTAAAGTTAAACATAAGCTGCACCCTTGGGATTTTTTTAAAAAAAAGTTATATTTTAAAAAAAATTGAAATATAACTTTTTTCAAAATTTGCTCAAAAAAATCTGAAAAAATTCAGTAAAATAGAGAAAAAAATTAGCTACATAATAGCTAAGTAACTTTTTTCTCTAATTCATTCTGATTTAGCAGGGAAAATTTTTGAAAATTCTCAAAACATTTTAAAAAAAATTTTAGCTCCCAAAGGGCACATGCTAGCAAATTAAAACTAAAACCAAATTATATAACTTTTTATTCCCTATCGAAAAGTATTCTAAGTATTTCTCCGAATTTTACTTCAGAAAGTAGTATTCTGCATATTATCGAAATCCCATGTTATTGCCCTATATCAACCAAGTGAACGAACACCCTGTATATACATAAATATATATTTCAAGTATAACACAGCTGTCATACTTTCATGTATTATTTTCACCCGAACACAGTTGTAATATATGTTCGTTCCTTTATTATTATATCCAAATATAATATTTTGACTCATTGTCAGTACAATATTAAACATTAATAAATATTTAATATTGTATATACAAAATTTCTATTTTAATTTCGTTTGTTAAGTTGAAGTAGACTGGATAAAATAACATAATTATTAATTTTTGTTTTTCTCTATTTTTGTAAATAACAAAATCTAAAGAATAATTAAATTAGCCAATTATAATTTTTTTATTTACTACTCGAAAACATCTGAAACATTTCAAGATTGGTATTTATATATAAATTATCTATAAAAACACTAAAATATTTTGTATTATTTTTATAAATACAAATAATAAAAAATATTTAATATTTTTACACATTATTTATATATACTAAAGTAAATAATATTTCATACATTTTATAAAAATACTGATGTCTTTAAATTTACATACATCAGAGTGTCTAACTGTTTTTCTAAACAAAATTCCCGTTTATTTTCTGTAGATATTCAATAACTTCCAGTACATTAATTTAAAGGAATAACCAGCTAATGGAATAGGTATTTGTCAATTCTTTCAATTTGATAATAATTTCATTTCCCGTACATTTCTCGTACATTGTTAAATTCCCGTACATTTCCCGTAAATTTCCCATACATTTCCCGTAAATTTCCCGTACATTTTTAAATTCCCGTACAATTCCCGCTTTTCTCGCCCGCTAGATACTCTGTACATACTAACAGTGGCGGATCTATAGGGGAGGGGGGGGTAAAGGGTGTAACTACCCCCCCCCCCTAAGAATTCTAAAATTATTAAAATATGCATATGAAAAGCTAATTAAATTAAAAAATATATATATATACATATGTTTTGAAATCTTAATGTATCTATGTTTTTTTTTTATTTTATAATAATTCTTTACGTATTGTCAAATTGTCATAATAGAATTATTTTGAATCGTTATGTAAAAGTATCGTAAAATTTAACATTATTTTGTTATTTCTTTGTCGGCATTCAATCGGTTATACAACCCTGCTATGAGTAGACAAGACGCCAGACCCTTTTTGCTAGCGTTTGGTAGCTAGGTATCTGCTATTGTGTCACCAATAAAAATAACACATCTGGAAACAATTTCCTCTGTTTTGCGCATTTTATGTATTTTTTTATTAACTATAGTTAACTACTGCTAGAGATCTTCAAAAAAATTCTGTTATTTAAGTAGTAGTCGCAAACAGAAGACTGTGTCAGATTCAATTATAAGTATTCAAAAATATTTTTCAATTAATTATACTCGAAGCATCAGAGTATTTGAGCTTGTATTATGCGTTATATTTTGTTTTATAATATGTATGTCTCTATTATTTAAATTATTAAATTGTTATATTATGGTCGATTTCTATTTCGTCCAAAGACAACAATATAAAAATTAAATTGTTTATATTTTTACAAGTTTATTATAATAAATAAATAAATATAAAATATTTGTGAAATTTGTTATTACCCCCCCCCCCTAACATTTGTTGCTGGATCCGCCCTTGGGCTTTAAGCTCTTATTTCAATTAGTAAAAAAACAACAAAAGTTAGTTGTATAATATGTGACTGGGTAAATAATGTATATTTTTTTATCAAACAGCAAATTTATTTTTGTATTAAAAACTATTTGTTGTGTGAAGAAGAATAACCAGTTAAATTATCCGTTTATTTTTTTACCGATTTTATGCCTTGATAGCAAATGAATAAGTTAAAAAGCAGTTCTTAAAATTAAAAATATTTTTTGTTTTTTATTATCATTTATCGTATATAATACTTATCATAAAACTTAAATTTTAGATTAGAAAGAGTTATTTTATCAAAATTATATTATATTTATAATATATATTTATATATTTTTATTTATATTTCCAAGTAGTAGAATTAAAAAAGCATGTATGAGAGGAATTATGAATGTGGATGAAGCGAAAGTTGCTTGTTTAGATAGGAATGTTTGGAGGAGACTTATTTCGGGATGATAAAAAGAGTTTGTGCCACGTCCTTTTGGATAAATGGCGTGATTGTGCATGTATAATGTATAATGTATAATGTATATTTATAATTAGAGATAAAAGCAGAAAAAACGAATTTAGTAGTGAATTGTCGTCACATTGTCACATTCAAAAGTAGATTGTTTTTTTTTTGCCTTATGTCAACGCTTTCTAATTATAAGGTAGGCGATGCTTAAAACAATATACGTTACTAAACAAAATACATTGAAAAACATAGATCTATAATTGATTTCTGACATAAGCAAACAGAAAAATAATAATAATTATAAATACTTAAAATATTTGTGAGATAATGGCTAAAAGACGGCGAAACGATAAATATTTCGCGGAAGAAGAACAAATATTACTGCTGTTAATTATACAAGGTTACGAAGATTCTATTAACAAAAAAAAATTTATTTCAAAACGTGCAAACCTGAAAAAAAAATTGGAAAAATATTTCCAAAATATACAATTCATTTTCTAATTATGCTAGAGATAAAGCACAACTCAGAAAGTTTTACTATAGATATGAAGCAAAGTTAATAACTAATAATATAAACAAATATGGTAATCTAACTAATGAAGAAGGAGTTCATCTACTTCGAATTCTTACTTCTAACTATATTGGATATAAAAACAATTTATTAAAATTTGAAAATCTTATGAATTTTACTTGGCGAAAAATTACCCAAAGATTCAACAAAGAGTCGAATCATTCCAAGAGAAATCAATTGGAACTATTTGTATATTACCATAATTATTGTGTTAAGGTAAATCTAATTTTGAAATTTTTTGAAAATGACTTTAATATTATTTTATCAATTTAAGTTAGGAGAAACCAATAATAAAATTACTGACGATGATGATAAACCAGTTCAAATACTACCGAGTCAACGAAAACCAAGAGTAATATTAGGTATTATTCTTATTATAATCATTATGATCATGATTAATTATCTGTGGTAATTTCAAAAAAGGTGAATTTATGTATCATTTAGTAATAAAAATTGAAAATATTTTCTATATGTGTGTATTATAATATAACAATTTAATATTACTACAATAAATAGTTTTTAAGCTGTTCAGTAGGTTCCAAACGTATGCTTCATTATTTATATAAAGAGTACTTAGTATAAACGTTCACCGCCAATAATACAAGATCTGAACAAAATATTAAAATTCCGTAAAAAATACGTAATAAGAAATACCAGAGCAATGTTTCAAAATATTTTTTCAATGAGTAACGCTAAAACTTTTATAGCTAAATAATTATGTTCCTATCACTGAGAAAAAGATTTCTTTAACGTAAAGTAAATTTATTAAATGTAAATAAAGAATTGATTTAAATATGGCGAAACAAATATTTATTTGTCAATAATAAATAATTTGATTAAAAATCATAAACATATTTTATTTAAGTTTAAGTTTATTATAATAAATAAATAAATATAAAATATTTGTGAAATTCGTTATTACCCCCCCCCCCCCCCTAACATTTGTTGCTGGATCCGCCCTTGCATACTAAACTGGTGTAAATCAAGTTTTTATGTAAAATAACCGAATTCTGTTTACAGTGTATAAAACAATGTAACTTTATTTATTTAAGAAAGAAAAACACATTAAAATATAAAATTTAGTAAAATAATAACAAATAATAAGTAATATAATAAATAAATCTTTCCGAACTCATTATATTAAAATTTAAAAAAGTTTAGGATTAAGTTCCGTATACATTTTATTTAAATATCGACGTTTCGGTATACTCGGATGTATTCTGTTTATTAAGAATTCGGAGATTTCCTACGAAATCTCGTTGCTATATAGCAAGATTTCTTACAGTATCTCAGAATTTTTATTATAATAGACCGTTATTTTTAACGAAAATGAAACAAAATAGAGTATACCGAAACGTCGATATTTAACCTTCCGTTAGTCGCGCCAAAAAAATTACACGGTTAGTCGCGCCGTGTACTGAGTACACCGGCTGAGGTTTTCCAGTTTACGATGCCATTTTGGGGATTTTATTGTAAATATATATGGATCAAATAATATTTATTCAATATAAATGCAATTTTTCATAAAAAATATATAGTATTTATAATTTTTATCACAATATAACACAACATAAAATCCTATTAGGATGAATCTAGATTCTAGATGAATCTAGTTTACAAAAATAGTGTTCATAAAATATATAAATTCGAGTATATACCGGGTGTAGAAATGAAATGTGAACCATAGGGATTTCAATGTTATTTTTTAAATACGGCTGTATCTCTTTCCCTATTGACTTTAGAGCAAATATTTAAATACAAAACTTGTTCAAAATGTGAAAATTCATGGTATAAAGTCATTTTTTTTTACATAAATATTAATATTTTACGATATACAGGGTTAACCACTAAAAAAATGAGCTAAAAAAAATAATAATAATAATTTTTTCTGCCAAATCAGTAAAAGTTAGAGAAAAAAGTTACTTAGCTATTTTGTAGAGAATTTTTTTCTCTATACTACAGAATTTTGTCAAAATTTTTGGACTAAATTTTGTAAAAAAGTCTTATTCTGAAAAAAATGCCAATGGTCCCCCCTTATCAACTTTTCGAAAAATCAGAAAAACGTGAATAAAAAATTAAAGAAGAACAGGAAAAAAAAAGTGTCAGGTACAAAGAGTAGGATAAAAGTGTAGACAACGAAAGCCAGTGTTAAAATATCCAAAATCTTTTTTTTTTTAAACAAAACACAAGGGTACCCCCTTACGAAATTTTTCAAAAATCAGTTTTTAATTTTTTTCTGCTAAACGAAGTATCGTAGAACAATGATTTTTTCACCAAATTATAGAACTCATTATTTCGCATTTTTCGATACCATTCCCGTTTCCCAATGTTATAGCTCATTTTTTAGTGGTTAATCCTGTATATCGTAAAATATTAATATTTATGTAAAAAAAAATAACTTTATACCATGCATTTTCACATTTTGAACAAGTTTTGTATTTAAATATTTGCTCTAAAGTCAATAGGGAAAGAGATACAGCCGTATTTAAAAAATAACATTGAAATCCCTATGGTTCACATTTCATTTCTACACCCGGTATAATGAAAATATTTACTACATGTTCCTTTGATGACACCTACTCGACAAATGAATCGAAATTCGCGACAAAACTGTTCCGGAACAATTCGCGCCGGTGCCCGAGTCTTGACGCGCGTACGGTTTTCGCGTGTATACTCGCGACATATGCACGGAAAGTTAATGTTAATATGCTTAATCGATAGCTAATGAACCACCGAAGGAATTCATAAAAGGTAGAAGTGCTTAAATTCATCACAAAAAATTTTGCAATCAAAAAACGAGCGCCCGTGTACTCAGTACACCGCGCGACTAACGGAAGGTTAATATTATTATTATTATATTATATTATTATTATTTAATTATTTTATTTATTTTTTGTGTGTCAAATGTGTCATTGCAGTACGCATGCGTATGTAAAAATTTTACTAGCATCACAAACCAGTGTGAATGGTCAAGTAAGCTTACAACTATTACTACGGCAAAAGCCAAAACTACAACCGCAGTCTGAATGAGACTTTAGTCATATATTCAGTAGTCACTTCTAACGCTAGAATTATTTACCCGAAAATATTGAGCCAACATTCATTATTTTAAACTATTAATTATTCGATTCACGTAAGATAAAGTGAAAATCTGGTTAATATTTGCTTTTTTTTTGCTTCTCCAAGATAAAATTCGTGCACCCCCCCCCCCCCGACAAAATCCTGGCTGCGCCACTAATTTTTACTTAATTTATGTGATTATTATAAATTTTGTAAAAATTACAGAATTTTAAAGTAAAAATACAGAATATTTATGATAAAATAAAATTACAGATTTTTCATAGTAAAATTTTACTATTATTTTTCTATAATTTTGCTGGTTTTTTTACAGTGCAGAAAACAGTAGAACGAGTTATATTTTATTGATCAAATATTTTTCGTAAATTCATTACTGCGTAATTGTCAAATTTTCGCCGCCTGGATTTGGGTATAAAAAATTTACGAATAATTTTTAGTATAGAAACACCTAAACATAAACAGTTATTTCGTTACCAAGTTACTAAACTCGTTGTGACAACGAAAACACTATTTGGTAAATTCAACTTTTTTAGACATTTGATTTTTACATTGACATTTTTACGCAGTTTTAACAAAAGTTATTTGTATTACAGACAGAATATTTTCTAATTTATATTCAGAATGGCAACGACAAGTAATATTTGTTTGACAGAAAGTGAAAATAATCAAAATACTATTGTATGTGATGATGATTGTGACCAAATTGCTGAAAAACCCAATTCTGTTGTTGAGTATGATGACGATACTTTCGAGACAAATAATCAAAATACTATTGTACGTGATAATAATTGTAAGCAAATTGCTGAAAAACCCGATTCTGATGTTGAGTATGATGAAAGTGAAAATAATCAAAATACTATTGTATGTGATGATAATTGTGACCAAATTGCTGAAAAACCAAATTCTGATGTTGAGTATGATGACGATACTTTCGAAACAAATAATCAAAATACTATTGTATGTGATGATAATTGTGACCAAATTGCTGAAAACCCCGATTCTGATGTTGAGTATGATGGCATTACTTTCGAGACAAATAATCAAAATATTATTGTATGTGATGATAATTGTGACCAAATTGCTGAAAACCCCGATTCTGATGTTGAGTATGATGGCATTACTTTCGAGACAAATAATCAAAATACTTTTGTATGTGAGACAACTGGAACTGATTCCGATTGTCGAAAACAACGAAATAAAACATTTAATTATTTCGAAATTAGAGAAATTGAAAATTCGAATGCGGTATTAATGAAAAAGGTAGAAGCACAAAAAAATCGTCGTTGTCAATTTAAAACTGTATCGCCGCCGATAAAAGTGTCAAGTGCGGAAATTAATAGAAAAAGGGCACAGAAGAAAATTGATCGTGAAAATTTGGTAATAATATATCAATATTTGTTTATTTTTCTGTAAATTTTAAAATATATTTTCTTTTAGCTTATATGGAAGAAAATTGAGTCGATTAAATCATTTGGCTTGAGCAGAGGTGGTAAACGTAAATAAATTAATAACAAATATATTATTTGAAATATTTATACAAAATTTAAAATAATAAAATTAACAACAAAAATAAATCTAGTTAATTTATTCTAGAGTGTGTTATTGTTTTGACCTGTATGAAAAATTATTTTAAAAATTCAAAGTTTAAAGCCCCATTCAGACTGCCGTTTTAGTTTTTGCAGTGGCAGTAGCAGTAGTTGTAAGCATAAGAAAATACATGTAAGCTTATGAGAATACAATGCGCATGCGTGGTTTTTGTAGTAAAGAATAGCAATAGTCGTAAGCAGCCAAACCACAGATAAACAGCCAAAATTTCTGGTTAAAATTTTACATAGTCGTAGGAATTGGCCAATCAAAGTTGAGTGAAAAGAGATAGCACTATTTTCATTTAGAAACGTCAAACAAACGTCAAATTCATAAAATATATTAAAATGGCGACTTTAGAAAGCAAAATTAATCAAATAATATTTAATTATTATTAACCTTCCGTTAGTCGCGCCAAAAAAATTACACGGTTAGTCGCGCCGTGTACTGAGTACACCGGCTGAGGTTTTCCAGTTTACGATGCCATTTTGGGGATTTTATTGTAAATATATACGGATCAAATGATATTTATTCAATATAAATGCAATTTTTCATAAAAAATATATAGTATTTATAATTTTTATCACAATATAACACAACATAAAATCCTATTAGGATGAATCTAGATTCTAGATGAATCTAGATTACAAAAATAGTGTTCATAAAATATATAAATTCGAGTATATATAATGAAAATATTTACTACATGTTCCTTTGATGACACCTACTCGACAAATAAATCGAAATTCGCGACAAAACTGTTCCGGAACAATTCGCGCCGGTGCCCGAGTCTTGACGCGCGTACGGTTTTCGCGTGTATACTCGCGACATATGCACGGAAAATTAATGTTAATATGCTTAATCGATAGCTAATGAACCACCGAAAGAATACATAAAAGGTAGAAGTGCTTAAATTCATCACAAAAAATTTTGCAATCAAAAAACGAGCGCCCGTGTACTCAGTACACCGCGCGACTAACGGAAGGTTAAATAAAATATATACCAGGGCCTCGAACCGGAACTAAACCGAAAACCGAAAACAAAAACCGTTATTTTTGCTAAAACTAAAACCGAAACTCAACCCAATAACAAATATCGGTTTATTTCGGTTCATTGCATATTGAAACATTTTTCATATTTAGTTTTTTTTGTGGATAAATATTCAGTTAATACAATTGAAAATAAAACTAAGAATCACTTTGAAGAAGGTGTTTTTTTTGATAATAACTTTGCTTTTAATAGTCTTTAAATAACATATTAAAATATCCTTCTTTATAAAACACCTTGTGTATGCGGAAAAGTTTATATTGGCCAGACTGGTAGAACTGTTTCTACTAGATTGTCTGAGCATAAAAGGTCAATTCGCCTGGGTTATCCTAATAAATCGGCTATTGCTGAACATGCTTTGAATACTCTTCATGACGTAAAGTTTGAAGAGTCGGTGATTATTGCTAGACCAAATAATCTTAGCAATAGATTAATTAGAGAAGCTATCGAGATTTATAAGGACAAGAATTGCTTAAATCATAGTGAAGGTTTTGAGCTGAATAAAATTTGGCTTTCCTTGATTAACAAATTGTAATCTTCTGTTTTTTAAAAAATGTATATTCTGTAATCTAGTTGCTTTCCTAGTTACTTATCGATGTGTTTGTTTTTTCCTGTCATTTCTGCCTGATGAGGACAGGCGTTTAGCCTTGTCGAAACGTCGTTTATTTTAAATAAAAAAAAAAAAAAAAACAGAAGTTAAACCTAAAGTTGTTTAATTTTAGTCTTTAAATAGTTTAAATGAAAATACATTGAAAAATATTTTAATAATTAGAGATAATTTTCATTTTTTCTAATTATAATTAAATAAAAATCCTGTATATAAGAATTTGATACGTTAACATATGTTATCTTATTATTATATAATTAATATATATATATATATATATATATATATATATATATATATATATATATATTAGGGTGGACCTTAAATGGGGTGAAATCGAATTTTAATCGGGCCGCCCCTCAAAATGATTCCAAATTAAGAAAAAAAAATTGTAGTAAATTTTTTTCCGCGTAATATTAAGGTTTAAGGGTGCCGAAATGCACTTTTCTACTTTTTATTTACATAAAATCGGATTTTTACACATTTTGGGACTTCATTTCTTTTCGAGGCAATAGGAGGTTTAAAAAACCCACTCAGCGGTGGAATACAGTCTATAATTACCCGATAATGTGTGGTGATGATTCTGATATTATTCTGCCACACTATTTTCAGGCTATCGGCCGAACTCTCCCTATAGTATCTCTACCGACAAATGTGGCACCAAATCACTCACATTTTTGAAATTGCTGAAAATCCTTAAATAATAACACTTTTAAAACTAAGTCAGTTAATTAACAATTGATTTAGTAATTTTATTGTAGATTTGAAATTATATAATTGTTTTGTCATCTTTTTAATCATCTAAGCCAAAACGGCTTTTGAGCGATAGTTTGATCATCTTCAAATCTCTTCAGAAAAATATCGGAATCATTACCACACATTATCGGGTAATTATAGACTGTATTCCACCGCTGAGTGGATTTTTTAAACCTCCTATTGTCTCGAAATGAAATGAAGTCCCAAAATGTGTAAAAATCCGATTTTATGTAAATAAAAAGTAGAAAAGTGCATTTCGGCACCCTTAAACCTTAATATTACGCGGAAAAAAATTTACTACAATTTTTTTTTCTTAATTTGGAATCATTTTGAGGGGCGGCCC
Organism: Clivina fossor; assembly: GCA_963966155.1. Taxonomy (NCBI): domain Eukaryota; kingdom Metazoa; phylum Arthropoda; class Insecta; order Coleoptera; family Carabidae; genus Clivina; species Clivina fossor. Next base: position 4,004,652 of record OZ014552.1, on the reverse strand, counting down.
GATTAAAATTCGATTTCACCCCATTTAAGGTCCACCCTAATATATATATATATATATATATACTGGGTGTCCGAAAAGTTTGGACTGGGTCAAATATCTCGAGAACGAAAAGTTGGATTAACACGATTGCAAGGGAACGTTGTTTTTGACACAATTATCTACCGAATTCTGTTGTAAAAAACCACCCCACCCCTCCTAAGGGGGTGAACGTAAGGGTAGTTTTAAAATTTTAAATGGAAACCCCCAATTTTTTTTTTATTTTTGGATTCCTTGACAAATTCTGTGTACGGCCCCAAAATTTCACACCCAACCCTCGCCACCCCTCTACAGGGGATGAAAAAAATGATTGAAATAAAAATGATACTGAACAGTTTAAATGCTCAACTAAATCCACAACGAAAATAAACATGTCAAAAAAAACATGTAACCCCACCCAAAATTTCACCCCCAACCTCCGCCACCTCTTCATTTTTATTTCAATCATTTTCTTCATTTTTTTCCTCCCCTTTGTAGAGGTGGCGGGGGTTGGGGGTGAAATTTTGGGTGGGGTTACATGTTTTTTTTGACATGTTTATTTTCGTTGTGGATTTAGTTGAGCATTTAAACTGTTCAGTATCATTTTTATTTCAATCATTTTTTTTATCCCCTGTGGAGGGGTGGCGAGGGTGGGTGTGAAATTTTGGGGCCATACACAGAATTTGTCAAGAAATCCAAAAATGAAAAAAAAATTGGGAGTTTCCATTTAAAATTTTAAAACTACCCTTACGTTCACCCCCTTAGGAGGGGTGGGGGTGGTTTTTTACAACAGAATTCGGTAGATAATTGTGTCAAAAACAACGTTCCCTTGCAATCGTGTTAATCCAACCTTTCGTTCTCGAGATATTTGACCCAGTCCAAACTTTTCGGACACCCAGTATATATATATATATATATATATATATATATATATATATATATACATACAAATTATATAAGTTTCAAATAATAAATTATATTATAATCATACATTATATACTTCTAATTATTACATGTTCATTCATTAATAATAATTATTATTATTTATATTATATTAATGTAGCAATGTCTGTAGCATGCCTATTATAAAAGTAGGAATAAAATGTTCTAAATTATGATAGAAAATAAGTCTTTAATAAAATTTAAAAAATTAATCACTCGGAAATGAACCAAAAACCGAAAAAAAAACATTATTTTCGTCAGAACAAAAACCGGAGCCCAACCGATATATATATATATTTTTGATTAAACCGGAAAGAAAAAAAACCGAAACAAAAAATAAAACGGTTCAAAGCCCTGATATATACAGAACTTAATCCTAAAAACTTTTATATTTTAATATAATAAGTAATATTTTTGTTCACATAGTATCATTACTATCGCCTTAGTATTTCAACATGCAAAATATCAAATGCAGCTGATAGTCCTTAATGAAAATATTCCAAGCGTATAAAGGAAGATTCATTGTTAACGGGAGCGCCACAATCCACGGAATAGGAAATTAGAAGGATATTTTATCCTGGTTGTAAATATCCTGAAAGCTCCAACTAACATATACGATGACAAACCGTAACCACTATTAGAAGGTTAAATCGTTCTTTTTTTTTTCAACTACAAAATTTTTCCCTAATAATGCCTCGAAATATAAAAAGGCCAGTCATTTGAATATGGTGATGATATGCTAACCAGTAAAAATTAAATACCTCTTAATTATGGCTCTATGCTCTACTATGTTCTCTTTATTAAAAGAAGTAAAAATATACGGTTTATGAGCACCAACTAATTACTGCAATTGCAAAGGTTATAGTGTTTTAAAATTCTTGTTTTGTTTTTGCGCTACACCACGCTTCAAATCCAGAACGACAATGTAGATAAGAATTGTGTTTCTCTAATTTTTTTTCTACCAACACATGCATATTAATACATTATTTACATGTGAGAATAAAGACGTAAAAACACGGTATTAAGTTCTTTACATCCAAACTAAAAATAATGTTGTCTGGAAAATAACACAGAAACTGTAAAAACACCAGTATTGTATTAATACTACAGTAAAACTGTGTTAAATTAATTATATCCTAAATTTTTAAAAAAGCCAATTGCATAAACATGAGTCAACTTTCGGATTTAGATAACAAAAGATTAAACTGTGCTTTTTTCTTGTTTCGTAATAATAAATTTTCTTAGGCTGCATTTCTTTGGACGGCACCGTGCACTCTGCACGCTACAAGTTGCACTTTGACACGCTACACCGCAACTGTCAAGTGTTTCATTGGGAAAATTTTGTGCACCGTGCACTTACAGAACAGATCCGTGCTATTTCAAATGCACCTACTCGTAAGCAGGGGTAGTTCGATGTGCACCGACGTCAAAATGAAGTTTTCTGACAATTATGAGATTAGCAATAAGAAAACTATTTACGAATTATTCGAAATAAATTTTAAAAAATTTGTAATATTAATTTTATGTTTTATTTTATTGTATTTTGTACTATTTATAATTATTAATATTTTTCTAATAAAAAAATAGATATTTTTGAATATATATGCATAACTTCACGATAGTATTTAAAGTAATGAAAATACTTAAAGTACATATTTATTGTTACACATAAACAGTTCTTATAAAACTGAAAATATTAAAATTTATTATTTATACGAATGCATTAAAATACGCTAGGTAATTTACAGTTTTTCTTGTCGCTGTACCCCTTAAAACATCCATAAGCAATAAGCGACAAATGAGTGTTCCATTGGTAACTTCTATGCGGGTCAGCGTGCCAAGTGCAACCTGCGCGGTGTAGCGTGCAGAGTGCTCCGTGCCGTCGAAAGGAATGCAACCTATATCTTACCCAATCTATTTACAATTATTACAATTTATGTAGTAAATGATAAGATTTTTATATTTTTAAAATAAATTATTTAAAAACATGAACAGATACATTAATTTATTCATCTCGACTTAAAAATCATAACATATTGTCATAACTTAAAATTAGATTTTTTTTAAATAGTCTTCTAATAGTTAAATTTATTATTAGAATTTACATATTCAAAACGTAAAGCTGGCTAACATTTTGCATTTTTACAAATATTTTAAATTTCACTTAATCCCAGTGAACTAATATATAATTAGAAAATTTAATAAATTTGAAAAAATTTATTAACCTCGCTGGAATTCGAACCCGGGTTTCCTGCTTTCGCGGCAGACGTTCTAACCACTAGACTACGAGCCCAAGACCAAACAAACACATTTTTTCCAATTATGTTGTATTTGACCAGTCATAACTATGTCATGCGTTAACTTAGTCAGTTGTATTAGAGTAATATGATATTATAGTAATTTTTTCTACAATGATACTAAAAGATTTACAAATATTTAAATTTCCCACTTAATCGCAATGAACTTAATCGCACCCCCTCATTTTGACATATCAGTATTTCTCAGCACTTAGCTGCGCCTGCGCTATCTTCAGCCAATTGTAATCGATGATCGTATTACGCCATGATTTAAATAAATTTACTTTTAACTTTAATTGACATTATCAAATATAAATATGTATTTAAAAAAATACGTAACATTTTATTTAGCATAAAGATTCCATTTAACGTTAAAAATAATAATTTTAATTTTCATTGGATGACCCTATTAATATTAAATTTAATATTATTTTAAAAATTGTATCAGCCAATCAAGATATGAACCCAAACCTTTAGATTGTTAAGATAAAACTGCTTAAGATTAAAGTCCTGTATTTATATTTATTATTTTAACATAAATAAATATAAATACAGAATATATAAAGCAGTTTTATTTTATACAATAAGTTCTGAAATTTTTTTTATTATGTTTGGATTTCTAATCACATGCACTACACTGTAAAAAAATGTAATATACATATTTATTTTACATAACTATTAACAGTAAAATAGCAGCATTTTGTAATCTTTACTGCAATAATTGGTATAATATTACATTTTCTCTGTAAAAACACATTTATAGAATATGTAGTGTACTAATTGCGGTATCGAGAAACCACGTCCAGATATGATTTATTTTACATCTGCTTTCTCATATTTTCTTACAGTACACCTATATGGAAATATAAATTTCTCTACATTTACAATATCTAGAAGAAGGGAAAAAAGCAGGCTATCAAAAACTCATTGTTTATGACAGCACAACAATATGAAAACATTTTTAATTTTAATAAGAACCGGCGAACCTAAATTTCCTTTTTTATTATTACAATCACGAAACATTTTCATGAAGAAGGAGACACATCTCAGTCTCCCCCCGTCTCTCTGTGTGTGTTTATTCACTATATCCGGACACACAAAACATTCCAAAAAGGACCTTTTCAAGAAAAGCTCTCTCGTGCAGTAGCAGCAGGAAAAATATATGTAAAATAGCTCTCGCGTCTAGACATTCAACTACATACTCCAACAGCAGCGCGAAGGCGAAAAGCTCGTTCGCAATTTCGTTTGTCAACTGAACAGGAATGGACGTGGCCAAAAAGAAAAGACGGAATGAAAAGAAATAGAGAAAGTAGAAGAAGAAAAAAGGTGGCAGAAAATGTCTCGGGGAGTTTCCGTTTCGTTTTGGGGAAATGCTACAGTGACCCCATCAAGAACAATCATTGATTTGAAGATTTGGACGTGCGATTGTCGTTTGATTTGATGTTATAGTTTCCTGAAGTCATGCGTGACCCCATCCCGAGGAAAAGAGTGGACTGTTTTCAGTTAGACAAAATTGCCTTAGCTAGTGGTTCTACTGTTGACCTTGTACCCTTTCCGATAACATTCAAATAGTAACGAGTAACAAGATGGTGAAAAGGATTAGTATAGCTACATTTGTTTCAAATAATCAGCTTCAAAGTTGCTTAGTACCACAGTTTTTAGAATAAAAATTAATTAACTTCTCTAATGTACCAAAAACAGATGTTTAAAACAGAAATGTGTCACATATTATTAAATATTTTACTCTTAGAGCCAAAAGATTTATCTTCTAATAAATTTATTTAATAAATTTATTTAATTAATAAATAATATCGCATCCAAAAATTAAATTTTTCACTAATTAAAAAAAAAACGTACACTAAGAAAAGTTTTGTTTCCGATTCAAGATTTTTACTTTTAACTCAAAAATAAAATGTTTTTGAATTGTATACTTATGTTTTTCTAATAGAAATAAAAATTTCAATATAAAAATAATAATATTAAATAGCACTATAATTATTTTCAAAAATTCATATAAAATTAATTACTATTTAGTTTAAAAACACAGGGTAGCGCCGTTAATCGCCTCTTAGCCGCGCGACTAACAGTAGTGTTTTCTAGAATAATTGTATAATAATTGAGTCGCTGGGTGCAATAACGAATTAAGTGCACTTAAGTTTTTGTACCATATTAACGTTTAAACGTTTTATCCTCGTATATTGTAACTATTTGTAGACTTGAATATATTATAATTGGAATAATAAATGATCAACATCTCAAAAGAGTCTGGAGAGAACCAAAACTGTTTTACAATAAAACTTCTAGGGATGGGAGATAAATTATCACGACTTGAATTAGGTCGTTTTTCCATATAATCACTTAAACACATATAAAAAAATATAAAATACTTTATATATATCTAATATATAAAATTCCTGTGTCACAGTTTTCGTATTTATACTCCTCCGAAACGGCTTGACCGATTTTGATGAAATTTTATATGTATATTCAGTAGGTATGAGAATAGGTTTATAACTAATTTCTATACCCCTAAGTGTTAATGGTGGCTCACCCTAAAAAAAAATTTTTCATTTTTTAAACAAATTTTTTTTTGGTAATTTTTTTTGGTGTGCCATTAAAAAATACATTTACTCCTAAATTTTTACTTTCCTACCACCAACCCCTACTTTTAAATATCTAATATATAAAATTCCTGAGTCACAGTTTTAGTATTTATACTCCTCCGAAACGGCTTGACCGATTTTGATAAAATTTTACATGTATATTCAGTAGGTATGAGAATAGGTTTATAATTAATTTTTATACCCCTAAGTGTTAAAGGTGGCTTACCCTAAAAAAAAAATTTTTCATTTCTGGGACAAATTTTTTTTTGGTTATTTTTTTGTGGTGTGCCATTAAAAATTACATTTAGTCCTAAATTTTTACCCTCCTACCACCAACCCCTATTTTTTAATAACATTTTATATTTTTTAACCCCGGTCGATAGCTGATCAATGGGGTTCCGTTTTGATGGGAGTGATGTCATTTTAATTGGTTCATTCCCTATTTGAGAATTTCATCTTGGTTCTCAAAAATTTGAAAAATTATGTTTAATGCTAACCTGCAAATGTCAAATGACAGCGTAGTTGCGCAGCAACGCGCAACGGGAAAGCTGCAGTTGCGCAGCAACGCGCGACAAGAAAGTTATCTTTCAAATACTGAATTTTTGCTCAGTTTCGCAGCAACGCGCGACGGGAACGCTAGTATATATATATATATATATATATATATATATATATATATATATATATATATTATTTTCAAGATTTTTATTATCATATAATTAACAAATGAGCCATTACAATACCTATCATAAATTGTTCATCGTCCAAATAGTCTAATTTTTTTTTTTTTTTTTTTTTTTTTATTATTTTAACTACAAACTGACATGGCGCACTGCTGGCATTCTCTCGTGACGAAAAGAACTAATTAAGCGCGCGCAGTTCAAAGTTCTCACATATGAAAATATGGATATAAAATAAAAATGGATATCAGAAATCACTCGGAGTTTTGATGATTGAATACACATGGATGTGTACTTTCCAAAATCAAGTTCTCCGGAAAAACGCCTAAGTGCGTGCCCTTAAGTCGTTATTACACCCAGCGACTCAATTGTATAATTATTGAATAATTTTCAGATCAAATTTAGTTTTATTTTTAAAGTAAATATTAACTAATTACATACATAGTTCTGAAAATAGTTATAATCTAGTTACTTGTATTTTGTTACCTAGTAACTTGTTTCTATGTTCTATTATTTAGTGTAAATGTCATTTATATTAGTTTTCTTGCTGAAGACGGAAATGAATAAATATTAATACAGAACTTTAACCTAAAGCACTTTTATTTTTTAGTTATACTGTTATTTACTATTATTTTTTCTATTAAAATTTATTAGAAAAACAACTTTACAGTTCAAAAACACGTTTACTTTTGACTTAAAAGTAAGAATTCTAAAGAATTCAATTTTAAAGTAAAATTATTCTCATTTTATATTTATTACGCACATCTGTAATTTAAATTGCAAAAAATCTATATACATTCATAAAACAAACATTATTTAAAGTATTAAGACGATCGATTTTTTTTGTTAACTAAATCCTAAACTGTCAATACCGCACACAAGATTAAGCACATAATTTTTTGTTCTTAACCTAACAAACTACCCTTGATTTTCCGAACAAAAAATCGACCCAATAAGTTAAGATTGCCAAACAATTTCAACAGCACTAAACACTCATTCCCCCTCTCCAACCCTCTGACTCTGATTTCTGGTTAACACGAATGTCGGTCCGATCAGAGAACATCATGACGACGCTATGTCCTTTCGTTCAACGCCAGCGACGCTAATTCCGTCGCGATGCCAACGACGCAAAATCAAGATTTAGGCGGTTGATGAGGGTCCAATGCCGATCATCTTGGATCGCTCTTGTATACAACAAGGTGCTATCACAAAGTTATCAAACTGAATAATTATAGTAATAAATTACCAGCTAGTAAAGGTCAGTAGATAGTAAATATTTAATTTTTATAATACTATAATGCTGGGATTCTTTTTCCCTAAAATTTCACAACTGAATCGGCTGAATCGGCTATTAGGCTATGCATCAATGACTGTCGAGTTAACCAACTGTTTAGAAACTCATCAGTATGGTGATCTGATTGATCAATGTCCAAAGACACTGATGCAAGTGTAAAAAACTGCCTGACTTTTATGCCAAGTAATGAGCAACTTGTGAAATTTTGAAGAGAAAAATCCAAATATTAATATACTATTTATATTAATTTCACGACAAACTTATGAACTTTTGTTGTTTGTTTGTTCAGTACTAATTTTGCAATCGATTTTATACTAACTTCCCGATGAGCTAGAGACTTGAAACTTTAAACAAAGTAGAACTGAATGACAACGCAATATTAATAAATGAATTAATAATATTATAAATATTAAATTGAAGTTAATTAACTTAATTAATTATAATTATAATTATATAATTATAATTAATAAAATTATAATTAATTAATTAGATTAAAGCTAAAGTTAAACAAGACTAAAAAACAAAAAATAATTATTTTATTTAAAAAAAATTAATATACCACATTTTTATCATGGACTAAGCAAAGCTCCAAAAACCAACAAAACCCGAAGGAAAAAAAAACACGAACTAAAAAGTATAAAATAATTTCTCCTAGCCCCATACAGATTTATGACTCCCATACAGAAAACGTGAGGCAACGACAGCTACTCCCTACACTCCTTACTATTATCTATTGCATGTGCCCCATGTTTTTCTGTATAAGGTTATAAATCTGTATGAGGCTAAGAGAAATTATTTTATACCTTTTTAGTCTGTGTTAAAAACGTGGTATATCAAATATTTTTTTTATTTAAATAACTATTTATAAATATTTACTATTAATTTTTTCTTAGTTACTATAGAATTACTTGATTTATATTTATTATGCTCTAATTAATGCACTAGTAAATAGTGTCGAAACGTTAGCGTATTATAAATTAAACAGAACGTTAAACCAAAATTTATTTACCACAACAATATTCACAAACATTGACCAATAAGCAACTTTAAAATAAAACCTTTAATACACCCGCATACTCATAACTTTTTGATCGCACCTCGATAATATTAAACCGGCTTTTACTTCGTCGACCGAAGCCGGAAGAGCTTCCGCTTTAATTTGTGGAAACAAACACAAACTATTAATGCCCGTGCTAATGTTATTGTGACTCGAATGAAAAGGATCGTTACGAACGGATGAACGAACGGTACGCGACGTACAAATACACGGAGATAGAGAATACGATGGCGAAAGCGATTAACCAAACCTTGTATCCCGAATTTTTCTATCCGAGTTAAAAACCTCATATTTAAGTCACTGTAATCTGATTTGTATCGAAGGTTAAACAAATATATCAGATTGTGTGTACAGCAAATATTTTCATGGTACACTCATTCACAAATTATCACATTTAAACAATAGAAAATTTGTTTGATTTAGTGTTAAAAAAAATTACACTATTCGATTGTAAATGTAAATGTTTCCAAAGAAGCCCGTTTAAGTATATACAATGCAGTTTTGGTGCCTACGTTGATGTATGGTAGTGAATGTTGGGTTTGGTTGCAAAAGCATAAACGGAAAATGACTGCTGTGGAAATGAGATTTTTACGTGGGGTATGTGGTGTAAATAGGAGAGATCGGGTACGAAATAGATTAGTGTATGATGAGTGTGAAATTGAAAGAAATGTTGTAGAAAAAGTTGGTGTTAGTCAGTTAAGATGGTTCGGACATGTTGAGCGAATGTCTAATGAACGTTTGGTTAAAAAGATTTATTTGAATGATTTTGATGGTATACGTTTGCGTGGACGTCCGATGAGTAGTTGGAGTGATATGATTGAGAGTGTTTTGCGTGAGCGAAAGTTTCCAAGTAATTATGAATGTGGATGAAGCGAAAGTTGCTTGTTTGAAAAGAAGTGTTTGGAGGCGACTTATTTCGGGATAATGAAAAGAGTTTGTGCCACACCCTTTTGGGTACATGTCGTATGTATGTATGTATGATTGTAAACGTTTCTGTCCATGCATTTTTAATAATTCACTCAAAAATATATTAAATAATGGTTAAATAATAAGGTAAAAAATCTTTCAGAACTCATTATATTAAAATAAACAAGCTTTATGATTAAGTTCTGTATAAATTTTAATTAAAACTCGACGTTTCGACATACTCTATATATGTCATGATCAGAAAAAATTACACAAATAACATATATAATAATAAAGAGCATAGAAATAAATTACTAGATAACAAAATAAAAAATTACTTAATAAAATTTATAAATTATTAATTAAAAGAAGCTAAATTTTATTTAAAGCAATGCATTCACATTAATTGATGTTATTTTTAGCGCATTTTTATTTTCGAAAAGGAAGCTCAATAATACGATTTGTCCGTTTGGTCGGTCGGTCGTTCGTTTGACTATAGTAAAACTTTTAAACTAGACATCGTAAAAAGTTCTATTTTTTTGGTGCATTAGTTTGGTGCTGTCGAATTATTAGCGCATCGAATAATTTAAAAGCGCTCAGCCAATGCTAAATAAGTTAATTATTGATATTTTAAATTTTGTAAACAAAACAGTGCACCATATTGAAAACGACTACCTCTATAATTTCACCAGTTGAATCTGTCCGAAATTTACCTCTATAATTTCTCTATAATTCTGAATTCTAAAAAACCGTTAATATTAGTTTTGGGATTTAATGCAAATGACTTGATTATAAATATACTGGTCTGCCCGCCAAAAATGCGCTTAAGTGCCTCGATCAAAAGCACCACGACTTCTTAAATTTTGTTCTTCATAAATTTATATTGCTTCTATTATCAAATCTACTATTAAGATTGTTGGGTCTTGCAATTATTATTATTATCTTATTATATATATATATATATATATATATATATATATATATATATATATATATAATAAATAAATGGCGTTTACAGTCTTCTCTTAGGAGGCGATAGTACACCTCAAAAAGAGTTGGTAAACCTTGAAACGCTTTAGTAAAAGTAGTCTCATAAATCAGATAATAATTATTTTAGTTTTTACTGGAAACGATTAATTTGTGTTAAATTCTAGTAATCTACTACTAAATTAGTATTGTTCAGTTGTTTGTTATTTGACAGATAAAGTTGTTATCAGTAACAATATGTTGATAACTTTAAACATCTTTTGTAGTGGACAATACTGGTTTTAATAGTAGATTACTAGAGTTTAAAATAAATTAATAATTTAATGTAAAAACTAAAAGAATTATTATCTCGACTTATAAAATAACTTTTACTAAGGCGTTTTAAGGTCTATCGCCTCCTAAAAGGATACAGAGAATACCGTGAACATCCTGTATATAGTGTTAGTTCCGATTTCATAAACAACACAGTAAATTTTAAAGTAACTAATTTACAATTAAATTCGCTCTGCTGTCACAAAGAAACAATTCAAATAAATTACTATTTGAAGATTTACCGATTGAGAATTTTCATATTTGTCAAAATAACTTTCGATATATTTAATAACATTTTGAAATTGTTAAAAAGAACTTAAAAATAGATAAAAGTCGTAACAGAAGTGTTATTATCGTCATTATTATCAGCAACAGTTTTCTTTCCGATTTAAAATCCGCGTAAAAGCTCTGAGATTTCTTCACTTAATTAAAATATAAAATAATGCAATTTTCTCTCATTTAAAGCATAATAAAAATTTCATTAAATAATAAAAAAGTAATTTTCTTTCTGCGTTATTTACGATACCAAAATAAAAGAGAGAAAAAACGCGACATTTAATTACACTGGTATAGACTGGGACCAGAATTAAAGAAGATAATTATGTCGAGATAAAGATAAAAAATACAAAAATAAAAAAAGAAATGACAATTTAATTATAGTTTTAATTTTACGAAGTCTTAAATTCTTACGTTTTAAAAATGTTAATGTTAAAAGGTTTGTTTTACATATTAAAATCATTTATAACTATAGCTCTTAGATTAGCACACATTGAAAAAAACATGTAATTAGTCAGCTATTGATGAAGACTATTAATAATAATTACTATATTATATGCAAAACATTTTAGATTTAGCTAATATACATAAAATTAAAAACAAATTTGTATGCGTAAGTCATTTTATACATTATATTTTCTAAGATTTATTTTAAGATAGTTTTATAGCTTATAAGTTAGTTTATAAAACATACTAAGACAATATTAAAATATTTATAGCAATTATGAAGCGATTTAAAAATTAATAATTTTTTAAATTAAAAAAAAATTAATATACCGAGTTTTTAAAACAGACTAAAAAGTATAAAATAATGTCTCCTAGTCCTATACAGATTTCTGTACCCCATACAGATTGTCCTGAAAATTTGTGATTGTAAATTTATAATAGCTAAGACAATATTTGTAAGATTTAAAAAGAAAAAAGTGGGACGCAACGACAGCTACTTTCTACTCTTCTTACTATTATCTATTGCCAACGATTACTATTATCTATAATAATAACATGGTAATTTCTTTTTGGTCAAATATGCTATAATAGATAAATACATAAGTTTTTGCAAGATAGATGTTAAATACTTAAAGTTTACACAATTCTAAAAAAAAAATTTACCGTAACAGAAATACAAAGTAAGATAGCTTTAGAAAAACAAATGAATCATGTCAGGGTGATAAATTCACGCACACAAAAAAGAAATTGATTCCAAATCAAACAGATTTATTTAAGTTTGGTTTTAAATCTAAAGACAAACTCATCATTACGAACAATATTAATCTGAGAAAAAAAAAATTGTTCCAAATCAAACAGATATATTTAAGTTTGGTTTTAAATCTAAAAACAAACTCATCGTTACGAAAAATATTAATCTGAGAAAAGTTTCAGTAGCGTAAGCAGGAAGTTGGCTTTGATAAAAACTGACAGTTTCCGAATTACAGGAGGCCGCGTCGAACAATTGATTAAAAACAAAAAAGAATCACTTTCTCCCCCACTTTTTACAGGTTTATAGTACTTTTGGATAAGAAGAAGACAAACGCGAGGTCGCGCTTTTCAGTTTACAGTAGCCTGATAAATTCAACTCAATTTTCAAACACAAACGAAAACGGTGTTTGTGGGTAAAAGTTTGCAAACGAGAATTCAACGTCACAAAATAAGTACACTATCGTGCAATACTCGACGAATCTCGGGAAATTCTATTTTGAAGAAATATCTTGTCAGTCTAGTATTGTGATAGTGATGTAAGAATCTTAGTGGAATAAAGACAAATACGCCACTTTATGATTTTTGAAATAATGTCTTTTAAAGATTACGGATAGGCGTCAATTTTTTTTTTTTCAATAGAAATAGCTATTATACAGAATAATCTATTAGCTCTGTAACAAACTTTGGAAAATAAAAGCTGACCTTAAAAAAATTACCAAACTTTGCTATTTTTCTTGAGTAACCTATAAAAAATAAATTTTTCCTTCACATTGTAAAATTTTATTTCGATTGAGATGACATATTCGTCATTATTCCACTGAGATTCGCATGTGTGCATTTGTAGAAAACAACGCAACTACTTCAACGGAATGCTTTAACGATGTCAAGTTGCATAGTATGCATGTCTAGTGGGAATTGTTGTCAAGTGCAAACGATCATAAAGAAATAAATTTAAAAAAAATGTAGTGATGTTTGACAACTAAAGAGAAGCTGTATTCGATGGCGTATAGAATATGTATTGATAGAAGAAGAAGCAGTAAAATTTTTCTATAATTTTCATATATACATGCACAGTATGTATAAAAAATCTGTTAGTAGTGTCTTCAAAAAATAATACTATTTTTTGTGTAAAACAAATATACTAAAATAAAACTACTTCAGGTTCAAGTTCTGTATTAAAATTTATGTATAATCAACGTTTCGACGAAACTCAACTGATACAAAAAAAAAATAAAAAAATCAGTATCAGTTTTCCTGATTAAGACAAGCGTTGAGTTTGATCTAAACGTTGATAATAAATAAATTTTAATCCCAATGGGTATATTAAAAATTATTAAGTCAAGTTAAGTTAATTAACAACTATTTTCGCTTGAATTTGATAATAGGAAAGATTTGAAGAAGTGCAAGAAATAAGAAATGTATACCGCCAAATTTGACAAAAATAATATATTTTCGATCAAAGAAAGATTAATTCTCACAAATCACGTAACATATATTATATGTTACGTATCATTATATTATACAGGGTGTTTCATTGGTAAACGGAAATACTTAAACGGTGAATAGAGGTCACCGAGGCGGTTCTAGAAATACCCCATTTATTGGACCTGACGGTCTTTGTAATCGAGATACAGGGTGTTTTATCGATTTTGCTTATTTCTTCCTGAGGTCATAACTCTCGAACCACCCCGTATATTTTTTTGATATTTGGTACACATGTTTCTCATTCAGAGCCCAAATGAGCCAGTTACTATTCACAAGAAAAATCCACATCCGGATTAACAAAAAAATAGATAGCAATTGTGACCTTGAAACAACACCCAGTATATTGAAATTTTCAAAATCCGTTTGCATATTTGGAAAGAGCACAAAAAACTAAATTAAAATGTGCACTTTAAAATTTTCCGCAGAAAATTTAACTATTCACATTTTGAACTTAAAGTAAAATTTTTAAGAACTTAGAGCCAAAAAAATTGTTATTATTAACTTTTAATAATAAATTATAAAACTTTTGAATCCATACTCATTTTAAAATTATTGAATAACTATTAAATACATTGGTTTCTATTTTTATTTATTTTTTTTTTTTTATTTTATTTTTTTATAATTTTTTTTTCTATTTTATATTTTTTTATTTATTTTTTTTTAATTATAAAAATAGAAACTAATGTATTTAATAGTTATTCAATAATTGTAAAATGAGTATGGATTCAAAAGTTTTATAATTTATTATTAAAAGTTAATAATAACTATTTTTTTGGCTCTAAGTTCTTAAAAATTTTACTTTAAGTTCAAAATGTGAACAGTTAAATTTTCTGCGGAAAAATTTAAAGTGCACATTTTAATTTAGTTTTTTGTGCTCTTTCCAAATATGCAAACGGATTTTGAAAATTTCAATATACAGGGTGTTGTTTCAAGGTCACAATTGCTATCTATTTTTTTGTTAATCCGGACCTGGATTTTTCTTGTGAATAGTAAGTGGCTCATTTGGGCTCTGAATGAGAAACATGTGTACCAAATATCAAAAAAATATACGGGGTGGTTCGAGAGTTATGACCTCAGGAAGAAATAAGCAAAATCGATCAAACACCCTGTATCTCGATTACAAAGACCGTCAGGTCCAATAAATGAGGTATTTCTAGAACCGCCTCGGTGACCTCTATTCACCGTTTAAGTATTTCCGTTTACCAATGAAACACCCTGTATGAACTTACCTGAAGTAGAAACTTTAATTGGTGTTTTCTGTTTTTTATTACAGGTAATGCTAAATATTGTAAATAGTAAAAAAATCAATGAATCTGTTTTTTATTACAGAAACCCAACTGAGTTTTTATTTCTGAAACTATTTCTCAATTTATAAATTGGAAAAATATCACCATTATAAGATTATTATGTTACGAGGAGTAAAAAACAATCTTTATTGTGCTGTGAGACAAAGCAATCTGAATGAAACATAATAAAATATATAAAAAAAAACTTTTTAAAAACCACGCTTATATTTAAATGCATTGAAAACAGGAAAATAAATTTTTTCTTGATTATCCAAAATTTGTAGAAAAAAATAAAAGCGTGGAGCACCAGGAAAAAATGTATTTTGTGTTTTGAAAAAGTTTTTTTTTATATATTTTATTTTCTGCTTTTTAGTCTTGTCGGCTTGTCATATCTTGTAATCGGTTTTAAATGCCATTTCACTTTATATATTATATTATATTATAATATACCAATACTAGATATAATAGACTTTTTTTGATAAAATATTGTGTTGTCTCCTGGAATAAAACTACATGCAAAATTTCAGTGAGATCAGATGATAGTAAGTGGTTTAAAAATGAATTTCTTAGAAGCGATGGAAATACAAACAGCCTTGGCTGATAATAAAATCTTAATAAACGAACAAACCGACTTATTTTCATCCCCACTGCTAAAACCATTTTAGGTCCCTAGTACAATTATGTTTTAGTTTAAGTATTAGTATATATAGTTAGAAATTGTATAATTTTTTGTATTACATTTTCGTCACCTGATGATGGCCTAATAAGCCGAAATGTACATTGTATTAATAAAATAATAATTTTGAAACAAAAAACCAAGAGTTGTGTGTTTATTTTTATTTTAATTTTAATTATGTTTCAACAAGTGCCTACAGCCGTGTCCATCCAAATTATTAAAGAAGCAAGTGAAGCTAAATTGGCTGTACTATATAGACGAATACTTCTCAAAATTCAACGAGTCAATAATCATTTGTGGTTTAATAAACAGTGTCTCATAAATAAAGTTATACCTAAATATGTTCAGTTAAAGTGCAAACTAGACAATAATGTGATAAAAAAAGTGTTAAAAAAAGCCAAAGTCATGTGGATAGAAGAAGAAATGAAAAACCAGTATTCTATCCGTTACAACCTAAAATTACATTTAAAGCTTATCCATTGTGAACTAGCTTATAAATTTCATTCAGTTGTGTTTGATATGATTGACAATAACATTAGATCAGAAATACAAGAATTATCACATAACCATTATGTTAATTTAAATAAAAAGTTAAACAAGTTAATTACAGATCAAAAATCAAAGAACAATAATTCAAGACAAGATCAACCACATAATTTCTACCCAAGAATTTGTAACCTATCATCATCAACTTTAACAACAAATGATGAATATCTTCTTAAAAAAGGTTTAATGTATGCAGCACCTAAAAAACTCACAAAATTAGATTTTAAAAACTTAGCAATAGATACTGAAGTCGCTTTATACAAGGTAACTGATTCCATAGATTTAAAATATAAATTTTCAAAAATTATTAAAAATGATTTTAATAAAGGGATTATAAAAAAACGATCAAAAGAACAAATATTTATTAAAAAACTTAAAACTAAAGTCAAAGACCAAAACTTAATTATTTGTAAAGCAGATAAAGGAAATACAGTTACCATTTTACATAAATTTGATTATATTAAAAAAGTTAATGATTTTATCAATAATAATAATCTTAAAATCTTGAATTCGGATCCAACACCTATGTTTCAAAAACAAGTAAAAACAGCTATCAGTAATAGTAATGAATTGATTAATGAAAATAAAAAATATAGTTTAATTACAATGAACCCGTCTGCACCCATTCTTTATGGTTTGCCGAAATTACACAAAAATAACATTCCCATTAGGCCAGTGGTTAGTTTTATTGGTGCACCTACATATAAATTATGTAAATGGCTCAATTCTATATTACCGGAGTATTTAGATTTTAAACCACAATATACAATAAAAAATAGCTTAGAATTAGTTGGTAAAATTAAAGATATTACAGTACCTAACAATTGTAAATTAGTGTCTTTTGATGTTACAAGCTTATTTACATCGGTGCCTTTAAATTCATTAAAACAGATTTTAAACAATAATATATCAAATAGCGCACATAAAACAGAATTAATTAATTTATTACAATTATGTCTTAAACAAAATTACTTTAATTTTAATGATAATTTTTATCAACAAAATGATGGGCTCCCAATGGGTTCTCCCCTTTCTCCTTTGTTAGCGGATATTTTTATGGATAATTTAGAAAAATTGTTATTTGCCTCCAATCAACCTCTAACTAAATGTGTTTTAAAATGGTTCAGATACGTAGATGATATTTTGTGTCTATGGACTGGAACAGAGAGACAACTCAATCAATTCTTAATAATTATTAATTCCTTAGATAATAACATAAATTTTACAATTGAAAAAGAAGATAATGCATCTATAAATTTTTTAGATTTAAATATCAGACGTGAAAATAACACTTTAAAATTTAAAATCTACCGTAAACCAACACAAACAGATACAGTAATACCATTTGATTCTAGTCATCCTCTAAATATAAAATTGTCAGTGTTCCATAGTTTGATTCATAGATTAATAAATATTCCATTAGATAAAATAGATTTTAAAAATGAATTAAATATTATAAAATTAATTGCAAAAAATAACGGGTATAGTACATCTATAGTAGATAACATGTTAAAGCGAAAGTTAAAAAATAAAAATGTACACTCATTATACAATGGTAAAACAGAAACAAAAGAAGAAATAAATTATAGAAAAATAGCATATGTCGGTAGTACAAGTTTAAAAATTGCAAACCAATTAAAATCAAAAAATATTGTTTCTGCATTTTATAACAAAAACAAACTAAAAAATTCAATAGTAAATAATAAAATAACTAATAAAAATATTCTCAACCAATCCGGTATTTATAAAATCAATTGCAGTAATTGCTCAGCTATTTACCTCGGTCAGACAGGAAGAGCGTTTCAGACACGTTTTAACGAACAAATAAGGTCGGTTAGGCTGGAAAAAACCGACTCAAATGTAGCCAAACATTGTTTAGATTTAGGACACAAATGTTTTATTGAGGATATGGAAGTATTGCATATTTGCGACAAGGGTCTTAGGATGAATTTCTTAGAAGCGATGGAAATACAAACAGCCTTGGCTGATAATAAAATCTTAATAAATGAACAAACCGACTTATTTTCATCCCCACTGCTAAAACCATTTTAGGTCCCTAGTACAATTATGTTTTAGTTTAAGTATTAGTATATATAGTTAGAAATTGTATAATTTTTTGTATTACATTTTCGTCACCTGATGATGGCCTAATAAGCCGAAATGTACATCGTATTAATAAAATAATAATTTTGAAACAAAAAACCAAGAGTTGTGTGTTTATTTTTATTTTAATTGGTTACAAGATTTGACCGTGACAACAGAGTGAGCTAATATAAGCGTGGTAAAAAGAGCATTCTGCTCCAAGTGATATATGCTATTTTTTCTTCAAGCTTTCCAAACGAAACTAAATTTTGCTAGTACAAAAATATGTATCTATTATTTATAATAATTATGTTCAAATAATAATTTATGTTTCTTTGGTCGACTTTGCAGTTTCTGACCACCCTGAACGGTGCACATTGTATTTCTTGCATTTTGTCACACATTTTCAACAATAAAATTAAAATTTATGCGAAAATAAACAATCCAATTCTCAATTAACTTAAGTGAATAATTTTCAACTGAGCAACTTAGAATACACCTACCTATAGACCAAAATTCTTGACATAATATTAGATAGTTTTTAGAATATATATATATATATATATATATATATATATATATATATATATATATATAGCGTAAGCTCGTCGTGGGACAGTCTGTACAGTACTTAAATAGTAAACTATTTATATCTTTCGAGCAAAGCACGGATAATTCTGCTAAACTGGTACTACAAAATTAGTTTTAAAATAGTTTTTATCCAATACCGGCTTTAATATAACGTAGCTGTCATAAGAGCAGAACCAAAACACCAAAAATCCTAGCTTTTCGTATAAACAAAAATTGGCAATCCATTTTTAATAACCATACTGTATTAAATATATC